>CM055272.1:63767494-64097688 GCA_029237695.1 Conchocele bisecta | reverse complement strand
GTATATTCTCACAAATCATCTAACATCACACAGCGCTCAACATAACTGACAGATTCGACAAGCAACTCCTGGAAGAATCAACGGACCTAACCCGAATTTTATGGATGTTTCGCAAGGCTCCCTGCGTGACAGCCATACAATTCTGGTTACATGTATGTCACCCTGCGTGACAGAAAAGCCGAGCTACAACGGACCCTGTTAATTCGAGGTCGAATCCTAGGTCGGGGACGGTGGCGAAATCATAGATTGTGGCGATGTTGCCTTCACTCTCGGCGCAGTGAAACGCGGCGTCCCACCACGTCGCCCCCTCCAGGTTCAATATGAAGGCATGAGGTGTGGAATAGTCGTCAAAACCTGTGGTATGTATAAAGCAAAGATGGTACGGATCAAGAGCCGATTTAACCAAAATGTCTAAGCTTATTTATCTACCAAAGTGCTCTTGAGGGAGTAATCATTTATTTTTCACGAAATGGATTATTTCATATAGAACTAACGACTGCACACATTTGATGATTAAAAGTATGCAGCATTATTATACTGACTTTATTACATTAGCACAGCCAAAATGGCTGTGATACTTTAATAAATTCAGTATAATAACAAATATAAATTTCTTCCTGAAAGTGTACTTAGCAAGATAAGTATCCTTAGCACTTTTGGTGAAATCGTCTACTTCACGGTGGCCATATTGGATTTAATGCAGTTGTAATGGCTCTATGACTGAAATTGTAAATTATATTTTACATGCTTTTGATCGTATGCACAGACATAAAATTAAGACGATCGTCAAATTATGACGATTTTAGGACGAATTTGCTTATATATGGCGGCCATATTGGATTTTCCGTCATTACATGGGATTACGTCACTGGAATTTCTGTTAGATATATTCATTGGTATCGAAAACATGGGTATAGAGACAAAAATGAAGTATCTACGTGACTGATTAAGGAAGCTAATCCCGATTTTGTAATTTGACCTAATTAATATGCTAATTAGGTCACTTACGAAAAATGCTACACATATGTAAATGGACATCCGGCAGTTGCTTAGTCCTTTGGATCTATATATTATGTTTCCAGCCTAAAACCTTGCGGTACTCAACATTCCTAGGTTCACTATGAAACATACAAGACTAGCTAGAGGACTAGACATGCCAATTACTGTTTTCAGAATGGTTTCCATCTGGGCAGAACTCAACTCACAGCTTATCACGTTACATGTACAATGTAGTTAGTATATAGTTACACTGTGTGACTTGTACTTCCTTTGTTCCTTTCGCACCGCACATGACAATGCATTGTAGCGAGAAGCAAATTGTGCCATTGAATTGCATTGAATTGAATTGGTACGAAGATGTGCATAGCAACTTTTAGTGAGTCCGACCGTGCAGTGGGCGAAATTGAACAATATGAAGGTATGCTGTGTAGATCAGTCGTCAACACATGTGGTGTATGTATAATATAAAGCAAAGCTGGCACGAAGATGTGCATAGCAACGTTTAGTGAGTACGGTCGTGTAGTGGGACGAAATGGAACAAGACGAAGGTATGCGGCGTGTAACTACTGACGTCATCTATCCGTTTCTGCAAATATTATATCATGAGAAATCGCACATGTTCTTAGGTACAAAATCACATGTCGTGTCTCATATTTGATCCAGTGCATACATCATGGGCGGATTCAGGGGTGGCGGGGGGGGGGGGGGGTGGGGTGGGGCGGCGCCGCGCGCCCCCCCACCCCAAAAAAGAAATTCACCGAGTAAAGATTTTTTACAAGTTACAAGGCACGTTTCATGCCAAGTGCCATGTATTCCATGCATTTTTCGGTCGTTTTCTTATTGTTTCAAAATGTAAACGTTTTCAATAAAAAATCATGTCTAAACATACTGTGACAGTGTCTGCTCCAAAATGTGCCAGAACGCAAGAAATGCGATGTAGATTCTGCTCGGACGACTATTTTGCAATACTTGACTATATTATCGAACGAGCATAGCTCGTTCGATAATATAGTCAAGTATTGCAAAATAGTTACGCCCCCCCCCCCCCCTAACCCGAAATCCTGCATCCGCGCCTGTACATTCTTAGTTTTGATGATCTACATGATAGAGGACATTCATAACCCATAAATTGACATTATTATAGCACATCTTGAATATCTGAGAATACTATCTGAGACCCAGTGCCTATGAAAGAAAACTGAAAAATCGTCCGCAGAACTCTGACTTAATTACATTTAATTGAAATATGGGGCATGCCATGTGATTTTGTACCTAAGAACATGCGCGAGTTTTCATGAAATATGTTTACAGAAACTGTGATATTTTCCGTAAGTGACGTCGAAAGATGACGAAACTTTCATAGCAAATGTAGCATTTGCTATGAAAGTTTCGTCGTCAACTTTCGACGTCATTTACGGAAAATATCGTAAATTGTGTAAATATTTGTCATGAGATATCGCACATGTTCTTTGGTACAAAACCACATGGTGTGTCTCATATCTATGCAATTAATTTTCAATTCAATAATGATCAGGCATCGATTTCCAGCAGCGTGGAGAATCATATGGAAAATGCATAAACGTTTTGCGACTACTTTATCAAAATATCAGACTTTGCAGTCGTGACTATACGTCTATGCTGTTCGGCAGGTGTCATTGAAACGTTTTCGCTGCTCCTCGTGAAAGATGTAGATCCGTATGAGACTGCGTGATGTGATAATAGCTGATCAGGCGATACACTAACAATCCTACTCACCATAACAACGATGGATGCAGTTTTTGTAGTCTGCTGCTGTTTTTACTGTTCATTTTTCTCGATGAAACCATGTTTTGACAGCGCGTGAGAATTGTCTCCATTTTTCCAATACAATTTAATGTTTTTTTTGTGAAAAAAAAAGAGTTAAACATGACAAAATTAGCAGACGACTACAAGCAGTTTCCGCCTTTTAAAGATTAAGTCACATGTTATCATGCTATGTAACATATTAAATATTGATGTATGCGTCTGGAGACAATTCTTATGTGCTGACCAAAAAACGTGCTTGTGTTGCTAAAAATGTAAAAACAACTTTCTTTTTCACAGCAGACGACACTATTCCGTTACCGCCTTTAAAATATTAAGTCACATGTTCTCATGCTACGTATCATATTGATAAATGCGCGTCGTGCACTCGTTCCAATTGCATGTGGCTATTGTCACGGTCTATCAACTTACCGTATATTACTGTCCAACTGCACAACAGCAAACCATATCGTCGGATCTGAAAGTAGAAACAGCTACAGTTTATAACGTACATGTACATACACCCTGGATTTTTTCAGGTTCCACAAATGAACTAGTGCCTATCGTTTACACATCGTTTTCGTAATTAGAAAACGATGTTTTCGTTGGTTTAAACGTGGAAACCAACGAAAACAGCATTTTCTAATTAAAAAGAATGAACAGGTGTGAAAACGATGTGTAAAAGACGTACGTTGAAAACACGACACGACTTGCGTTGAAATACATGACCTGAGTACCGCAAGGTTTTAACCCTTTCACCCCTAAGTAACTGAATGGGCTGCGATATATTAATTTTGCAACCAATCCAATCATCGCAAAATGATTTTCAGACTATTCCATTTATAAAAAGGGGGTATTTGTTGTTCTTAAAAATATGAAAATTACTTTCAAACAGTGCAGATCCTGATGAGACGGCTCGTACGGCCGGCTCATCTGGATCTGCACTGTTTGCATAAACCGATATAGCGGGCTTTCGGGTTGAAAGGGTTAAGATGGAAATGTAATATACAGGTACAAAGGAGTCGGAAACTGCCGGATGCCTATTTGCATATGTGTAGTATTTTTCTTAATTGACATAATTAGCATATTAATTAGGTCAACACACAACATCAGGAATAGGAATATTAATAAGTCACATAGAGACTTCGTTTTGGTGTCTACACCCATGTTTTCAATACCTAGCAATCTATCTAACATACTTTCAGTGGCGTAATACCATTCAATGACGGAAAATCCAATATGGCCGCCATATATGAGGAGATGCGTCTTAAAACCGTCATAATTTGACGATCGTCTTCTTTTTTATGTCTGTACATATGCTATCAGAAGCATGCAACGCATACCTTATGTTTTCAGTCAAATATAGCCATTTCAACCTATCTATCGGACAGAGATTACAATGTATGTTTTACATGCTTCTGATACCACACGCACAGCCATAATAAAAGAAGGCGGTTCTCAAATTACTAGTAAGACTCTGTTTACATCACGTGACCAATAGGTTCGGTGTTTTCTTTTAAATACTACAAATATGCTGAAAACTGGTGGTAAAAGCATCCCAAAATGTTCCTCAAGTGAAACTGGGTAGTAATGGATCAAGTTGCAAGCAAACTGTGTACGTGGACTCAAAACGCCCGCACTATTTTGTTTATACCGGACTACTTTTGCATATCTCTTTGGTGAGTTCGCGCCCTTTAGTATTCTCTAACCTCATTGAATGGGTTTACTCCACCGAAATTCTGCTAGAGAGATTCCCTGGTCTCGAAAACATGGATGTAGACACTAAAACGATGTCTCTAGTTGATATATTAAGTGAGCTATTCCTGATTTTGCAATTTGACCTAATTAATATGTTAGACTGGCCTTTACCTCAAATACTGATTATCACGGTGGCCATATTGGAATTAACCCTTTCAACCCTAAGGAACTGGACTGGACTGTGATATGCTAATGTTCCGACCAATCCAATGGTCACAAAATGATTTTCAGATTCGTCCATTTATGAAAAGGGGGTGTTTTTGTTCTAAGAAATATGAAAATTACTTTCAAAAAGTGCAGATCCTGGTGAGACGGCTCGTTACTAGCCGGCTCATCTGGATCTGCACTTTTTGCATAAACGCTATAGCGGGATTTCGGGTTCAAAGGGTTAATGGCTCTATATGACTGAAATTGTAAGATACATGTATGCATTACGTGCTTCTGCTAGCATATATACAGTCATAAAAAGGGAAGACGATCGTCAATTATGATGGATTTCTTCATATATACCGGCCATATCTGATTTGCCGTCATTGATTGGTATTACACCATTGAAATGATCTTAGATAGATTCATTGGTATCGAAACAATTGGTATAGACACCGAAACGAAGTCTCTAGGTGACTTATTAAAGGAGATATTCCTGATTTTCTGATTTGACCTAATTAACATGGTATTTATGTCAATTAAGAAAAATGCTATACATATGAAACTAGGCATCGGGCAGTTTCAGAGTCCGTTGGACATATACATTACATCTCCAAGTTATTGGAAATCATTCTAATGTGTCGTCAAAGCAAGATTTTGTTGAGAAAAATGGAGAGAAAAAACACAACAAAACGGCAGACGATACAATTTAATTCAGCATTGTAATGGTTAAGGAGCTTCTAGAACTTACCATCATTGTCCCTATGTTACCCACAATTCCCATACGACGTGTGATCTGGTAATTCCTATACATAGTGAAAATCTCCCAGTCTCCACGCTTGCCTCTCCCAACTGATTCAGTACTTAAAGGTACATGCCCACTCAATAGGCACAAAATGTTCTTTATAGGAATTAAATAAGTGAACAATTGTGTCACTATTCCACCAGTTCTAAAATCTACGAGTGCCCGGAATAGAGATATAATCATTTAGTAATATTTATTTTACTTATAGTGATGCGCGGTGGTATCAGGGTATTTTCATATGCAAATGAGGCATGCTACTTCTTTAATTATTTATACTAATTAAATGCGTCACCTGAAAAAAATAATATTTTAGACAGATAATAAAGTATGATCATTGCACATCAACACATAAATACAGAGAATAAATAGTAATGTCCGTTAACATTTTAAGGAAACACGGTTATCGCCCTTGATAACAGGGTGGAATTTTCGTTTGATATAAAATGTATAATAATGCCAATCAATACGTGGGGTAATGGCGAATTAATGTTTATTTTGCCAGACAATGTCTCAGATGATGTCTCTGATATAAAGAACAGTCTGTGCCCATTGAGTGAGCATGTACCTTTAACCCTTATACGGGACATGAAGATTGTCGTCTGCCGTTGTTTATATTTTGTTTTCATTCTTACTAAAAACATGATTTGACAGCAGTTTAGAATCATTTCCATTGGAAATGATTCTAAATTGTTGTCAAAGCATGTTTTTGATAATACAAATGGAAAATAAAGATTACGGCAGACGATAAAATGTAATTCAGCATCGTAATGGTTATAGAGCTACAAGAACTTACCAGCATTGTCCCTATGTTACCCAGAATTCCCATACGACGTGTGATCTAGTTATTCCTATACAGAGTGAAAATCTCCCAGTATCCACGCTTGCCTCTCCCAACTGATTCAGTACTTAACCCTTATAATACGAGATATGTAGATTGTCGTCTGCTGTTGTTTATATGTTGCTTTCATTCTTACTAAAACATGATTTGACACCACTTTAGAATCATTTCTACTGGAAATGATTCTAAAGTGTTGTCAAAGCATGTTTTTGATAATAAAAATGGAAAATAAAATTTATGGCAGACGATAGAATTTAATTCAGCATTGTGAAGGTTATAGAGCTACATGTACAAGAACGTACCAGCATTGTCCCTATGTTACCCACACTTCCCATACGACGTGTGGTCATTCTAATGTGTTGTCAAAGCAAGATTTGGATGAGAAAATGGAAAATAACAAATAAACGGCAGACGATAAAAGTTATTCAGTATTGCTACTAGAACTTACCATCATTGTCTGTATGTTCCCCGCGATTTCCATACGACGTGGGTTCTGTTAATTCCCTTCACAGTGAAAATCTCTCAGTATCCACGTTTTAAAGGTACATTCCCACTCAGCAGGCGCAAACTGTTCTTTATAGGAATTAAATAAGTGTATAGTTGTGTCACTATTCCACCAGTTCTAAAAAATAACTTACCATCATTGTCTCTATTATGTTCCCGACAATTCCCATACGACGTTTGATCTGGTAATCCCTGCTACAAAGTGAATATCTCTGTATCCACGCTTTAAACTGTCTGTCCCAACTGATATAGTGTACTTAATCCTTAGAATGCGGAAACTGAAAAGTGTCGCTGTTGTTTTATATTTGTTTCTTTTGTTTGTTAATAAAACATGGTTTGACAGCACTTTAGAATCATTTCCATCGGAAATGATTTGAAAGTGTTGTCATAACATGTTTTTGATGAGAAAATGGTCAATAAAAATAAACAGCAGACGATACAATTTAATTCAGCATTGTAAAGGTTAAGCATTGTCCCTATGTTCCCCACGACCTGTGATCTGGTTATTCCTGTACACAGTATAAATCTCTCAGTCTCTCAAAACTGATTCAGCGACAGACGTACGTGAACCTGTTCTGCGATACTCATTGACCGATGTATATTTGTTTTCATTTATTTGTTTGTAATGTAATTCAAATAATTCGATATCCCATCCCAGTAAACAAGCCACTGTGGTACATGCGGAGGATTGTTGAGTGTGAGGAATGCAGGGATTCCGCTGGCGATCGCCACTTTCGCAATTGGCGATAAAATAACAATTGGCGATAAAAAATTACAATTTTTCGAATGATTTTTTTCTCTGGTGATGAAGTGGCGATTTTTGTTGCTTTCCCTAGCGCAATCCCTGGGAATGGGCATTATGGCGTTCGCCATTCAGTCATGAAGCGACTGCTTCTTGCCAACATGTAACACCCTTATCAGACTGCACAATGGAGATAGCAGACCACGACGTAAACTGGGCACAAATGGCATAAGCTCCATTTCTCCAGTCACAATCACTTTGGTATTACCTGCCCTATCGCATCGCCGGTTGTTGCCGATTTTCATTTCGAAAACATACGATATCTTTCGCAAATTACGTCGAAAGTTTACACAAAATTCAGATCTCACGCGGAACAGAATTCCGCATGAGCTCTGAATATGTTGTCAATTTCCGACTTCATATACGAAAAATACGACCGATTTTCCAAATCGATATCGGCGAAAAATATCTATACAATAAGGGATGTAATTCCAGCGCCGGGCCGATTGTAGACCAACTAATCTTCATCGGAATGGCACACTGTCCCTAGAGTCCGACGCCGATATAGACATGCCCGGAGAAATGGGGCTTATGGGTTTTACGACCAGTGTAGATCCAAATCAAGCCTGTGCATCCGCACAGTCTGATCAGGATCTCAACTGTTCGACATTCCATCAATGGAACACCAGTAATGCTTCTAACAAGCAATGCAGCTCGGTATCAGGTTACCGGAGTGTGATATTTGATCAGGAGCTAAACTGGTCACAAATCCCATAAGTCCCATTTCTCCACATACAGCCACGTAGACGACAACAAGCGCGTGAAGCCAGCATTCTGAATGCAATAAACTATGGCCGCTCGTTGCGACATTTGTCCACAGGTGGAAGACTCGGACCTATGACCCAATACTAGGTTCATTTGAAAAACGTTACCCCACCCACCCATTTCCATACACTATACCTTACAGCCTTTCCGGGAAAGGCTGTAAGGTATAGTGTATGGAAATGGGTGGGTGGGGTAACGTTTTCCAAATGAGCCAAGTATTGGGTCCTAGATCCGAGTCTTCCACCTGTTCATTTGTATAGATGTATATCGACGCCAATTATGCTATGTTACTTGAATGTCGTTTCCGTTGCTTTCATCACGTAACGAGCTCGGTGGTATCTATAATTTATGATTAATTGTCATACATGTACAAAAGTAATAAAATATTATTAAACGAAACTACATCGCCAGTTCGCTGTTTAATCATATTTTATTGTTCTTTTATAAATATGTATGAACATTACAATAGAGTATAGACAAAACAATCCAGAACAGCATTGTCATCACAGTTTATTAGCTTCACACTGTATCCATAGGTAGTTATTCTATGAACAAAGCAAAATATATGAAACGTGAACATATTTTAATATTCGCTCCTTTAGTCGACAGGCCAACTCTGAAAAGCCCACATAAATTGTTGATAGGGCCGGCGGGGTGGAAACGGTTTTATTGTAGTTTCCTATGGAACTATAACAATATGTTCTAAATCTGATAAGAAATGTTTCCAGCTGGAAAAAGTGTACACAATCGCTTTAATTTGTATACATTCAAAATGGCTACCATTTTGTGTAGCATTCGGCATTTTCAGCTTGATATATTCCCACGAAATAGCAATTCGTTCCCTAAATTTAACAATTCGTTCCCTCAAATTAACAATTAGTTCCCACCATATAACAATTCGTTTCCTCGAATTAACAATTCGTTCCCACGAAGTAAAAATTCGTTCCCTCAATTTAACAGTTCGTTCCCTCGAATTAACACTTCGTTCCCATGATATAACAATTCGTTCCCACGAATTAACACCATGGGAACGAATTTTTATTTCGTGGGAACGAAGTGTTAAATTGAGGGAACGAATTGTTAATTCGTGGGAACGAATTGTTAAATTGAGGGAACGAATTGTTATTTCGTGGGAACGAATTAATAAAAAAAGAGTTATACGTCCCCTGCGGAGGTCCGTACAAGTATGCTAGATTTATTGTTGTTACGTGTTTTTCTTATAGCATGCCGGGTTCAAAGCACATTATTATAATTTAGACGAATTCTAAATTAGTAAAAAATTCAAAATGGCCACCAAAATAAAATTGTGAATACAAATGAACAAGTATTTCATGCGTTATAACATGAAAACATTCCAGTCTAATACATCACCGCAGAGGATTGTCTAAGAAAGCATATTTCGCGAGTAAATTACCAAACGCTTATCTGGAAGTAGTCACTGATCATTACGCCAAGCACAACATCACCTGTAGGAAATTGCTGGAGATGGCGGATTTTGGCACGGATTACACTGGTGTGACAACACCCCTACACCCTAAGCTGTGATGCATTTGGTGCTACAGTGGGGTCAGCGTGTAAGTGCACACACGAACGAACACGACAGGTTGAACTTGGAACCAACCTGTCGTGTTCGTTCGTGTGTGCACTTACACGCTGACCCCACTGTATGTGGTTATGTGAGGAGATATTTAACACGCTGGCAATGTTTGTTTGTTGTCAACGGTTTACAGTGCACACATGTAAGTAAAGCTATAAGTAAAGTGACAACACCCCTGCGCCCCAAGCTTTGACGTATTTTGTGCTATGTGGTTATGTAAGGAGATGTTTAACACGCTGGCAATGTTTGTGTGTTGTCAACGGTTTACAGTGCACAACTGACTATAAGTAAAGTCAGCACTGCCTCAATGAGTCGGTAGAACAAACAGTCAAATATAACCCGTTTCACTAAACTTTGTACGACTAAAATGTTCGTAAGTGCAAATTTAGGATTGTCTGGAAACTTCAATTTATGGATTTACATTTATTGAACATAGGCTGCATATGCAGCCTATGCTCAATAAATGTAAATCCAAAAATTGGTTACAAGAAAACATTGTTAATGTGAAATTTACAGACTATCATATAGTTGGACTTACGAACCTTTTTAGTCGCACGAACTTTAGTGAAACGGACCCCTGATGAGGAGGAAAGTGATTGAAATCACATCACCTGTTCTTTGTACCTTTATCTGGTCTGACGACATAGGCACACTATCGATCGCCATTGTTTTGGAAATATTGTATAAGAGTACATACGTTGTTGTCTACGTGAACTGCTCTCAGAGTTTCAACCATGGTAAGACTGTATCAGGTACGCATGCATCAGGACGTAATTTAAATACTCTGTATTGGCTGGCATGTCCTGTACTTCCTGTCTTATACAAGTAGCAAAAGACACACTGCTATTTATTATTGACAAACTGTCTTCACTGGAACATCATATATATCATACTAGTATTCCATACTTGGTGACAACATTTATATCCCTTCCAGCAGCATCAACTGACTTTGAAATTAGCAATACAGGTACATGTATACAGTAGTATGGAAGCGTCCTGGTGCCAATGCTAAACTAGTTTTATCTCCCAATCACGAGGCGGTATCTCCCAATCACGAGGCGGTATCTCCCAATCACGAGGCGGTATCTCCCAATCACGAGGCGGTATCTCCCAATCACGAGGCGGTATCTCCCAATCAGGACTCGGTATCTCCCAATCACGAGGTGGTATCTCCCAATCACGAGGCGGTATCTCCCAATCAGGACTCGGTATCTCCCAATCAGGACTCGGTATCTCCCAATCGGGACTCGGTATCTCCCAATCAGGACTTAGTATCTCCTTAGGACTTAGGAATTAGGAGTTACTATCTACTAATTAGGAGTTACTATCTCCTAATTAGGACTTACTATCTGTGTCAACGCTAACATATATTTTGACAAACATATATTTTGACAAAGATAGTAAGTCCTAATTACAGTAGTGATATGAAATGTGACATTCTATTAATTTGCATATACATTCGAAATATGTCTTAGCACCATGAGAAAATATACTTCTCGACATATGCACCCAATGAACCACATGGTCAGTCTGTATTTACATAATGTAATATATATACATTGTACAGTTGAACCCCTCTAAACCGGACACCCTGGGGGGACCCCAGGGTGTCCGGTTTAGAGGGGTTCCACTGTACAACAGATAGAGTAATACTTCAAGACACGCGTGGTTGCTTAGCGATCACGCACAGACATTAATATCGGAGGTGAATGGCAATGCAACATATCTAAATTAAGCTCAACTAACTTTCCTCTGTGTTCGGTTTAACGGGGTTCTACTGTACCTGTAGTTCTCAGTGATATGTGATGTTATTAGTAGATGGTACATTCTTTCTGTGACTTATGAACAGATTATTTTATCTGCGTGTCAGATGCTGCTTACATGTATGTGTCGGTTTTGTTAGGCGCAGGTGGGCCTGTAGCCGATTTCATCAAAATTGAATATCTAGCTTAAAGTATACTTTGAGGGATTAATCATTTATTTTTCCCGAAATGCATTATTTCATATAGAACTAACGACTTCGTATATTTGATGATTAAAAGTATGCAGACTTATTATGCTGAATGTATTACATTATCACAGCCAAAATGACTGTGATAATGTAATAAATTCAATATAATAAAAATTAATAAATTTATCCTTAAAGCCCTATACGGCTCAAGTTGCCGAATTTGGCCTCCTATTGGGTTTTCCCACACATAAATCCAACAGGTTTCTATTTACACACACTTTGAAACTGTTTGCATTCATTTTGGTACAAAAATGAGTTTGTAGTCGATGAAAATAATCAATAGTTGTTGATAAACAAACAGCAGGTGCGTGTTTCAAAGCCCGATTGATTTTCCGATAGACGCTCGGGTCAACTCCTCAACTCTCCGATTCGCGACCGATGAATTCCGATAGCCGGAGTTTATTCGACTCGCTTCCGAGCCGAAGCCGTTGGGTTACGGAAATGAAATTGTCAATATTTACATTTTGCACCGAGTGGTACACAAAACAAGTTTGTGTTGTCTTCACATTGCGATTAAGATGTAAATCTCAAGACTTGAGATGTATCTATTAGGCAGTATATGTTAGTTTTGTGTACTAAATCAGTTGCCAAACATGTTTTTGTGTTTGAAAAAATCGTTCAGGGCCTTTAAATTGAAAATTTCTCCCTCAAAGTATGCTTTGCTAGATATGTATACTTTGCAATGTTGGTGAAATAGGCTACTGATCTTTGTGTAGGCACTATGAATAATGGGATTTTATGAGAAACAGAAATGATATTACTTCTAGAAACTGGTGATGGTAAATTTGAGGCACACGGAGTTCAAATCCTTGCTTATAATACATTGACTATAGAATGACTACATGTTAATTGTTTCTACATGTCTAAAACCGTATAATACACTATCCTATCAACATGCCGATCGCCTGTGATTTAATTATCTGAATGCTTTTAAAATGTCCTTCCTCAGTTGCATATCAAAATAACCTGACATTTATACAACGCGCGTCTCTATCAGGAAATTAAATATTACACAATGATTATTTCGGTATAGCGGACACTCGTATTTTTTTAAAACTTACAGTTATACACGTATTTGTGGCTGTGACTTGAGAAATGGCGATCGTGACCAGTGTAGATCCAGATCAGCCTGTGCATCCGCACAGTCTGATCAGGATCTGCACTGTTCGCCATACTACAAATGAAACACTCGTCATGCTTTTTACAAACACTATATATGAGGCTACAGGAGTGTGTTATTCGATCAGGAGCTACACTGGTCACAAATCCCATAAGCCCTATTTCTCCAGTCACAGCCACATTTAATTTCTACAGCGAAACGTCTCTAAACCGGGGTCCCCATGGTGTCCGGCTTGGAGAGGTTTCACTGTAGGCATCTGATCAATCACCTGAGATAAATGACCAACAAACCCATCGAAAATAAGATCACATGTGTTTTATTGGTGTCCGGTTTAGAGAGGTTCCACTATATAAAGAACAGTTTGTGCCTAATATAATCGATGGGACCCCAACTTTAATTTTTTTTTCACGGTGTAGAAATGAAGACATGTCCCTAATGAGGCATATTCGTAAACAGCGGCAGCGGTAGCTAACGACAATCAAGTCAGCCGTCTGATGAATAATTCGTTACGTGATGAAAGTAACGGAAACCAGATACAAGGAACAGAGCATAATGGAGTCAAGCCATGTGATTTTGTACCTAAGAAGATGTGCGATCTCATGATATGTTTTACTCATAGAAAATGCGGAATTCGGCTCTGAACATTACGGTAACATTAACCGTCTTTTACGGATGTTTTATTTTGAGAATTTCGTAAATATTTTGCGCGATATATCGCACATCTTCTTAGGTATACAATCCCATGGCGTGTCTCAATTATTGCTGTGACTGGGGAAATGGGAAATGTGAGGTGTCCGGCCAGTCTAGCTCTCAATCATCAAGCGAACTTCTGCAGCCTGATAAGGATCTACACGTATGACAAATGTTTCACTAGAACAGACTCGAAAATAGCAGACCCTGATCAGACTGCGCGGATGCGCAGGCTGATCTGGGTCTGCTCTGGTCGTATTGACCATAAACCCTATTTCCCATGTCACGGCCACACGTATTGATCTTTCTTGTCCAGACACGAGAACATAATATAAGTTTAATTATTAATTACCCGTTGATTCCGCTTAGAATTCGAGGGTTATTCGAATGTATTTAAATTCTGGTGAGCTTTTCTGGTCTCCTGCAAAGAAACCTCACTTCTGCTTTGACGTTTTAATGATATAATACGATCCTCACAGTATATAACTTTGTTGTCCATTTGTCATTATTACGTTCATTCTGTCCACTTCGTCATCTTTTCGCGTTCAATGGTAAAGAAATGGCGTCAAAGGATCATTATTTTCGATTTACGAAATGGTGCGAGGGTTTCCGAGATACATGTCACGGCCATGTACATGCATAGTGCCACCTGGATGCTTCTCGAGTAAATATGAGACTCAGCCATTGTCCATCCTCTACATGATACACATGTGCTTTGTTTACGGTTAAAATGTTGTGGTAAGACGAGAAACTGTTTAGTTTAAGTCAAATAAATATGTTTCTTCTTTTTCTATAATATTTATAACTGGGCACGTGGCTGTGAAACTTGGGCTTATTGTAATTGGCTGTGCTTGTTGATCAGACCCATGATCATGTTCACCACTGCTGCTACTCATTCAGGTATTTCTATCTGCATGTACAATCGATCCATATTTCACAGTCACAGTTTCAGGTGGTTCTTGTTTGTTGACTTGTTTTCAAATCATTATAATCAAAGTATGAACTTATTTGTCTCTTGTGGACGCATACTTGGAAATAAAATATTGTATCTTGTATTTTGTATATGGAAAGTGCTACACAAATTGTAAAACCATTATCGAAGGGGGTGGCGGTTGTGTGTTGGTGTGGGGGGTGGGGGGGGGAGGGGGGGAGCTGTGATGTTAGAATGAGTCGGGATGAGTCATGCATTAACGGAGGGGTGTTGTAGGCTAACATGTTAACATAAATGCACAAATACCAGTTAACTATAAATAAATAGTAACACATGTAAGCATAACAGTTAGCACACTTAGCCAATAACAAGGTGTATGATCACGTGGTACTAACAACAACAACAAGTACAGATTCAAAGTACGTATTCTTTTATAGTATCCTTATTACGTAACAGATTTTGATGTAATATGGCGCATCAAACGCGTCTTGTTAAGCTGCATTTGGTGGTCTCTTTATTTTCGCCCAAACTTATGTCGTTTTTGCGAAGAATCGATTTCCGTGTGTCCGATACGGAAATCGATTCTTCGCAAAAACGACATAAGTCTGTGGCAAACTCCCTAGACCACCAAAATGCAGCTCATGAAGACGCGTTTGATTTCAACACTTTCAGCCACTGTTGTTATAACCATGTGACCATGCACCTTGACTAAGAGCCGGCAAAATGTTAAACAGTTTCTCCCATCACATAGATGAAACTGGCTGATGGCCGAAACACACAAAGATGGCCGAGTTGGCCACCCCATGCGCCGTATAGGATACAGTAACGAGACAATGTGCACGTATATGATATGCAGTGGAACCTCTCAAAACCGGACACCCTGGGAGTGTCCCAGGGTGTCTGGTTTATAGAGGTTCCACTGCAATTCTGATATATGATTGCTGCACTACATATTTGTATGCATTGCGATCATGAACAGGCATTACCAATATGAGTACAGTTAAAGCTACGAAAATTGATCAAACGGATGAGGTGTTGCTGTCCAGTTGAGAGAGGTTTTACTGTGCATATATCCCATCACATTTACGAATCAATTATATTTTAAATCATTTGATCGTCAGGGTTTCCACGGATCCTTAATACATATCATATTAAATCATCAATCTTCAGAACTTCAGATACGTTTTGTATATAAAGAGTATTATACACCCAGATATTTCAAATTCAATGTGTATTTTACTAAATAGGGAACACATGATAAAAAAAAAAAATAAAACACATTTAAACATTCACTTATTTGAGGTGCAAAATGCTTCCGTACATCCAAAGTTTCATAATGGTGTCAAATGTCGTAAGATTCCACTGTATGGTTATTTTTAATCAGTTCACCTTTGAACGTCTATAATTAATAATAACGCAGACATGGAAAAGGTTTTCACCCAAATAATCATCGAAATTAATTTCATTGAAAACATACAGACTAAATTACTCAATTTCCTGAGTTAGATGATAGGATTATAAAGAAGATGATAAACTCCCATCCCACACGTACGGAAGCCCATTAGGGCCACTTCACTTTTTTTTTTTTTATCTTTTCTTGAATTTTCGAGATCTTTTCTTGAATTTTCAAGATGTTTTCTTGAATTTTCAAGTTCTTTTCTTGAATTTTCAAGATCTTTTATTGAAAATTCAAGAAAAGATCTTGAAAATTCAAGAAAAGAACATGAAAATTCAAGATTTTCAAGTGTTTTCTTGAATTTTCAACTTCTTTTCTTGAATTTTCAAGATCTTTTCTTGAGAATTCAAGAAAAGATCTTGAAATTCAAGAAAAGAACATCTTCAATAAATGGAAATTAAAAAAAAGTGAAGTGGCCCTAATGGGCTTCCCTACGCACGAAACTAGGAACATGAAATTACTTGCAGCGAACGTAAATAGCAGGAATAAGTTAATAATCCATTAAAGGGACATGCCCACTCAGTTGGCACAAACTGTTTTTTATCGGAATTAAATAAGTGTATAAGTATGTCACTATTCCACCAATTCTCAACATTACGTAAACTGTAAATGGTTTGATTTAACGACGGCACTGGCTCGATGACATTGCATGTCGGGACCGACTATTTAAGTCCCCATCCGATAGGACTAGGCTATCAAGAATGTGTCTTGCCCAAGGACACGCCGAATCGGCCAGTGTCGGGATTGGAACTCGGGACCTTTCGATCCGTAGTCCGATGCTCTACCACTGAAACAGTACGAGTGCCCGCTATACAGATATAGTCATTTAGCAATATTTAATCTGCTGATAGTGACGCGCGGTGGTATCAGGCTATATTCATATGGATTTTTTTAAAATTATTTATACCAAGTAAATGCGTCACCTGAAAGATTATAAAGAATGATCATTGCACATCAAAAAAACAAATACAGAGAATAAATAATAATATCCGTTAACATTTTAAGGAAACACGGTTAACGCCCCTGATATCAGTTTGAATATTTACGTGTGATAAAAATGTATAATAATGCCAATCAATACACGGAGGAATGGTGAATGAGTGTTTATTTTGCCAGAAAATTTCCCAGATGATGTCTTATATAAATAATACTTTGTGCCTACTGAATGGGCATGCACCTTTAAAGTGAATACATGTATATCTCAGATGATATTTCACATAATCAATATGTGATTGCTTGCTTTATGCAACGCAATTGACATACATCTATCAACCAATCGAACTGTCTTATTCCAAACAGTTAGCGTTATATTCATGTCCATGTATATAACCAGAAACCGTGATACACAAGAGGGATACAGTCAAACCTCCCCGAACGGCCACCTCTACAACAACACCCTCTATTTTATATCCAAAATGGCCGATTTTCTCTGTATCTAACCCTTAGACTGCTGAGCACGAAAACTGTGGTCTGCTGTTGCTTTTGACTTCTTTCTCAATAAAAACATGTTTTGACAGCATGTTTTTGATGAGAATTATCGAAGAAAATAAATAAACAGCGGACGACAAACTATAATTCAGCATTAACCACCCTACAACAACAACCTCTCTACAACAGCCAGTTTTGCGTCTTCCCATGGGTGGCTGTTGTAAAGAGGTTGCACTGTACTTATGCATTTCGATATACGCGTACCAGTAGGTAAAATACATTGTATATGTAATTCCATTATTTAGGTATGACAATCGTCATACAGGCAATACCACATATAGAAGGATGTTTCCATTAGACACTACTGTCTGTTTCACGAAACATGCCCATATTTTACAGCCATATGAACAATGCAAAAACAATATTATTTCGATAATAATAAATTTTATCAAAATTAAAAATTCACTCTGAAGATGTCTATGGGGATTTAATATGGGGTATTGTTTTCCGTACTAAATTCTATATTAGACCAGATTTCGCAAAATAAAGGCTCATTCTTAAATTTTATGGAAAAAATACATATTGTTTTGCATTGTTTATATAGCTGTATAATTTGGGCAGCTTTCTTCGTCAAACAGACGAGGTTGAAGTATTATAAATGGTGTCAATGAAATTAATTAGTAACACTCGATTGCAGAAAGGTTATTTTTCAGGATTTCAAAATGTTTTACTCAATAATTCCAGCACAAAAATATTTACACACTTCCCTAACATTTGATTGGCCCGTAGCAAGTCTCTGTCCAAAATTTATATCCCAGTAAAGTCCCACGCCGAACTACTTTCCGTAACAGTGAGGCGCAGTTAAAATAATTCTGAAGAAAACGGAAAATAAACAGATTTTCTTGATGAATTTATTTCAAATGCTAGAATTATAAGGAATGAATGGCCTTTTTGTGGAATTTATAGGGGATATAAACTTGGAAAAGTCGCGGGAATACTGGACGAGGCTTTCCGGCCTTCGTCCAGTATTCCCGCAACTTTTCCAAGTTTATACCCCAATAAATTCCACAAAAAGGCCATTCATTCCTATAATGTAATCCCACTTTTTTTTAGGCAACTCACATGTAAAATTTGTTTCAGAAATACGATACAAATCTATCATTACACTACTTTTGTACTACAATGAAACCTCTCTAAACCGTACACCATGTAGACTCAAGTTTTAGTAAATTTGATGTGTTTCATTGCAATCTCACTCCGATGTTGCTGCATGTTCGCGATCGCAAAACGCGAACGAGTATATTGGAGTGGTCATATGCCTGATTTACAGTGGAGCATCTCTAAACCGGACACCCTGGGGACTTCCCAGGGTGTCCGATTTAGAGATATTCCACTGTATTCTCTGTCATCACTTTCTGCGCATATTAGGGGGCCGTTTCACTAAACTTCGTACGATAAAAAATGTACGTTAGACGATGTTCAAAATTGATCTCGCACATCACTACAATTCACAGATGCTACCTCGTGATACAAACGTACAGAGCTCCACAGGCGACGTTGAATTCTTTTTTTTCATTAATTCGTTCCCACGAAATAACAATTCGTTCCCTCAATTTATCAATTCGTTCCAATTTAAAAATTCGCTCCCACGAAATAACAATTCGTTCCCACGGGAACGAATTGTTATATTCTCGCTTTAACAATTCATTCCCACGAAATAACCATTCGTTCGGGAACGAATTGTTATATCGTGGGAACGAATTGTTAATTCGTGGGAACGAATTGTTAAATTGAGGGAACGAATTGTCATTTTGTGGGAACGAATTGTTAATTTGAGGGAACGAATTGTTATATCGTGGGAACGAATTGTTAATTCGGGGGAATGAATTGTTAAATTGAGGGAACGAATTGTTATATCGTAGGAAGGAATTGTTAATTCGAGGGAACGAATTGTTAAATTGAGGGAATGAATTGTTATTTCGTGAAAACGAATTAATAAAAAAATAATCCATGTCACTTGCGGGGCTCCGTACAAATGTACATATATCAATACATGTGAGTGAATGCATCCATTCTTTGTTAGTAGAGCTTGTTTTTATACATTTTAATTTTGCACATAAGAACTTCTTTATCGTACGAAGTTTAGTGAAAATATCCCCAGAGTCCAAGTGCCCTTTAAAATTCGCCAAGAGAAATGTCGGCTGTTTATTTCTTACTTATTGCTTTGTAAAAACATGTTTTGATAATCCATACATGGGCTGCAAAACATGTTTTCATTTAATTCATTGTGTTAAGTGTTAAACGAGGGACTGTCAACTTGTCACCGTTATCGTATTGTCGCCGTTCGTCCATATTGATTTAAAAAACATTTTCGTTTTACACGACGTTTAAATGTGAATAATATTTCAGGACACGCGTGATATTTTACTCCGTTAGCGCTCTGAAGTTTTCGTCAGCTTAGAAAATTATTTTCAAAGCATGGTATTTTAGAAAGTATTTTAAATGAAAAACTATAATGTTTTAGTAATTTCCAATAGTAATTTCCAATAACCTCCATGTGGTCGAAAATTTAATAAAAAGAGTGACTTTAAAACAATGTACATGTATAATGTTTTAGACCGTTTTTTTTCCTGAAATAATGTAGACATATAAAAAAGCAACGCTAGAGTTTTTCACAATTTCAATGTTATTTGCGGAAAATTGAGTTATTGCATAAACAAGTGTACGTGCACGATTGTAATACGTTTCACGTCAGAAATGTACTTCAGGTGCTTTCATATGACTGCAATTTCAATTAAATAATTTTATTGCAATTTGGTCGTCGTGCGATAGCAATAATAGCTTGTCGCGGATATCGATCCCTCGTGACCTTTAGTACAGTAAATATACGGCGGGCTGACTGCCACGAAAAGGGACTGCATGAGTTATGCGACCAACGTAGCCCCAGAACAGTCCGCGCATCCGCGCGGACTGTTCTGGTGCTACGTTGTTCGCCACCCAGCAACTAAAATAGCATTACTGCCTTTAGAAAAATGGTTAGATTTAATGCAACATAATGTCAATTTCCCAGAAGATTCGGATAACAGTTTAGTCGCCCTTCTATTCTATTCTCCAAACGCAGAACATTGAGGTAACATATTAATTTAGCTTAACAAATGCCGACAAGAAAATGTGGCCTGTTTGTTGTAAGCCCCCGATGCCAGATTGGATAAACTCCGGCCAACTTCTTAACCGGACCCACGGACACACGCACGAACGGACACACGGTCAATACACTATATGCTACGGAGCCCCGCAAAGGACATGGATTTTTTTATTAATTCGTTCCCACGAAATAACAATTCGTCCCCTCAATTTAACGATTAGTTCCCTCGAATTAACAATTCGTTCCCACGAATTAACAATTCGTTCCTACAAAATATCAATTCGTTCCCTCGAATTGACAATTCATTCCCGAGAAATAACAATTCGTTCTCTCAATTTAACAATTCGTTCCCTCGAATTAACGAATTGTTACATCGTGGGAACGAATCGAATTAAGGAATTGTTATGTCGTGCAAACGAATTGTTAAGTCGAGGGAAGAATTGTTATATCGTGGGAACGAATTGTTATTTCGAGGGAACGAATTGTTAATATGAGGGAATGAATTGTTATTCGTGGGAACGAATTAAAAAAAAAATCCATTTCCCCTGCGGGGCTCCGTAAAATTCGGGTTAATACGAGATTATGCGATTATACAATTGTCGACGATGGTATAAGATACCTTTTGGGTTGTGTGAAGTTGGCTCTGACATCGAACATCGAAATTCGATATTCACCGGTTTGAATTTCGAATTGAATATCGAGTTGAATTTCGAGTTGAATCCAAAGCTGCCAGGTCGATATTCACCGGAACTAATTTCGAGCTGACTTGTTTTGAATATCAAGCCAGCTCTGAGATTGATATTCGACTACAAGATGGTAAATGCAATGCGAATTTCGAGCTGGGGTGTTTTGAATATCGAGCCAGCTCTGAGATCGATATTCGCGCAGATTGAGATGTGCATTTGAATTTCGAGCTGGGATGTTTTGAATATCGTGCCAGCTCTGAGATCGATATTCGCACAGATTGGAGAGGTCTATTTGAATTTCGAGCTGGGTTGTTTTGAATATCGAGCCAGCTCTGAGATCGATATTCGACTACAATATTGCAAATGCTGTGCGAATTTCGAGCTGGGGTGTTTTGAATATCGAGCCAGCTCTGAGATCGATATTCGAGCAGATTGGACATACGTATTTGAATTTCGAGCTGGGTTGTTTTGAATATCGAGCCAGCTCTGAGATCGATATTCGCACAGATTTGTATTTGAATTTCGAGCTGGGATGTTTTGAATATCGCGCCAGCTCTGAGATCGATATTCGCTCAGATTGGAGATGTCTATTTGCATTTCGAGCTGTGTTGTTTTGAATATCGAGCCAGCTCTGAGATCGATATTCGCGCAGATTGAGATGTGCATTTGAATTTCGAGCTGGGTTGTTTTGAATATCGTGCCAGCTCTGAGATCGATATTCGCACATATTGGAGATGTCTATTTGAATTTCGAGCTGGGTTGTTTTGAATATCGAGCCAGCTCTGAGATCGATATATGCGCAGATTGAGATGTGCATTTGAATTTCGATCTGGGTTGTTTTGAATATCGAGCCAGCTCTGAGATCGATATTCGCGCAGATTGAGATGCGAATTTGAATTTCGAGCTGGGTTGTTTTGAATACCGAGCAGATTGAGATGTGCATTTGAATTTCGAGCTGGCTTGTTTTGAATATCGAGCCAGCTGAGATCGATATTCGGGCAGATTGAGATGTGCATTTGAATTTCGAGCTGGGTTGTTTTGAATATCGAGCCAGCTCTGAGATCGATATTCGCGCAGATTGAGATGTGCATTTCAATTTCGAGCTGGGTTGTTTTGAATATCGAGCCAGCTCTGAGATCGATATTCGCGCAGATTGAGATGTGCATTTGAATTTCGAGCTGGGTTGTTTTGAATATCGAGCCAGCTCTGAGATCGATATTCGCACAGATTGGAGATGTCTATTTGAATTTTGATCGCGGTTGTTTTGAATATCGAGCTAGCTCTGAGCTCGATATTGTAGATATGTATTTGAATTTCGAGCTATGAATATGGAATTTCGAGCCGGGTTCTTTGGAATATCGAGCAAGCTGTGAGATCGGTATTCGAGCAGATTGTAGTTGTGTATTTGAATTTTGAGCTCGGTTGTTTTGAATATCGAGCTAGCTCTGAGCTCGACATTGTAGATATGTATTAGAATTTCGAGCTATGAATATGGAATTTCGAGCCGGGTTGTTTTGAATATCGAGCAAGCTCTGAGATCGATATTGTAGATATGTATTTGAATTTCAAGCTTCGAGCTATGGATATTTGAATATCGAGCCAGATCTGTAATCGATATTGTAGATATGTATTTGAATTTCGAGCTGTGTATATTTGAATATGTTTCCAGCTCGGAGATCGATATTCAAGCTGATTGGAGATGTGTATTTAAATTTGGAGCTGGGTTGTACAAGATTGCAAATGCAATGTGAATTTCGAGCTATGGTGTTTTGAATATGGATCCAGACGTGACATCGAAATTGTATATATGTATTTGCATTCTGATTTTGTTTTTAATATGAAGCCACCTCTGACATCGATTTTCGAGCAGAATTGATATGTGCATTTGTATTTCGAGCTTGTGTGTTTTGAATCCGAGCCAGCTCTGATATCGATATTCGAGCAAATTGTAGATATGCATTTTCGAGCTGTTGTGTTTTAAATATGGAGGTTGACATTCAAGTAGATTTGACATGCTTAGAAGCTCCAGCAGGTGTGTTTCGAATATCAAACCAGCTCTTCTCATACATATATTGGACTACACGATTATGGCTGTGAATTTCGATAGGAATACGTGCGCATGTTCATGAAACGTCACTGTAGTGTACATCACAACCCAGCGGTTTCTCGGATGCATAAAACACAAAACTATCGTACAGTTAATGCTGGAGTTAACTCCCTATTTTATATAGATTATTTCTTGCAATATAACACATATAAAGTAATAATTTCCAAAGTACTATAAACTAAAACACAACAATGCAGTTTGCAAATAGCATATAGCCATTTTCGAAATGTTTAATTTCTTGGTTATGTATACAGATATTCTAATTGTTTCGTCAGTAAAGAACTGACACCCAAAGAGATTTGCAACTTTCTCATATTCTTTTTCTGCTGACTATGTGTAGCTCATCACATTCAATGTTTATCTTTGGGTTGGTTACATCAACATATGTCACTGTTTCAGAAATGTAAGCGTTGAACAACTTAAAATCCACTTTTAAAGGCGTTTTAAAAGCTTTAATGTACATATGAAAGTTAGTTTACCTTGACATTGCCATGAATCCGCCTATCTAGAATAAAAAATGAAAAATGGATGATGAAAAAGATGCATTTTCAAGACACACTTAATTAAAACTGCAGAACAGATACTTTTTATGACGGAGGCACGGGCGGAATTCAAAGTGTCTATTTTTTACAACCAAACTTGTGTATGTAGTCAACTTTATAATGGAATAGGCATGATCCTTTGGAATGTGGTAGACATGAATATATTTGGTTCCTGGATGCATGCCCCCTTGATGTGTCAAAAAGCTACTTATGTTAAAAAATGACGGTATTCGTGTAGACGGCAATGTTACATTCACCCAAGAAAATTGATGTAAACTATATATTGCAGAGATTGAGTGAGATGATTCGGTGCCCCGATTGTCTGTTAGGGTATTGGATGCCCGGTCAGCTGGACCAGTGTCTCGGTACTTGTACTGATATGACCGTACGGTCATTGTCTTTTCCGGGCACGCAGGTTTTCCTACACATGAAAAACATGCCGCGGCTACCCGGCATACTCTTTGTCAGCATGAATGAAAAATAAGCGCATGAAAAACAGATATAGAACAGCAACCAAATGCTGATCGTTTGTACATCGCAAACCCCGTTGTTTCTTGGGTATTTTAGACAAGGTATAAGTCAACTGGGATATGTGTGGAAACAAAGCTATCGCAGTCTTTGTTGCTGTAGAGGTTTTCAGACGAAAATAAGCGGCTGAAAATCAGTCATACAACAACAACAACACGCGCAAGTTAGAATCCGCGGAGTTTCCAAGAAGTCGCGCATATATCTAACTTTCGTTACCGGAGCATCATGGCAGGTTCATTGCCACCAGAAGAACAGAAGATAGCCATCTCCAAGAATGGAAGAGTATCATTCACTTGAGGTAAAATACTGATACAAAAGTGGTGGGGCTTTTTAAAAGCATTGCTGCACCAGTGGCGCATCCAGGATTTTTCACATGGCGCGGGTGGGGGTCGGGGGGGGGGGGGTGGGGAATCGAAATTAGACTGACTAATTGTCAGTACATAACGCTCATTTGACAAAGTACATTGTGGCAATGTCTTTTGAATGAGCTCACTATACTATCTGGACCTTGATCTGACATAGTTGCGAGCAGTAACTATTGCAATATAATAGTTGCGATGGTAACTCTTGCAGCTCCTGTAGCTAGAGCTACGATTCCACTCATAGGCTTCCTCTGCAGTTAATTGTGAAAGATATTCTATTTTTTTTTAACTCAAATGAGTGTTAATATTATGAAAATAACATATTCAAGTAATTATGACATACATTTACATATGATATGTAGATGACCTGATATAGTGAATTTAAGCTAGAGTCAACAAGTGACCCAGTCAGTGGCAGCCAAGTTCAACATGTAAAAGTTATGATGTGGTCCATTTTCTGTAAAGGCAAACTATAATTTTCTAAACCTACAATCGTAAAAGTTGTTTCGGAATTATTAGTTTGTATTACTTTTATAATCGTAAGTCTGGCTACGGACGGTACGGGAATAATTGCAAGAGTTGCCGTTCGCAACTAGCAATATACTAGTTGCGAACGGTAACTCTTGCAATTTATTCCCGTACGGTTCATAGCTAGAGTTACGATTCCACTCATATGATTCCGCAGATCTGATTCGCACTTTAGCAGTCAGTTGTGAAAGATTTTCTATATTTTTTAACTCAAATGAATGACAATGTCAACATTTTAAAAATAACAATTTACAGTAATTATGACATAAATGTATGTATGTATGTATATGACCTGATATAGCTATTCGCTATCATTGACTAATTTAAGCTAGTATCAACAAGTGACTCGGTCAGTGGCAGCCAAATTAAACATGTACAAGTTAAGATGGTGTCAATTTTCTAGAAAGGCAAAATTTTATTTTCTAAACCTTGTACAATGGCAGGGCTGTACAAATTGGCACGCCCGACGCCCGGGACAAGTCGGTTTTAATCTCGGGCAAGTGCATCTATGCTGGAATTTAGTCCCGGGCAAGTCACTATTTTCTGTTAGAACGTCCCGCCACAAGCCCGTTTTTTGGAACCGGACTGTCATAAACTGAATCCCAAAACTGACCACTTTATCGATCGATAACGCTGCGGGCGTCCTGGCGATTCGCAGCTACTGTGTTACACAGTACCTGTGTATCGCAATAAAGTGATATAGCAATCTACAGCGACCCTGATATATTAATTTAATCGAATTTGAAAGTAAATAGCGAATTAGCGAAAATATTCTGCGGCGATCGATGGTTATTGATTTATTTTATGTATGTTAACGTTTTCGTCTCACTGCGTCGACAGGCCAAGAGAAAAAAAGTGAAATTGAATGGGATGGACATACAATGAAGGTATGTTTGATTCCCAATGCGATGTTTGAACCCACAACCTCCAGATTGGAAGTCGGTGTTCTAAGCCCTAGGTCACAACCCATACCTTATAAACGAAGGAAAGAAATGCTCCTAACGAGCGACCATACGTACTTAGAATAACAGCTGATGTAACGCGCAGTAAACTGAAATGGCCTACGTGACAATTGACATTTACATTCCAACAAGATTTTCACGGTGTGTAATCGATCGTATTTCCTCGCCATCATATGAAACCCGACTCGAGAAACACAAATTAAGTTGTGGATTTCTGAATTTGTCAATTGTTTGTACGGTCTAAGAAATCAAACAAATGTGACAATTCTTTTTACAAAGTATTAGAATCGTCTAAGGAGACAATTCTCATGTGTTGCCAAAACATGTTTTATTAAGACATCGGACAAATGTGAAAAGAAAACCCGAATAATTGATATTTCTTTAAAAAACATATTTTGACAACATTTGAGAATCGTCTTAGGAAACGATTCTCATGTGCTGCCATCATGGTTTTATCAAAAAATCAAACAAATGTGAAATTCCACAAGCTAATGTGTAATTATCAATTCATCGGCTATGCGATGACGTGAGCGACTACATAGCGTGGTTTTGGTATGTTTGTTTCCACAGAATTCTAAAGGTCAGTCACACTTTGCACGTGAAACTGGATTAGCGACTGATGATTGTAAACACCATCATGTGTGCAGCTAGACCGAAAATGATATGTCGCAAATGTGCTAATTGGGGATGGGTGGGTACGGCCATATTTCTTTTTTGTTACAATCTCGCGTTTTTGCGATCTCGATCTCGCCTTCCACTTTTGGAAATACGATTTGCCCATGCATGTGTAGACAGCATGCGTGTTGGATTTGCGTTCTACGTACGTACATGCATATATGTTTGGTTGAATCAAGGGGTCGGAAATATTGAAGAGTTTCTGATAGTTTTCAAACAAAGATTGACCGATAACTTTATGCAGGATTGGCAAGCCAGAATTAACGGATCTAGCAGAGCATTATTTTATAGAAATGTATGCGACTTCAAAATGCAATATTACTTAAAGGACATCACACTCACGAAATTTAGGTACGCATTTGCTAGACTAAAAGTTTCGTCCCATCGCCTAGAAGTAGAATCAGGCAGATGGAACAGAACTCCATTTGAAAACCGGAAATGTACATTGTGTGGACATTTGGAAGACGAATACCATTTTATTTTAGAATGCACAATGTATATGGATCTCAGGAAAACATATATAAACCGTTATTATTGGAACAGGCCAAGTATGGTTAAATTCATAGAGTTGATTAAATCGGAACATTCACAAACTGTAAGAAAGTTGGGCCAATACATATACCAAGCGTTTCAAATCAGAAATGAACATTTTATATATACATCAATGAGGCCACCTTCTCCCAATACATACATAAAGAAATACAGCATGCATATATATTTGCAAATATTAACTTGACATTATTGCATGATATCTTACGTGTTCAGTTTTTTAGTACATGTGTAATGCACTACCCTATAGACTAATGCTGCAACGCCATAACTTAATGTATGTTTATAGATTAACCAAAACATTTTGTATGTGCTTATTGGGCATGCTATTCCACCGCAGGATATTCTCCATGTCATATGGCCAATGGTCGACGGTGGCATAGCTGCACTAAATACAATACATAGTAGCTGCATTCTTAAAGTTACGGTTTATGCACCGGCTGTTGTCTTTGTCACCCATAATTGTATGTTGTTACATGTGTATTGCTTCAGGGGCCATATGGCTTAAAGCGTTAATCTTTATCTGAATAAAAAAACATTACATATAAAGCATGCTAGTTCGAATTGCATTCTACGTACGTACGTACATGTAATGTATGCGCAAAACTCAATTTCAACACGCATGCATTCTACACACACATATTACAGGCCCGTAGCCAGACCTGTTTGAATGTGGGGGGGGGGGGGGGGGGGGTCGTTTCGAAGGCACAAGGGGCCTGAGGTATCTAGGGGGTCCGGCGGCATGCCCCCCCCCCGGGAAAATTTGAAATATAGGTGGGTGGTCTGAAATGCAATTTCCTGCATTCTCCGCAACAGCCGAGTTTCTAACTGTGACCTTCCATACCCGATTGTTTTTTCCTGAAAAATTGGACCTCGAGGCTGGGCGTGGGGGGGGGGGGGGGGGGGCGTCGTCCCACCCCCCCCCCCCCCCCAGGCTACGAGCCTGCATAATGACTTGAACAAACGTATTTCCAAAAGCGGAAGGCGACATTGTGAAAAGGCCGAGGCGAAAACGCGACATCGCGGTCTCGAAAACGCGAGATAGCCAGGCGAAAACGCGAGAATGAATACAATAGAATCTCACGTTTTCGCCTCGCGATTTGGTCTCGCGTTTTCACGATCTTGTGTATAGGTCGACGATGCGATACAGTAGCCTAACCAATAACACGTATCGAAATATGTTTTTTTTTTGCTCAATAAACGTGTATTGGCAGCACATTAGAATCGTCTCCTAAGACGAGTATCATTTTTTTGTCAAATTATGTTTTTGTTGTCAAGAAATATAGATGTTTGTCCACATGTGTTCTATTTCTTAATAAAAACGTAAAAATGTTTTTGTTTTTGCAGCACATGAGAAACGTCTCCTAAGACAATGTTTACGTGTCCTATTAGGGACATGTGGCAACCTCGCGTTTTCGAGCTTTGGAGACGAAAACGCGAAATTCTATCATATTCAATCTCGCGTTTTTGCAAACACGTCGCACATGCACATGATGCATGAGCAAAACTAATCCGAATTTTTCAAAAGCGAAAGGCGAGATCGCGAAAACGCGAGACGATCTCACTATTTTTTACGATTTTTATGTTTATTATTGTCGATAAATGTGTTTTGAGTATGCACTTGTCGCAACGTTATGTCCGCGGTGGCACAGTGACAAAAGACCACAAGAATAAATATGTACTATACAATGTGTATTATTATAGATATTTAATATAATATGTATATGTGCCAAGTGCTCAATTGTATTATATTTAACAACTATGATAATAGTTTTTGTTTTGGGACAGTTTCGTATAGAAATCTTACGAGGACAAGTCACTTTTTCAAAATTACTTGCCCTGAAAATTATATTTTCCGGGACAAGTCCGGGCAAGTCACTTTTGTCAAGTCACTTGTCCGGGACAAGTGGCTAAAAAATCAATTTGTACAGCCCTGAATGGTCAAATTTGTTTCAAATTTATTAGTTTGTATTACTTCTACATGTATAATACTACCGGTAATGTTGTATTCAGATGGAAAATATATAAACATTATGTCACAAATAACTGCTAAAGTGCGAATCTGGTGTGATTTGTTATTCTGCAGAGGAAGCCTGTGAGTAGTTTACTAGTTGCGAACAGTAACTCTTGCAATCTACTCCCGTACCGTCCATAGCCAGAGTTACTACGGTTCCACTCGTAGGTTTCCTCTGCAGAATAGCAAATCAGATCTGATTCACATTTTAGCAGCTAAATGTGAAATATTTTCTATATGATTTAATTGAAATGAGTGTCAACATTATGAAAATAACATATTCCAGTAATTATTAAATAAATGTACATACATGTATGTAGATGACATGTTAAATTAAATTTAGGCTAGCATCAACAAGTGACTCAGTCAGTGGCAGTCAAATTCAACATGTGAAAGTTAAATGCGGTCCATTTTCTGGAAAGGCAAAATTATAATTTTCTAAACATTCTACAATGGTAAAATTTGTTTCAGAATTATTAGTTTGTATTAATGTACTTTTACAATACTTTTCAGAATTATTAGTTTGTATTACTTTTATAATACTAACATTTCCCCCCTCCCTGTATCCGCCACTGCACACATTCAGGTTGCCGACCGATAGCTTGAATAAGGCACAGTTTTGATGTCATAGTGGCACGATTTACCCAAATCTTACCTGAATTAACCCAAATCTTCATGTAATTACTATATTTGTTAATAAATAAAGCTGTATGCATGTACATCATAATAATTGTAAATACGATGCTTGGACATAAGAAAGAAATATAGAATAATTCTATGTTTCTGCATAATATTAGTTGCGAACCTAGTTGCGAACAGTAACTCTTGTAATCTACTCCCGTACCGTGCGTAGCCTCAGTTATGAATCCACTCATAGGATTCCTCTGTAAAATAGCGAATCAGATCTGAATCGCACTTTAGCAGTTAATTATGAAAGATTTTCTATCTATTTGAACTGAAATGAGTGTCAACATTATGAAAATAAGATATTCCAGCAATTATGTATGTAATTGTATGTAGAAGATCTGATAGTGATAACGTAAATTTAAGCTAGAATCAACAATTGACTGTCAGTTGCAACCAAATTCAACATTAACAATTTAAAATAGGGTCCATTGTCTGGAAAGGCAAAATGTAATTGTCTAAACTTTCTACAATTGTAAAATTTGTTTCATTATTAATTACTATTTTTTATTAATACTAATATTTTTTTTGCAGATGGGAAATATATAAAGTACAATGTATATCACAATTAACTGCTAAAGTGCGAATCAGATCTGATTCGCTATTCTGCAGAGGAAGCCTATGAGTGGAATAGTAACTCTGGCTACGGACGGTACATGAGTAGATTGAAATAGTTACTGTTCGCAACTAATGAGAACCGTAACTTGCAATACTTCACACATGCATAGACCACGACCCAAAGGTGTGTCGCGCACAAGAATAATAACTCTTGTCTCACTAATGTTCAGTTATATCCCCATATTTTTTCGAGGGTATCCGTGAGCACCTGCTCACTTGCTCCATTGTGACAAATGCAGTACCCACTAAGCTGAAGGTCAATGTCATTGTATTTTCAGTACCAGCATGGGGAAGAAACATAAAGCAAAGTCTGGCAGCAGCTAAAAAGAGAATCCGGCTCTAGAAAGATTACAGAAAACTATAGAAGAAAGACAACGGACAACAAAATCAAAATCATTTAACAAGAGTGCACATAACTGTCCTTCCCGAAACAATATATATACATGTACATGTGCTCGCTAATGCAGAAGTAGAAAAGCAACAGAATGACACATACGACTCGGCAGATGACAATGACATTATGTTTGTAAAACATGGATATGCCCCCATGGCATACTGAACTCTTAACTTGAGATTGAGTGTCAACAAAAGAAAACTTTAAATTTACATAAATTTCAAAGTCATTTGAGAAAGTCTTACACACTTTTTTACTTAAGAAAATGGCTAGTATTTCAACACCAATTTGAAGGTCACATATGTCAAGGCCATGTCATTACTGGTGTGATTGCGTCACACATGTTCAGTTGAATGAAGTGTCCAAATATTAAAGCAATACTTCAAGTAATATTGAAGATATTACATTTTCGAGAAACTCTTACAAACTGTTTGACGTAATAAAATGGCTAAGTGTTGTAGCATCATTTCGAAAGTCACAAAGGTCAAGATCATGCTATTGGTGGTGCAGGTACATCACACATATTCAAGTGAATGAACTGTCCAAATATTAAAGCAATCCTTCAAGTAATATGATAGATATTGCATGATGGAGAAACTCTTATACACTTTTCAACGTAACAACGGGACTAAGTGTTTCAGCACCATTTCGAAGGTCACAAGGTCATGTCATTTGTCATTGGTGATGCGAGTGCATCACACATGTTCAGGTGAATGAACTGTCCAAATAGTACAGCAATCCGTTTTGTATTATTGAAGATATTACATGATGGACAAACTTTCTAACTTTTCAACATAAATATACAAGTACGGGACGGACATAACCTCAACAGCAATATGCCCCCCTTGCTATCGCATAACTAATATGTATATGAATTGAAGATTGAAAGGTTATATACAGTGTATGTCTAGGGATGGTGCTCTGTCTTTGTACGACTCGCATCCGACTGCTCTATGTCACCTTGTTTGTAAGGAAAACATGTTAAAAGTTTTTGTTTTATTATTCCATAGCTTATGAACATCTTCATCGATTTTGATCATAGTGGCCACAATGTATATCTAGGGATGGGTGTTTTGTTTTCATACGACCCACGTCAAAGGTCAAGGTCAAGGTCAAGGTCAATGTCATTGATGACTTGTGTGTTGTTTTTATTTATTATTATTATTATCAAGACTGCCATCGAAGGGATTAGCTTCGTAATAACGGTGTCCTTGTTTCTGTTTGGAAGCCCATGTTTACTGATGTAACTCATTGTGCAGATAGTTACAGTTACGTTTATCTTTATATGTCTACACATGTCCTGCACCAGAGACCAGCTAAACTAAATGTTAGACATAAAAGAAAGAAATATGTTCATGACCATAAGCAACTACTCATTAAGCTTTTCTACGTTTTTGTTATGCCCTACCACAATAATGGAGGGCATTTAATGTTACCTTGTCTGTTAATCTGTTGTTAATTATTGTAACTAGTAAAATGTTTAAACGATAATATATATTGACTCGATTACTCATAGTTTTTTTGTATTAAATGTTTTTTATTCTCTTTGCTGCATGTACATGTCAAAACACAAGATATACAAACAGTTCAATGAACAAAAGTACATATATATCACTTCATACGCATGGCTACATTTCCATGAACAGTCTGAATACTAACGTATTGATGCTTGTCTACATGTAACATTGAGTTTTTTTAAATAAATAATAGGGTTTTTATAGGGCGTTTGGGCAATGAGACTGTTATAGTCGTGTATTTTTTATGAAAAAATAAAATAAAAAATACGTGAGAAAAAAGTTATCAAAATGTTATAACAAACATAAAATATAGGAATGGACGTTTATTACATGTTTTGTGCTGACATAGGTATATCGATACACATAGCAGGTGAATGTTTACATATTAATTTCCATAAATTCACTCCAGTTTGAATGGAAAATATCTAGTTTATTCTTGATATAGTGGCAATAGTCTCTTCTATTATTATTGTTTGCTTCAGATATATTTTAAAACGGCCTATCGATGGTTGCGTTTCATCATATTTGCACTTAAAAATGAAATATTTTGCTAGAAGAATTAAAAATCTGATAAGCATTGTTTTATTTTTGCAGTCAACCCTCACGTTAGAAAATGATATGTTTTCATATGTTAAATTACTATTGTAGTCTAACCTACTTGTTTGCAATAGCAGGTTGATATCCGACCAAAAAGGTTGTATGACGTTGCATTCCCAAAACATATGCTTATTAGAATCCACATTCATATGACAGAATTCACATAAGTTAGATGGTTTTAATTTGCATTTGAATAGAAAGGCATTGTTTGGAATTAGTCTCATCAAATAGTTGTACTGAAATGCTCTAAGTTTTGTACTTATTGTGCTTTTATATGACAATGAAAAAAATTCCATTCTATATCTTGTTTATTTAGTTCGTTTTCCCATTTGAGTATATGATTTTGTTGTGCTAATCTTGATTTTCTAATCTGTATATTATATACTAATTTATTTATATGCTTCGATGCCAAACATAAATTTATTGCATATTTGGGTGTTTCATTAGTCAATGGCTCGGTTTTCATTTCTAGTTTCCATTTGGTATTAATTTTACTTAATAATTTGTAATATTTCAAAAAAATTCCAGTATTTATGTTATATATATTTTTCAGATCGTCGAAGCTATAAAAGTCTTTAATTCTAAAATCATATATGTGTTTTAAATACATAATACCTTTATCATTCCATTCTTTATAGAATATAGTTATATTCTTTCATTTTTTATGTTTGAGTTATGCCACAAAATTTCATGGGATATGTTAGCACATGAATGATTAAAATTGACTTTACACCAAGATGTTAGTATATTGTTTAGGAACGTATATTGTTTTACAAGATGTTTGGTGTCATTTGAATTTAGATTGCTTTTAAATAGTATATCACCACCATATTTATTTAGTTCCTTATTGTATGCAAGTTTTAACTGACTCTGTTTACCCTTTAAACGTTTTATCCATGAACAATTAAGTGAATTGATAAATGCATGGATATTAATCATTTTCAATCCACAATTTTCATAGCTTTGAATTATAGTTTTTCGTGCTATTTTATCGGGTTTACCGTCCCAGAAAAAGTTATACATCAAATCATTGATGTGTTTGATTGTTTCTTCAGCGAGATTCTCAAGCACTGTTAATGGGTATATTAATTTAGGTAACGCAAAGTCTTTAAAACAGTTATTTTGCCAATTAATGTCAAGTTCCGCCCATTTTTTCCAGTTTATTAAACAGTTTTGAAATGACTTAATTTTTTGGTATTAAGTTTAATTAATGTAGCCGTGTTTTGTTGTTTGTGAATATTATTCCAAGGTTGATGCATGATCGTTTGACCAAGTATATTGCTTGTTGTTTACACATGGACTTGGGTTATGTCTAAGCCCCCCGATTTTAGTGGCTGTGCATTTTGACTTATTTAGTTTTTAGACCAGATATTAGTACGAAAGTGTCTAGTGTATGTATTAGTTCCTTAAATGATATTTCCCGATCCATCCAGCGTAAAGCTTGCATCGTCTGCAAATAATGTTTGTTTTATTTCATTTTCACCTAAAAATAAACCTTTAATCTCTACATTTGCGTTTATTTGTCTAGATAAAATGTTCTATGCAAATAATAAAAATATATGCTGATAGCGGACAACCTTGTCTGACACCTTTTTTAATACTGAAAAACTTTGATAGATTACCATTATTCGAAAACACAACTTTTTGCATCTTTATAGAATAGAGATATCCATTGTATTAGTGAATTACCAAGTTAAGATTGTTGAGAAACTTACTTATAAATCTATGGTCTAAGATGTCAAACGCTTTCTGGAAATCTGCAAAAAATATTAGACCTGGGTGTATTGTTTTCATTTGCTTCATTTATTAGTTCCATAAGTGTTCTTACATTTTCTCCTATATATCGACCTTTATAAAACAAGTTTGACTCATGTTTATGATTGTGTTTAATACCTTTTTTTTTATTCTATTACCTATAACTTTTGTTGCAATTTTATATCACATTTTAATAGCGAAATTGGCCTCCAATTATCGATTGGAAGTGTGTTTTTATCTTTTTTTGGCAGTAACGTAATGATTCCTTGTTTTTGCATTTCAGTTAGAGATCCATTTTCGTATGATAATTAATCGATTTTATGTAGTGCTTTTTTATGTCATTCCAGTATAGCTTGTAAAATTCGGCAGTTAGACCATCTGATCCTGGGCTTTTCATGTTTTTCATTTCCTTTATTGCTGTTACACATTCATATTCATTAATGTAACCCTCACAAGACTGTTTTTCGTTTTCGTTTAGTTTGTGGTCAATGACGTTGAAAAATGTGTCGTTAGTGTGATTTATATTATTATCTTCTTCATAAATATGCATATAATAGTGTTGCACATGGTTTATAATATCAGTTTGGTTGTTTTCCAGTGTCCCATTTATAATTAGTTGTTTAATTGTTTTTGCTTCACTTCTTTTCTTTTCCAAGTTTGTAAAATATTTCGTATTTTTTTCTGACCCTTCAACCCATTCAGCCTTTGATCTTAATAGTATGCCTTTAATCTTCTCGTTAATGATTTCACTAAGTTTATTTTTTTCGACATTTAATTCGTCTAATATATCTGGATTGTTTGGGGCATTTGCTATGTTTTGCTCTAAATTTTTTATATTAAGTTTCTATTTCTTGTTTTTTCATTTGCTCCATCTTTCTTCTCACCATACTTGAATATGTTATTGATTCATTTCTTATAGTTCCTTTTATTAGTTCCCACATAGTATTTGGGTTACAACCTAAATTTGATTTATTATTTCCTGAATTGAATGTTTTTATTTTTTGTTTGTATTCTTCTTGTAGCAAAATACTGTTATTTAGCTTAAAATAATCCTGTCCTCTTATTAGTTCGCATAAATTTAACTTTAGCAATACTGCTGAATGGTCGGACAAAAACCCAGGTAAGATATCAATGTGTTACTGCATTTAGTAAATTAGCTGATATAAGAAAGTAGTCCAGTCTGCAAAATATTGGTGGTCTATGATTAGAATGCCAAGTAAAACGTTTGTGGTCTGGATGTCTGAGTCTGTATATGTCATACAATTCATTTTCACTTATAATGTCATTTATTTTTGTTGAACACCTTTTATTTGTATCTCTTCTGCCATTTATCTTATCTAAATTGAAATCGATGACGTTGTTAAAATCGCCTCCCAATATTAGAGATTCGCTATTATTCTCAATCACTAAATGTTCCAATGTAGTAACAAAATCTATATCTTCAATATTAGGTCCATAAATGTTTATTAATGTTAGTGTTGTACTGGCTATACATATTTTTAGCAATTGTGCGTTTGGTTTTGTTCCCAAGCCCGTTTACATTGAAGCTACAGAATTTCGTGCCCATTGGTTATGGTGTTTTTATATTTTATATTATTTTCACAAACTGCATGACATTCATACCTACTAGTATATTCACGTCCATTGAATAGGGGTATTTCCATGGGGTATCATATGTAGGATTGTTAGCTTTATCTTTATATAGGCGGTGATATGATATATAGGGAAGAGGTCGGTACGGTGAGGGTGTAGTAATATTTGAAATAGTTTCATTCGGATTGAGGAAAATGCATTTTTTACTGACAACTTCCAAATTCAATAATAGTTGTCTTTCATTAACGATAATTGTGTGATGTCATTGTTTGGACTATAATACGAAAGCTGACTGCGCGTTCCTCAATCAGCTACACAGATGCGCATACTGATTGGGGCCCACATTGTCTGTCTACATATATATGTTCTCAAAAATGTATATTAGGGTTGTGACACGCGACTCGTATGTTACATGTATCTAAAGCGTTGGAGAAATAATAATAATCCATATTTAACAACACATACTGGTTGGGTGATCGCTGAATGTACCAAGCTGTAAGGATAATTTTTGTATGACAAAAATGTAAAAAGAACACAGTATCAGGAGGGCAGTGTAGAACCATATCTGACTGCACTATTATCTCTGACATTTGAAAATCAACTTGGATTTCTACGTTTAGTAAAAATAAAATAAAAAAAATGTGTCTATCTGGCAGTGTAGAGCTCACTCACGATATTCACTCAGTTGCGGCTTACCTTGAGTGTCGACAGTTTTATAATTCATACAACATCTGTTTCATGATTCAAGTACAAATATGAATTGAAAGTTGAGTTTCCAATTCCAAAGTAATATACAATTTCTGAGTCAAGCAGAGTGGATTTCGATCTGAGTGCACGGTCGAGATTCGAAGACACACCGAGCTTGTCAAAACAAATCCATGACTTTTATTATAATTATGAACGGAAGATGTTTAAAGAAACGTATAAGTATTTATTTTTATACCGCAGGTCTAGGCTGAGTCGAAAATGAAAATTTTGGAAATCACCCCCTATACACAGTCATATGGATTGGTAATGACCTAACTAAGAAAACAATAGTTAGATTATACAACTCAGTCCAGAAATTGCCAAAAGTTATTAACGAATTTCTAATCATTTATGTTTGGATGACGTTGGGTAGTATCTGCAACGTCATGACGTCGTGCCGTTTGGCGCCATATTTATATGACGTTAACAATAAATTTTGGAGTAATATCAATAATCTTCGGTATGACAAATACGTTATTGTGGTTCTACAAAGTCAACATCGTGCCATATTGCCCACCTGAAACCACATTCCTCCTCGGCTACGCCTCGGATGAATATATATTCAGATAGAGGCAATACCACACAAAACCGACTGTGCAGAACCACAATAACTTAAAATATAAGTTGTGTTTTCTTTTATAATATTGACCTTTAACAATTATAATACACACACACATAAAGGTCAATATTATATGTAAGTCCTTTTCTGCGATTTTTTTAATTTACGCATCCATATCTGCTAATAGTTTTCTTTTTCGTGAGCAGAAATTTTGGGTGTGTTATACATAAACATTAGCTTATATATAATAACTGTTTTTTAACAAATGTTTGCTTTTAGCGAAACATTGGCGAAATAAAAGCAACATGTAATACAGATATAGATTTTTTACACAGCGTCCGCATATAAATGCAATTAATACATCATTTATTTTTCATATGTGGTCCGCCTCACTAAACTCCTCATGACAAACATTAGTCTGACGTTTCTATATCTGCTTTACCGATAGCTAGTACGTTTCTGTGAATACTTTTTTAAAAATGTTCTTAGTCCTGTGGAGTTTAGCGAAACGGCCCTGGGTGCGTACCGTTATGTCGATCATATAAAGTGTGAAAATAAAAAAGATCCAATATAGGCATCAACCTGATACAAAACGGTATCGATGTTATTGTTATAATGTGCTCAGTGTAAGTAACAGCAAATACAATTTTAAGCTCTGCACAATGCACATGACCAGCCGTATCTCTGATGTTTTGCATAATGAGTGGATCGTTTTGTTTTCATAAAAATGCATGTACCACGCAAGGCCGCTACCTTGATGATATGTTGTGCATAAGCCCCCGGCTGAGAAAAAGGACATCAATGCTTTTGCATCAATAGGAAATATTATTTACTGTGAACACTCATACACAATTCGATTAAAATAATCGTGTTACTGCTATTAGTATTGTTACTACCGTGGTTCAGTTGCGAACAGAGTAGGCCATGATCAGACTGTGCCGATGCGCAGGCTGATCCCAGTCTACGCTGATAGCACATGTGTTAAGGTCCATTTTCCCAGCCAGTGGCCTATGTAATATCGCGATCCCTGACAATACCGTTATACACTCAGTTGAAAGTATGTGCTCCTTGTCAAATCAAATAAATTGCTGCTTATTGACAGACGAAAAGGAGTTTTTGTCAAATGCCACCAGTATAGATCCGTGTTGTGTTGTAAATCGTGCCAATTGGTATAAATACTAGCTTGTTATTTCAAAGGTTCAAACATTAATAAGTATTTTAACAACATATTGAATGTGTCGTGTGCAATATTATGCAGGTACATATTTCGTCTCGTGATAACACAATAATCATACAAAAAAAAGTTTGACTTCCGGTATTCTTTACGCAGACTAGCCTATACGTATCCATACAGTATAATCAGGGTCGACGCCAATAGTACAAAATATATACATTGTAGTTAACGTATTTGACCAATACTTCTAAATTAAGTCATGAGTTAAACTGGCCTTCCTTCAGTAGACAATGCATTGTATACACTTTATTGTATTGCATTTCGTCACGATTGTTCATATCGCATGGAATTACATTTAACTACCGTTACATGTATTTATTAGCCATTAGCTAGGCGTGCACCGGCAATTGTCGTCTGCTGCTCTCATTTTCATCTTCTGCAGAAAAATACACGTTTCGACAGCGCATAGGAAGCGTCTCCCGCAGTGGGGGGACGACTCGAATGTGCCGTCGCAACGAGGTGTTGATCACATTTATTTGCCAAAAAAAAAAAAAAAATATACAGCGTCAATAACTAGTTTAGTGGTGTATGGTTTGATATGTCTGTGTAGTATTGATGATTTAATATATTACAGTTTATTGTATTTCTATAAGTGTGTTGGATGAATACAGAGTTATCGTTCCTGGGTTACAGTGAGCAGTTCAGTTCTTAGCACGCGCTTCTGGGAGTGTCCCGTCTGTTCTGCGTCTGTGAGGACCCTCTAGTCGGCCACGGTAGATCGAGCCAATGTTGGTATTCCGGGTATACCACTGTCTTCAGCTGACTAGTTTTTTGTGATATATTGTATCACCCCGTTTCTGATGAACACACTGTCGACCTCGTCTGGCATCTTTCGTTTTACGGACATGAAGACTTGCTGGTTCATGTACGTTAAGTCTTCATTAATGTATCCTGTTCCTCGCAGGGATCGTCGGTTTCGCAGAATGTTGTCCTTCATGAGACGCGACTGGAGTTTTACGATGACCTCTTGACTTCCTCCGGAGAATTTCTTCAGTCGGTGTGCAATATCTATATCTTCTTTTCGCAGGCCAATGTTCATTTTTTCATTAAGAGTTTGGATGACAATGCTGGTGGTTTCCTCGGCCGTTTCGTTGGCATTTCCACTGACAATACCGTTAATTCTGATGTTGTTCAACCTGCTGTATTGTTCTGTATCATTTTTAAGTCTGGTCATGTTCTCGTCAGCTTGGTTTATTTTCTTTCTTAGTGATTCATTTTTATTTTTTTGGCTCAACGACTTCATTTTCGAGGGTGTTTAACATGTGTCTTCAATTCTTCTACTGTTCATTCCCTGTCGTAAATTCTACTTTCAAGTATTTCCAGTCTGTTTACTAAGGAGTTTAACAGTTCTTCCTTCATTTCCGTTATCATTTGTTTTAAAACTGATCGTAACGAGCCGTCGTTTTTCATTACCACCTCTTCTAGTTTTTTGTCTGTTTTATCAACTTTGTTTATAACACTTGTTAGTTTCGCGTTTGCTTCCTTTAACTGCTGTCTGATTTCTTTCATCTCCATTTTTGTTTGTTTTTCGTCATTGGCGTTGGTAAAAAAATCATCAATGTTCGGTTCCGGTTTCGCAAGTTTCTTTGATTTTATCTTTGATTTCGACTTTGTTGGGTTCTCACGCTTTTCGTTTTTCCCTTTTCATGGCTGCTTTCTGGTTTTGTGCGGTTTCATCTGTTTGTTCAACTTCCATTTTGTGATTTATGACCCTTATGTCCTTCCGTAGTTTTTAAATTTCAAAAGGACTTCGTGTAGCTAATCGTTTTATTGTTACGACATGAATGGACTTAGTAGTTTTCACAAGGGCATAGGTAATACAATGGGAACAAAAGTGTGTTAGCCGTGGGCCATTGATGTAACACAATAGCACTATCGCATAAATAAATAACAAAATCAAAACATGGCGGTCTCCATCGATATATTCAAACTCTATTGTTCTTTGTAAAATTCACTGTAGCATCAAACTTCCATTACATAAGATAAAGCCACACATACCATCGCTGAACCATCAAAATCGAAATATATCCATATAAATTTCAACACATTTCCAATCCGAGAAATATTCCAAAAATCACATTTTATATCCACAATCTGAAATACACTATCACTTATAAGGGGGATAACAAGTCGATTACTCATAGTGGGTATACAGCTTCCTTGTCACTTGTAGATGTGCAAGGTGCTTTTCAAGTTTGATTCAACCCTGCTGACATGCACATCTCCCCTTTGGGCGAATATCGATCTCAGAGCTGGCTCGATATTCAAAACAACCCAGCTCGAAATTCAAATGCACATCTATTTGCGAAAATATCGATCTCAAAGCTGGCTCTATATTCAAAACATCCCAGCTCGAAATTCAAATACACATCTCCAATATCGCGCAATATCGATCTCAGAGCTGGCTTGATTTTCAAAACAACCCAGCTCGAAATTCAAATAGACATCTCCAATCTGCGCAAATATCGATCTCAGAGCTGGCTCGATATTCAAAACAACCCAAATCTAAATTCAAATAGACATCTCCAATCTGCTGGAATATCGATCTCAGAGCTGGCTCGATATTCAAAACAACACAGCTCGAAATTAAAATGCACATCTCCAATCAGCTCGAATGTCGATCTCATAGCTGGCTCGATATTCAAAACATTCCAGATCGAAATTCAAATACACATCTCCAATCTGCGCGAATATCGATCTCAGAGCTGGCTCGATATTCAAAACAACCCAGCTCGAAATGCAAATACACATCTCCAATCTGCTTGAACATCGATCTCAGAGCTGGCTCGATATTCAAAACAACCCAGCTCGAAATTCAAATACACATCTCCAATTTGCTGGAATATCGATCTCAGAGCTGGCTAGATATTAAAAACAACCCAGCTCGAAATTCAAATGCACATCTCAATCTGCGCGAATATCGATCTCAGAGCTGGCTAGTAGTATATAAGAGTCATAATGATACAAGTTTATATGGAAGCCACACACTACGTGTGGTGGCTTCCACACGAAACTTGTAATCATTATGACTCTTATATACTACTTCTCGCGAGACCATATATTTATGACATGAGAAGATACACCCTATTAGAGATAAGAATCCCTATGTTATACTCAGTATATATATAACATAATGGTTCTAGTTAAGTGTGCATGGTTGAAGACAGGTAGTCACGAGAGATGTTTTCGCACCGGTATTTACGAATATTGCAAACATCACCGTGCATGGATGCGAAGAGGTTCCGTTTCGCCTCGCCCATGTCGACATTGTGGGGTAGGGACCAAAGCCGAGTCACTGCTATGTCCCACCATGCGGTGGCACTCAGGCTACTCATCGAATGGTTAACAAGGATTACGTGCTCGCAAGTATTATCGTTTAGTAATAATTCAAATCGGAAAGTCAGTTAGAAAGATAGAATCGATCTAATAAGTCACGGTGTTTCTACAGCATTAAAACACTGTAAAAAACATTATCAAACTAATTTTATAAAATTGAACAGAAAAAACGAGTACCAATATTATTAGAGAAAATGGATAATACAATACAATTTGAATTGAAAATTTTAATGACTGTGTTGAAGAAGTTTACGAAGAATACGGGGTTTATAATCCTGTATATAAATTCTATAAAATGAGAACACTAGGCGATATCGAATATATGAAATACCAGCGTAATTTATTACGCTCCGATAAAAACGTTACATTTCCAATATTATACCGGCAATTATGTCAACTATACAAGAGGCAAATACGAACATTAAGACAGATAATGCGTATCGGATATGAAACTAAGGCGTATTATACAAAAATTTTAAAATTTTAAAACCCAACGATTCGTTTACGAACGTACATTTCTACGATATCGCTTATAAATTTATATTGTAATCACAACACCAAGCAGACGACAATGTTTCACTTAAACGTGTTATAAACACGCAAATTATGTGTCCTACCTTACACGTATATTAAGTGTCCATTTTATAGAGAGATTACACGATTACGTCTTCCGGGATGAAACATAAACACACTATAATATATACTACACACACGGTATTTATAGCCTTATCGATGGTATGTAAACGGGCTATCGATTTACACAGGTGGTGTACACAGTTTATAAACACACTGTAATATATATTACACACACGGCTACTAATAGCCTTATCGATGGTATGTAAACAGGCTATCGATTGTTAAGTTTATATACGAGAAATAAACACAGTTTGGTGTCGAGACGCCGACATTAATATCTCAACAGTGAGATAAGTTTCGCCACATATAATTCACTCTGGCCGCTCTGCACATTATAGCGGATGGAGGTAACGATGAGGTGGGGTCCGCGGCATCGATCCAATGATGGGGTGGAGGAGATGTGAGTGCAACACACCTCGCTAAGCCGAAAAAATAAAAAAAATAGAAGAAATTTAAGCGAAGGCTTAGCGGGGTGGACCCAGAAGGGTTTTGCTGGCGCGGGTTCGAGCCTCGGTGGAACCTAAAATTTTTTTCTTTTTTTTCTTTTTAAATTGTTAATAATTATGCACCAATATAATTAATTTTAATTAAAATTAATTATTTGTTAAAAAATCACAATGGTGCTGTAACATTTCTTTCGACTTTATCTCCAAGTTTTTCCCTAATTTTATCCCAATCAGTACACTCAATCTTGGGCATGGTGGCGCGTGCCTTGATTCTTATATCATTTTTTAATTTTTCATATCTCCGCATTTCTTCCACCACGGATTCAAACTCTAAATTTGATATTTTCTTATCGGCCAACGCTTTGGACACCATAACGTCGATGCTATTTTTCTTAGACCTGGCGAGAACGGATATTCTATCATGTTTTCTACATTTTTTCTCGAGTTTTCCACCCGACGCCCTAATTACCATACACAACAACCAGAAACGGCCGACACCGCACATAAAATCCCCGCTACGGGAACCGTTATAATGGTGGATATGTTGCAGCTGTCCCCGCCCCACACAACACAGAAACACTCGCCAGAGCCGTGCTAGATACTTCAGCCATGTTCACCGCGCGCCTATATTTTTTAGCGTTTCTTTTTCTATTTGTATATTCTCTAACTAAAATATCCTGCATAGCGACGATATTATTCAACCTAAAATCTGAACTTCTTTCGTTAATTGTACACAGTGTTGATGGAGTGGTATTGACAATTGGAAGCGTTGATTCGTTCATATTTAAATTTTACAAATTTATTTCAATATATTAGTATTTACACAATAAGTTCAATTAACAATGAGACAATAGTGGAAGAACTCTCTGAGTCACCGATTTTCGTAACAAAGTTAATAACACTACCTTTGGAAAGTCTAATTCGATCATCACCGGCGAACGAAACCACCGTCGAAATATCTGCAGAGATTTTAGTGACTCCAATTCCCCGTTCTTCCCCATCTACTACAATATTTATCGCGACCGCGCCCACAGGTTTACCACTAGCATTAACCGAGCAGACCGCCATTTGGATAACTTCACCTGCAGCTGTCATAGTGTATCCCCCATATTTATTACTCGCTTTGGCACCGAACGAATATTCATAGTGCCCCTCAATCAATGGGCCCCGCTTCTCAGCCCAAACTGTTATGACACGTTTTGGCGTTTTCATTGTTTTCACTATTCCGGCAAGCGCCCTGTTTGCGTTATATGCCTCAGTACGAATCTCATAAGAGGCCTCCTCAAGAGCTTTGGTCGCGGCTATACGATCATGTTTCAGTTTATCAGAAACTTCGGTTATTTTTCCATCTAGTTCGGTAAGTGCCGCTTCTCTGCTGAGAGAGTCCTCTAAGCGCAACGCATCACAAGCCTCCGTAATGGTCGCCTGGTGGCCTTCTAAGGCTTTATCAATACCCGACCGGGCCTCTTTTTGAAATTCGGTTATTTTTCCATCTAGTTCAGCAACCGCCGCCTCTCTGATGAGAGAGTCCTCTGAGCGCAACACCTCATAATCCTTCGCAAGGGCTACCTTGTGGTCTTCTCGGGCTTTCTCAACCCCCGACCGGGCCTCTTTTTGAAATTCGGTTATTTTTCCATCTAGTTCGGTAAGTGTCGCTTCTCTGTTGATAGAGTCCTCTAAGAGCAACACCCTATAAGCTTCCGTAATATCCGCCTGGTGGTCTTCTCGGGCTTTCTCAATACCCGTTCGGACTCCATCAAGATCAAACCGGGTCTCTTTTTTAAATTCGGTTATTTTTTCGTATATGTCAGTAAGTGCCGCTTCTCTGTTGAGAGAGTCCTCTGAGCGTAACGCCCCATAAGCCTCCGCAATGGCCTCTTTGTGGTCTTCTCGGACCCCCTCAACCCCCGACCTGGTCTCTTTCAGAAATTCGGCTATTTTACCGTCTAGTTCGGTAAGTGTCGCTTCTTTACTATGAGAGTTCTCTAAGCGCAACGCATCATAAGCCTCCGCAATGGCCTCCTCAAGGTTCGACTGGTGGTCTTCTCGGACTTTATCAATACCCGACCGGGTCTCATTTCGAAATTTGGTTATTTTTTTATCTAGTTCAGTAAGTGCCGCTTCTCTGATGAGAGAGTATTCTGAGCGCAACACCTCATAAGCCTTCGTAAGGTCCGCCTGGTGGTCTTCTCGGGCTTTCTCAATACCCGACGTGGCCTCTTTTCGAAAATCGATTATTTTCCCGTCTAATTCAGCAAGTGTAGCTTCTTTGCTGAGAGAGTCTTCTAAGCGCAACGCATCATAAACCGCCGTAATGTCAACCTGGCGGTCTTCTCGGGCTTTATCAATCCCCAACCGGGCCTCTTTTCTAAATTTGGTTATTTTTTTACCTAGTTCGTTTAGTTCCGTATGCGTTTCTTCACGACTTTGTGTATTCACAGCCAGGGCATATTCTCTAAGTTGTGATAGTAGACTTTTGTGAATCTCGTCCGTGGCCCTCGATATAGTTCTATTGATCAAGGCCTTTGTTTTTTGGGTAGTTAAAAAGTCGCCCTCTGTCGGGATGAATCCCCCTTCTGCCGGTTCCAAATTATTTGAATTTGTCACCCAATCGGAAGAACTACCTGGTCCGTATATACTCATTTTCAATAATGTTGATAATATATATTACGAACATACGTTTAATTCTAAATAATTAATTTGAAATTAATTAATTTGAAATTTCTAGGACTACCGAAATCGGGTAATCGTTCTTCAATTCTCGCCCTTTATCATCGAGAATAGAAATCTTCAACTCGTGGATGTGTCCTGATTCCAAAACTTTCATCTCGGGGTGTGGGAAGTCTGAGGTCAGGGTCTCACCATAGAAACAGTCGCTGGCGGGCACGGTTTTCAGTAATATGCTGGGAGTGCCGTCTACCGTGTTGTACGATGTGTTCACCCGATCCAGGTGCACCCCGAGAGTTTTCGTGACGGCGAAGTTCACCGGGGTCGTGCCGACGTGCTCGCCAGGATCAAACACTCCGTCATCGTTGTAAGGGTATGTTATTTTAAATCCTAACAGTGAGCCCAACCCCGGTGAGATCCTTAAACGCCTATCAACGGTCAATGTCGTGAGCCCCGTGGCTTTCGAGATTGCGAGAGTGACTACACCAGGAATCTTCTCCGCGACAAAAGCTTGGAGATCTCCGAAACTCCAAAGACCCTGAGGTACTATAGCATCTGGTGGACTTATGACTCTATTTACGTCTATTCTATGTGGCAGTTCGTAGGGGAAGTGTTCTGTTTGCGAAAAACTCGACGTCCTCGACTTCTGTTGTGAAAAACTCGAGCGTTTCAACGTTTTTCCACCCAACTGTGAAGGTGATTGATCTAAGGCCTACCCGGCGTTGTCCGCAGCAGTTGTCTATTAATTTTTGAAGTTCACAACTCCCTTTTTGAACATTAGTGATAGTAGCAAACATAATAATATCTTTCAATGGATACACAAGCATTTAGCTTTAACTCTAATGCAAAGTATAAAGTTGGTGGTGTATACGCTCAAAAGAACACCATTGGTTGGCTTGTGCACCCTAAAATAATGAGTCAGTTTGGGCATGGGTTTCGACACAAATTTCACTAACATATTTGAGAAATATAGGGTGACCAAGATTAGTACGGTGGATGGGTAAACAGATGGCGGGCAACTCCGATGCAGTTCTGGCAGAACCAACTAAATTTTGCCGTGTGGTGTGCCACAACTGGGTGTGGTGTATCTTTCGGAGACCACATAAAACCAAGTAACAGCATGATGAGCAGTAGCTTATACAACTTTCATGTTTATTATACTATTAGAAGGATTTTGAAAGAATTACGTGTTCCACTACCTCAAGACGACGGGTGGAATCCCATTTCCAACACATACAACCGTAAGGAGTTCGAACGGATATGTGACGAATTTGGTGTGGACCCAAACCGTGATTGGAAACAAAAAGTTTACACCAAGAACGATTCAATGGGCGACCCCTTTTTTGAAGAAGCTGGAAATGATGTAAAAGTTGTTGATGGCACATTCGATAGCAGTACTATGAGGTACACGTCAAGTTTCCTAATACATAAAAGACCAAGTTTTTTTCTTGATATGTTCTCAGATAAAACCTACTACCAAACATATCCGGCTTCACTACACCAACCATCTAAAGTTGGAATAGCATGGAGTACATTTATATTAGATAAAAGCACTGATTTACTCAGGCCGGGGTTACTCGTCTCAACGACTCCATTCGTACATATGTGTGGGCTATACTAGGTGCACAAAAACAAACTCGCAGTTCTATAATAGGATTCGGAACGGCGTTTGACGCACAAAAACAATTCTTGGCACTTGTAGAGGACGCCATCTCAGCTAAGGTGGACCTGGAGAAGGCGATCAAGAATTATCAAGACGTTTTGCAGACTGCCAGCACCCCAGTGGACTATGTATTTGGAATAGGTCTTTATATGGCGCCGAGCAATATGATACTACGAGACGACCCCGGTTGATGGTTACAATAATCAGATCGTAATCGCCACCGCCAATCAAAAAATCGGTCACAACGGTAACGTGAACACGGATATCATCAAGCGCACCCCCAAAATGATCGGGCGCGGAGTTGTAAATTCAAATAAATTTGAAAAAGATTTCATGAAACCCCCAAAACACAAAATGGATACACCTCCCTCAACACAATCGAACCCAGTACCCCCAATTCGTAAATTGGATGCACCATCGAGTTCCATCAACAGACAAATCGCGATTGGAGAAACACCAATCATCAACAATGTTGAAATTGGAAGCACAACACACGAGGAGGAGAAATTAGCGCTCGTCGTCGCCCTCGTGGCGATCGGACTATTTACGCTTTGGTTTTAGGAACTCTCTGGCGAAGAATAGTAGGAGACCGGCGATGGCCACGATTAAAGCCCAGGTATTCTCGGCGAGCCATCCGACCGTTTTTGATAATATAGATAACAAGAAGGAGAGGAGACCTCCTATCAAACCAGGCAGCGCGGCAGCCAACTTTCCTGCTAATTTAGCCAGGAGACTGGCGAGGGCTTTTAGTTGTTTTTTTATCCACTCCTTGGCTCCGCCGGATGGCGCGGGTGCCGGTGCTGTTGCTGGTGCGGGTGCTGGTGCGGCACCAGCATTGACAGCTACAAATAGAGACGATATAGATAGAATTAGGGTCGATATAATCATGCTGAAAGCTGCGACGATGGTTAATATCGTGACGCCCTTCTCTCTGAACAGAGTGCGAAGACGCTCACCGAGTGTCGTGTCCTCGTGCAGAACCCTCGAGATTGTTTCGCGGCTCCGATTTAATTGGCCGGAAAGCGTCTCACGGTTAGTCGAAGCAGCCTCCAAGCGAGCTTCTCTTTCGTCCCGCAACGACCGCAGGAGTTTGTTGATCCGCTCGGTAGATTCTCTATCGTCACGGATTTCCCCAAGTTTTCTTTCTTCTAGCGCGATATGTTTGTCCAGCGCCGTGAGTTTGGAGAGGTTATTGACCAGTTCGCCCCGAGTTGTTTGCAGAGCCTTATCGAGTCCCCGGAGTTCGCGAAGAGGTAATGGTGGGTCATATTTCGTGCCGTTCATTTCGTTGACCGTGGTTTCCACTGTGTTAATAGCGTCGGTGGCTATACGAGGGACATCGCTGAGCTCGCTCATTTCTATAGCGGCGGCCGTCTTCGCCAGCGTTTCGTCGTTAGACTGTAGGGTTTTTACCATTTGTTGAGGCAGCTGCGACCGATCATCGATCACTCCGAGAGCTCGAGCGAGGGATACTCCATATCGGTTCACGGAAGAGGGGCTGAGGAACTGGGTCGGGTCGTTCTTGTACGTCAGTAACTTCCAGCTATTACCCCATTTAACCCACAAGTCTCCTCTTTTAGTGCGCGAACTCCAACATGGCCTTGATGCCATTTTTAGACACCTCACTCTCCCACCGTTTCACCCGAGAATTCGTTTCCTCGAGAGGCGCCAGCTCAACCTTGGAGATCCCTTGGAATCTCGGCACCGCCCGCCCACGCCGGAGTTGCGGGTGGGGCCTCCCACACAGGGACACCAGCAGATGAAGTTCCCGGTGCGTCTGGACCAAACAAAGATGCACGTGGATTAACCAAAGGCGTATTTCGTGGTGCGCCTGGATCAAACAAAAGTGGAATTGGGGGTGCTGGTGTCTCTATGAAGGTCGTTTCGTCATAGTCATCGATGTCATCATCATCGCGGAAATCGTCTCTGCCGATTTCATCCATGTCAATATCGTAATCAGCCATCTTTATAACTTTCTTAAAATTAATTATGTATTAAAGAAAAAACCATAAGGGTTTAATATAGTTTCACTAAATTATGTCTTCGAGTCAATACGGTCGCAAACTCAATCCATACCGCAGACTGCGTGAGCCCCTCGGGGCAAAAGGCGTGAGACAGAGTGTCGTTATTACGAACAACCCATCGACGATCGACCAGAACCAGCAGCTCTTGGTCCGCTTCCCCAACCTCGGAGCTAACGACGTCATTGTGCCGGGTAATGTTCGCCTCGCTTTCACTATTTCGCTTACGTCGACGGACGAGGACCGAACCGTCGTTCAGAACCTTGGTCGCGCCATCGTCAAGAAGACCATGATAAAGATTTCTGGTAATGAGGTGATGTCGATCGACGACAGCGACGTCTACCATTGTTATCAGGACCTATGGAAGACGGCGCAAGAGCGCGAAAACGCTGTCTATCAGGGTATTGACACCAGCAAAAATAAGAACGTAACCAAACTTAGAATCGGGGCTGGTAACAAGGTAGATAACAACGCGAGTGACAACGCGGTCGCGGGCGCTTATGGCAACCGCTTCTACATCCCGCTCGACTTTGAGTTGCTGGAGAGTCACATGCCCTACTATCAGAGCGCTTTGGCTGACCGCCTCGAATACGAACTAACGTTCAACGACTACGGCCGAGTTCTCATAACCAGCGACCTGTTATCGACGTATACGATCGATAATGTTTCGCTGGAGTACGACATGGTCACGATGCCCAAGCTCGCGCGATTGATCAGAACCCAGTACGCCGGGCGCGTTGCCATACTTTACGACCGAGTTCTTCGCCATCGCAAGATGACGAAAGACAAAGGCGACACATTGTGGAATATTAACGTCAACGTACCCGCTCGCTCGATGAAAGGTATAATGATGTTGTTCGAGGATGCTCGGTTCGCGTTCGGTGCTAGAAAAACCGACAAATTCTATAACCCCAAAATCACGAAGGTAGAGGTGACGATCGAGGGAGTTCCCAATCAACTCTACAGCGCGGGTCTTCGCGCGCACCAGCAGTGGGACGAAGTAAGAAAGCAGTTTGCTGCCGGCTCTAAGCGCTCTCCGGAGGTTGCAGCGGTTGCCAAAGACCTGCATCTCTCGGCCGTCTCCCTCGCGGAGTTCCTGAATACCAAATACGCGTTATGGCTAGACATGCGAGCCAGCGACGACGACCAAATACACGGCAGCGGACGCCAAGTTGAGAACGCTAGCGAGGGTGTGACGATACAGATAACCAAAGAGGCGGACGGAGCCGGGCCATTGAGCGTGTACTTATATATAATTACAGACGCACAACTCAACATCGAAGATGGCCGATACGTCTCAGCACTCTATTGATTTAATAAAAAAATCATCTAACGATTTATTAATTAATAATTTTGATAATTCTAAAGAATTAATTAAGAAAATTAACAATCATTCTAACGATTTATTAATTAATAATTTTGATAATTCTAAAGAATTAATTAAGAAATTAGCAATCAATACCAATTCACGATTGGAGATGCCCACTCTGCCATAATATGTGGGCAGACAGGATGTGGAAAAACGGTTTTCATCCTCGACTTGCTCGAGGAGTCCTACCGCGATGCCTTTCGTCACATTGTGATCCTGTGTCCCACTGTGCGGCACAACGATACTTATCAGCGGCGAACGTGGATATGGACCGACCCTGAGGTATACGTATTGACCCAGGTGATAGGCTTCACGATTGGTTGCGTGGTTTATACCAAGATTCCAGGGTGAGCCCACCCTATACGTGATTGACGATTGCTCGGCCAAGGCGGCGATGACCAAAAAGAAGGACATGCTCTCCGAGCTCGCATTTTCTGGCCGCCATGCTAGGCAAAGCGTATGGATATCCACTCAAAAGTACAACGCCGTCCTCAAGGATCTGCACGAGCAAACGAAATGGGTCGCCCTCTTTCACTGCAAGGACCGAGACTCATTCGATGACTGTCTTCGAGAGAATGACGTTATCCCAACGCGCGAGGAGCGCCTGGAGGTTCGACAGATGCTTTCGGAAACTAAGCACGCCAAGCTTTTGCTAAAGACTGATCAACCAACTGCTTACGAAGTTATCAATTAATTTTATAATTAATTAGCAATTACTGAACAAATGCTGAACAATGCTGAACAATGCTTAGCAATTGCTGAACAATGCTGAACAATGCTGAACAAATTGCTTAACAAATGTTGAACAAATGCTGAACAATGGTTAACAATGTTAACAATTTGGTGCTCCGCTGCGAGCTTTGTTGCGAGCATAATGGTGATCATAAGTATCGGGTGGTGCGCTTTGCAATATGTTAAAGTGATGAGACTTGTTAGAATAGTTAAATTAATTTTAAGAAAAATGAACTGCGACGAACTTCTCGATCAGCTAATAGAAGAAAACTCAACTCCGACTGCCAACATAGATAATGATCCGACAGAGCAATCGGAATCAACTCCAACGGGCGGTTGGTATTGGGTTGAGTGCAACGACTCCAAATGAAAATGAAATGCGGCGCGACGAGAGCGGCTAGCTGCGCTGGTTGCTGGGGGAACAATCGGAGCATTATCTCGGTAGGCGTCTCTCAGTTTTTTCAGGTGGATAAGATGTCAGATGCGGAGATCGATAAAATGTATGCGCGATACGAATCTAGGTTAGGTGCGGAGATGACAAAAACTCTCGGATCGGCGGCTATTCATTTGTACGCAACCGCCGTTAGTATACTTCTCCCTATACCAAACACCGCGGGATTGATTGTTGACGATCTAGAGACTGACCCTTTTATAGGTCACACTCTTAGAACAGCCTGCTGCTCAATTTATCACAAGTTTGGAATGTACTTAGCCCCGCTGACAACCGCGTTGACCACGGGTAAACACTGTCAATTTGGACATATATGCCCACGAACTATAAGCCCTGAAAATGATGACACAAGACACACCCGCGAGAGTGACGGAGTTGAACCCGATTGCTCCAACCCAATCGAACCCGAGTGTTACTCCGCCACTGGATGACATACCGCATATAAAAAATCCCAAAAGACAGGCAGCTGGGCGGGCGGCGGCTGCCACCCGAAAAGTTAAACAAGATAAAATACTCGCCGAGCTTCGAGAGGCTAAACTCCAATCGAGATTGGGGTTGCAATCGGGGACGGAGACAGCAAAACATCTGAAGACAGAGTTGAGTACACCCCCAATTCACGAATTGGAAGCACACTCAAATTCTTTGAATTTGTCACCCAAATTCGTGAATTGGAGTTGGGTTGTTGGTGGTGGTCTGGCAGTTGTTGGTGCCCTGTGCGTGTGGAAATACCCCATATTATCGAAAAAACAACCAGCCAGAGTTCAGAAGAAAGTTACGTACACCAATCGCGATTGGATGCGCCCCATTTAAACATTGATCGCGACCCCTTTTATATGCAATAATGGCTGAAAAAGACGGTAAAATGTTAGTGAATGCGCTTTATCACGCCGTGGTGATATCAGGTTTCAGTATCGGGTATGCTCGACTATCAAAGATGGCCCTAGGAGGATCCGCTCCCAAATTGGACTTTACTGTGAGAGACGTAGGGCTCGCGACCTTAGATGTAGCGGCCGCAGTTTGGACCCGAGATTATCTAGTTAAAGCTGGAATTCTACCAGTTAATATATGGAAATAAATGGCTTCAATCGCAATAATGGTAGGTGGTGCGCTCTTAAACGCATTTGCGTTCACCGGCAGCAACTTTCTATTCTCTAAACTACAAAACTCGAACGCGGATGAGGAGAGTACGCGTCACGATTTAGCTGTAGAACAATTCAATAGCGCAAAGGAAGCGTGGTCGGAAAAACAAACTGCCCATCTTGACTGGGTCAATGAAGAGCTTCGCCGCGAAAATCACGCCGCACAAACTTTTCAGAACGTTGAAGAAGCCAACAGCGAGTACGCGCTGGCATATCCGCAGAAAAGTCTCGCGCCGATGGATCGCGAGCCCCAACTTTCAGATTTCTATGTACCGTCAGAGGCCCAAAAGACCGCGAGATCGCGTTCATCGTCGTGGGAATGGGTGTGGTGGGTCTTGTCGGCTACTATATTCAATCGAGATTTTAAATTAATTATTTTAAATTAATTATAAATATATATATATATATATATAGAACGATGTCAGTTGACGAACTTTATTTTGCTATGATTGATGTAGGCTACACTGCCCTTAAACACCGCATAGCTGGTGCAAAGGGTATGATTCGTATGGCCCGAGATTCTCTCGAGACGTGGCGGGAGGACGAAAAAGCGGCCACCCTTTTCGCAAAGCGGATGTTAGATTCCTCCACCAATCCTGGGGGATTATATTTTCCCAATTTCCTTCAGAACTTAACCCCCAATCGCGATTGCACTTCCAACAAAGGTTTATTATTATCGACGCAGTTACCGGACGATCTGGCGAGGGCATGTTGGAGATTGTCAGATATATTAGAATACATCGCATACGATGAACACGCGCAAACTTAATACCAAACTATCGGTTCGCCTAACGCGCAAGCTAGCGAACACGTACTATAGCCCCCGCGGCTACTGGAAGGGACTCGCTGCCATCAAGAACCTCGCGGCGGCGACCAAGGTTTCAGAAAACGCTGTCAAGGAATGGCTCAAGAAGCAGGCCATCTGGCAGATCTATTTACCCGCGCCTCACAATATTCCGCGCCCGAAATTCGACGTGCCGGTACCGAACCAAGTTCACCAAGCGGATCTCCTGTTTCTCCCTCACGATCGCGTCGGTCGTAAGACGTACAAGTACGCGCTGACAGTCGTTGACGTAGCGAGTCGTTTATAAGGGGGCTGAGCCGTTGGCCACTAAAGAGTCTAAGGAGGTGGCCGAGGCTCTCTCCCGAATATATAAGAGGAGTCCTCTCAAATGGCCGAATCTTCTCCAGGTCGATCCCGGCCGCGAGTTCATGGGCGCGGTCTCTCATCTATTGTCTAAGCACGAAGTTTCTATCAGACGCGGCCGCGTCAACATCCACCACCGGGACCAGGGGATCGTGGAACGCTTCAATCGAACCCTGGCTGAGAGACTGTTCGGACACCAATACGCTAAAGAACTTGTAGACCCTCATTCGCGATCGACCGAGTGGGTGGCCAGACTGCCCGCCGTGGTCTCCGCACTGAACGGAGAGGTGACCAGATTGATAGGTAAGAAGCCCGTAGATGCCATCAAGTTTAAAAGGGTGACGAGCGAGCCCTCTGCCGTCTCGCGCGGGCGACCCGTTGGTTTAGAGGAGCAACGGCTTCCATCAGATATTGATGTCCGGTACCTCTATCAACCGGGAGAGCTCGAAGGTGGCAGCCGCCGCGCGACTGATCCCGTGTGGTCTCTCAATGTATATCATCTAGATCGATCTATTACCAAGCCCGATGAGCCCGTGCTCTACTATTTGGATGATGGGCCATCTCGAGGGTTTGTTCGCGAAGAACTTCTCGCGGTGCCTTCTGACACCGAGCTACCCCCGGATCATCAGAGTCTTTAGTATTCTCTCTCAGAGTTCTTTTTTTTTTTTTTTTTTTTACCTATCCTATAGGCTCGGTGTGTAACCCGTCTTCCATCACTCTCCTCTTGTCGTAGTACGCCGAGAGTCCTAATTTTTGTTGACAGTACGTCTTCATCACCCCATTAATCATCGGTCGGAATCCCCTGTTCTCCGCCATATCCCTACCCCCTTCGAGAGCACTCTTATACCTCCCCCAAGTCAGATCGTTAGATCTCTTCGACATCCCCTTGGCCGAGTGCTTAAATTTTCCATCACCGCTCACGTAGTAACACTTGCTACACAGAGCGATGGCTCTATCCCCTTCGAATTCCAGCTTGAACAGTCCCGGAGTTCTGTTGCTCCACACGTCCCACGCCAACCACTCGGTCTTCTCCTTATTAAACTTTCTCTTCATATTCTTTCTCACCACCGCCGCCAGCGTCTTCTCCGACAGCGCGAAGTACATGCTGTCAGTGTCCATCTGTATCAGTTCGAAATCTCCGCGATCCACGTACTTGTCCAAGAAATCGTAGTAGAACTCCAGCATCCGGAGCTTGGCCAACTGGTAGAACCGCTATGCCACACTGAAACGGTCTGTTGATCACCACTCGAGTCTTCCTGCTCGATATCTCGTAAGCCTCCCCAATCTCCTCCAGGTCTTCGAACCACGCCAGACCTCAGTGCCCGATCGACAGTCTTCTCATCCTTCGTATATGTGGTGTTCAGGTGTCTCTCTTGTGCCTCATCAGCTTGCCACAACACGCGTTGCCAACCAGTTTGAATATATCCACCACACCGCCTTGCTCTTGTCGACGTCCCCCGTCCGTCTAGCAGCGGTTGACCTATTTAGCGAACCATTGAAACAGTTTGCCGGGCGTGTAGTCTATAAACCCTATGCACCGCCTTGACGATCAGACCGTGCTCCAGATACCACTTTAGCAGCGGGGAGTATATGATCATCTTCTTGGCGGACATTGCCCCCACGAGCTTTCTCTGTCCTTCGACTCTTTTCCTACCGGTCCGGCCAGGTAGTCCTTCATGTGCTGCGGAACCTCGTTCTCATCGACTTCTCGATTAACGAACAGCGGTGACATTTCCGAGAACTTGTCTCTCAACGTTTCAGGGACCTCTATATCCAACTCCGCAAATCCGAACCACTTTTCACTCTTGACCTCCCTCACGAAACGGTCTATATACGACTGTCTTTCCGGGTCGTCACACGTCCATATCTGCTCCTCACCACACGGCATGTCCTTCGACAGAGTAGATAGGTATAGAGCATTGGCATCGTACCCCAGCACCGCCTTGCACATCTTCTCCTCCCGACCCCCCACCTGACCCCTGATCGTCGACCTTCCAGCCTCGGCGTATCTGGAGAATACTATGGACGGACCACCGACCAATCCCTGCTTCATCATCTCGTAAGTTTCAGACTTCGGTGACCACAGCTCGGGCGTGTCCGCCTCATCGATCGACCCGCGGAGTAGGTACTGAAGGGAAACACCGGGCAGAGACACAGCATCCTTGAGTATATCCACGCCTCTTCCCTTGTAGAACTCCGTCATTTTAGTCAGAGCCTCTAGGAACGGTCCTACATCCAAGTCGTTGTAGTGTTGCAACCATTCCTTGAACGTCTTCATCCCTTTTCTCGGAATAATACCTTCTTACACTCTTTCCACTCGGACAACGACAGTAGGAACTCACCCTTCAACTTCGAGTACCACTCGGATAGTCTGGCAGCCCCGGATGGTCGAGCTTGTCCGCGCTATCGAACCACTCGTATGGAAAGTGAGACTTTACCGTTTTACAGTCGTACGCCTTAACCCACCGGTCGTACGTGGTACCGGTCCCAGATACTGGATGATGTCGAGAAATTTAAACTCCAGGGTAAACAGAAACATCGTCGTGCTGGCTCTCTTTCCGACCATCACCTTATTCACGGTGGCCGCCAACTTCTCTACAAAGTACTGCTTGATGAGGTTCAGGTCGTACCTGCTACAGTTGAACCCCACCACCGGGACTTGGTCAATCCATGAGATAATCTTTGCTTGCTGAGACTTCGATAACATATCTATGTCGGCCGGCAGATACTTCTTTCTAACCCCCTCTCTAATTGCCTTGCCTCTCATCTGCAGCTCGGTCACGAACTTCTCGACTAGCGTGTCGGGATCTCGTTCGCATAGGTGTGTGATCCCTTCATGCATCGTATCCCCCAACGACACCGATATAGGAACGTGCTCGACCTCGATGGTCAGGTCTTTGGTGGGTCGCGTGCTTTTTGACTTGTCGAGATACGCCTCGAAGTCGTAGACTATCTGGTGGGGGTACAGAGTCGTCTCCTCCTCGCGTGGCAATTGTGGATAGTAGGTATTAATTTTATCAAAATTATCATTCAACCTCTCGCACTCCCACATCACCACCAGCTCGTAACCCGCCTTCCTTATCTTGGCGTCTTGAATTTTCGTCCTCTTGTACAGCGATCTCGCATTACCTCTCATGCAATGCCTCGGACACCCGTGCCAGTAGCATCCGTGAAACTGAAACACGGTCTCGGTCTCGTGACAGTAACCGTCGACCGGATCACCGGCACCCACCTCTCACCACCGTGACCGCAGTTGGCGTGATGTATGTGCTTTCCCACCCTCTCCTCTTCTCTGCTCAACCATTGAATCGACCTCACACTCGCTGACCCCACCCCTTAGGATAGAACGCCTTCTCGTAGGCCAGACATGTAGGTCTCTCTACCCTCTTACCTGGACATGTCACCCGGTCTTCCCACCCATGCAGGTGGTCGCGTGCCTGTGCATGTTACACGACTTTGTGAACCGTTGTTGACATCCGGTGCACCCGTACTCGTTCGTCATCTTGCGGAGATTCGTTATGAGGAACGAGTGACCTCCAAACATTCCTATCGTCATTGTCTTCCCCCCAACCACGTCGTAATTTGCCGGAACCTTCATGAGGTACCACACTCCATCGGCGGTGGGCTCGTACACGCGAATGCCCATCTTGAAATGCTCTTCGACCTTCTTAATATCGTCCAGGGGGATTCCCTTACTACTCGGTCCGTTATCGTGCCCGAGGTATTCGCGAGCCAGAGCTCGTGCCTTCCTACAACACCCGTCGGGTCTCCCTCCACGTTGGATGGCTATGCACCTAAACAGACACAAGTAGTCGTCGTACGTGTCGACGGAATACATTCCCTTTTTCTGTCTTAACCAGTCTGGGAGTTTTCCCGCTCCCATGAGAAGTTGTTGCGCGTCGATGATCATCTTCACATCGACCGATATCCAACGAACGAAGGTCCATTTTGTGTTTGGTCTATCGACTTTGTCGATGTCCATTCGACCTTTCTCTCTATCGGATATCCAACTCTCGGCTTTGGCGATCTCGTTTATCCACGGACTGCCCTTTGATTGTTTGTGATAGATCATAGTAGCGTCGGTCTCTATGTGCCTAATACGATACGAGCACGAATACCTCAGGTAACATGCCGTGGTCATCTCTGGGCGAATTTTATTCATTATACGATTAGCGATCTCCCCGTCTACCCCCCTCTCGAAAGTCCATACTATCTTCCTCCTACCCCTATCAATAGTTTCCCTAACTTCGGCTTCTTCGGCGAGAATCCTGGGACCCTCCTCCACCAAAGCTCTGGCGATATCTCTCTCTTCTTGGGAGGTCCCCCCACCAACCCTTGATAAATCTTATTGTAGTACGCCTTGTATAGGGGTTTTCTACGTGCGCTGGGATCTTCTTTTACACGCTGCGCGTAAGCGGTGGCGCGCAGACTGGCCGTCGTCTCGTTCTCCAATTTCTCGGAGCGTTTTTCGGGGTCGGCGGGCAGTCGTCGGTCGAAACCGCACGCCGCAGCCTCTCCTCGTAGACGACGGCTCGCGCGTCACTTATCCTATCTGCTATATCTTTCTGAGTCTCAAACCTCTTAGGGAAATTCCACAACTCTTAGCTTGCTCTCTCATTTGCTTTATGGTAGGCATTATACTGAGTATAACCAATAGATTTTTTATCTTCAATAGGGTGTAAGTTTATATTTATTCGTAATAAATATAGACAGATTGTTGTAATATACTTAGTATAACTTATGGATAACTTGTCTTTAATAGGGTGTCGGTTTATATTTGTGACAGATTGCTGTAAAATACTGAGTATAACTTATGGATTTCTTATCTTCAATAGGGTGTCAGTTGTTATTTTATTCGTAATAAAAGTATGACAGATTGTTGTATATATATACTGAGTATAACATAGGGATTATTATCTCTAATAGGGTGTATCTTCTCATGTCATAAATATATTGTCTCGCGAGAAGTAGTATATAAGAGTCATAATGATTACAAGTTTCGTGTGGAAGCCACCACACGTAGTGTGTGGCTTCCATATAAACTTGTATCATTATGACTCTTATATACTACTTGGCTCGATATTCAAAACAACCCAGCTCGAAATTCAAATGCACATCTCAATCTGCTCGATATTCAAAACAACCCAGCTCGAAATTCAAATTCGCATCCTAATCTGCGCGAATATCGATCTCAGAGCTGGCTCGATATTCCAAACAACCCAGCTCGAAATTCAAATAGACATGTCCAATCTGCTGGAATATCGATCTCAGAGCTGGCTCGATATTCAAAACAACCCAGCTCGAAATTCAGATGCACATCTCAATCTGCGCGAATATCGATCTCAGAGCTGGCTCGATATTCAAAACAACCCAACTCCAAATTGAAATGCACATCTCAATCTGCGCGAATATCGATCTCAGAGCTGGCTCGATATTCAAAACAACCCAGCTAGAAATTCAAATGCACATCTCAATCTGCGCGAATATCGATCTCAGAGCTGGCTCGATATTCAAAACAACCGAGCTCGAAATTCAAATTCGCATCTCCAATCTGCGCGAATATCGATCTCAGAGCTGGCTCGATATTCAAAACAACCCAGCTCGACATTCAAATACACATCTCCAATCTGCTGGAATATCGATCTCAGAGCTGGCTCGATATTCAAAACAACCCAGCTAGAAATACAGATGCTCATCTCAATCTGCGCGAATATCGATCTCAGAGCTGGCTCGATATTGAAAACAACCCAGCTCGAAATTCAAATGCACATCTCAATCTACGCGAATATCGATCTCAGAGCTGGCTCGATATTAAAAAAAACCCAGCGCTAAATTCAAATACACATCTCCAATCTGCGCGAATATCGATCTCAGAGCTGGCTCGATATTCAAAACAACCCAGCTCGAAATTCAAATGCACATCTCAATCTGCGCGAATATCGATCTCAGTTGGCTCGATATTCAAAACAACCCAGCTCGAAATTCAAATGCACATCTCAATCTGCGCGAATATCGATCTCACAGCTGGCTCGATATTCAAAAAACCCAGATCGAAATTCAAATGCACATCTCAATCTGCGCGTATATCGATCTCAGAGCTGGCTCGATATTCAAAAACAACCCAGCTCGAAATTCAAATTGACATCTCCAATCTGCGCGAATATCGATCTCAGAGCTGGCTCGATTATTCAAAACATCCCAGCTCGAAATTCAAATACACATCTCCAATCTGCGCGAATATCGATCTCAGAGCTGGCTCGATATTCAAAACATCCCAGCTCTAAATTCAAATGCACATCTCAATCTGCCCGAATATCGATCTCAGAGCTGGCTCGATATTCAAAACAACCCAGCTCGAAATTCAAATGCACATCTCAATCTGCGGGAATATCGATCTCAGAGCTGGCTCGATATTCAAAACAACCCAGCTCGAAATTCAAATGCACATTTCAATCTGCACGAATATCGATCTCAGAGCTGGTTCGATATTCAAAACAACCCAGCTCGAAATTCAAATAGACCTCTCCAATCTGTGCGAACATCGATCTCAGAGCTGGCACGATATTCAAAACATCCCAGCTCGAAATTCAAATGCACATCTCAATCTGCTCGAATATCGATCTCAGAGCTGGCTCGATATTCAAAACAACCCAGCTCGAAATTCAAATGCACATCTCAATCTGCGCGAATATCGATCGGAGCTGGCTCGATATTAAAAACAACCCAGCTCGAAATTCAAATACGTATGTCCAATCTGCTCGAATATCGATCTCAGAGCTGGCTCGATATTCAAAACAATCCAGCTCGAAATTAGTTCCGGTGAATATCGAACTCGCAGCTTTGGATTCAACTCGAAATTCAACTCGAAATTCAAACCGGTGAATATCGAATTTCGATGTTCGATGTCAGAGCCAACTTCACACCACAGTCGAACCTCCCCGAACGGCCACCACCTCTCGACAACAACACCCTCTCTATAACAGCCGCTATTTTATATCCCAAATGGGTAATTTCCTCTGTATCTAACTCTTCGACTGCTGAGCACGATCATTGTCGTTTGCTGTTGTTTTTGCCTTCTTTCAAAATAAAAACAGGTTTTGACAGCATTTTAGAATCATTTCCATTGGAAATGATTCTAAAATGTTGTCAACGCATGTTTTGATGAGAATTGTCGAAGAAAATAAATAAACAGTGGATGACACAATTTAATTCAGCAGTAACCTCCCTACAACAGCCACCTCTCTACAACAGCCAGTTTTGCGTTGCACTGTACTTACCTTTTGTCAACCGGCGGTTTAATAATACGTATCTTGCAACTGGTGCACGTGTAGTGTCCGGAAATTTGCTTCCGTTGTCGCATCGCCGTATTACCACACTATTGATTTTTAAAACAACGTGTACGACATTTTCCGTAAATGATATCGTATGTTGGTAACCAGGCGCGGATCCAGGATTTCGGGTTAGGGGGGTGGGCGTAACTATTTTGCAATACTTGACTATATTAAGCTCGTTCGATAATATAGTCAAGTATTAGAAAATAGTCGACCGAGCGGAGCTCATGATAGCGCTAGGGGGGTCCGGGGGCATTTCCGCCCCCGGAAACTTTTTGAAATCTAAATCGCATTTCCTGCGTTCTGGCGCATTTTGGAGCAATAATATTGACACTGTCACAGTATGTTTAGACATGACTTTTGATTGAAAACGTTTAAATTTTGAAACAATAAGACAACGATCGAAACATGCATGGAATACAAATGGCACTTGGCATGAAACGTGCCTTGTAACTTGTAAAAAATATCTTTACTCGGCGAATTTTATGGGGGGGGGGGGGGGGGGGGGGGGGTGGGAGGGCGCCGGGTCCGCCCCCCCCCCCCCTGAATGCGCCCATGGTAACAATTCTGGTAAACACAAATGGGAGTTCGACCAGAACAAGGGGCTTATAACAATCCTGCTATATACTGATCCTCGAGTACACTTCTAGATATGGATAATGATGTATATCGCGTGTTATAAACATTTTGTGTTCTTCACCGACATGCCAGCGAACAGTGTAGACCCTGATCAGACTACGCTGATGCGCAGGCTGGTCTGGGTCTACATGGGTCGCCAAGTGTGATTTCTCCAGTCACAGGCAAACTGGACATCGAACGTTGGCAAGATCTTCAGAGCACATGCTAAATTAACCCTTTCACCCCTAAGTAACTGGAATGGATTTTGATATGTTAATTTTGCAACGAATCCAATCGTCACAGCATAAATTTCAGACAGGTCCATTTATGAAAAGGAAGTGTTCTTGTTCTCATAAATAAGGAAAGTTATTTGCAAAAAGTGTGTATCCTGATGAGACGGCTCGTCACGAGCCGGGTCATCTGGATCTACACTTTTTGCCAATAGCGCTATACAGGCCTGTGGTGTTAAAATGGTTAAATCAGGTCGCAATTAGTGACACATATCATAAGCCCACGATGATGGACGACATGACATCTAATCCTGAAAGTGTGACGCAATGTTTGACGTAAAATATGAATTAGAGACTTTCCTTTAATAACTTCCAAACTGCTCAATTGATTTTTCTGAAACACGGCACAGCACATATTAGCAACGGTTATGACGGTTGCTTTTTATTCATTTACTTAATTCAACGTATAACAACAACAACGTAAACAACAACATAAACAACAACAATTTAAACAACAACAACGTAACAACAACGTAAACAACAACAACAACAACGTAAACAACAACAACAACAACAACGTAAACAACAACAACGTAAACAACAACAACGTCAACAACAACAACAATAACACCAACAACAATAACACCAACAACAATAACAACAACAATAACAACAATAACAACAACAACAACAACAACAACAACAACAACAACAACAACAACAACAACAACAACAACAACAACAACAACAACAACAACAACAACAACAACAACAACAACAACAACAACAACAACAACAACAACAACAACAACAACAACAACAACAACAACAACAACAACAACAACTCTCATTATACAGTGCAACAACTCAAAGTCGGAGGCCATGTGGATCATCTTTGATTGATTAATGGTGATGTGATTTACCTCTGCTCATAATGTATGTTCATGATCGCAAAGCTTATAAACATATATCTCAATGTGTATACACTTGAATCACAGTGGAATCTCTCTAAACCTCTAAACCGGACACCATGGGATCTCCCAGGGTGTCCAGCCAGTTTAGAAAGGTTCCTTCCACTGTATTCGGAATCACTCGGATTGTATCATTCACTGGATGAAGAGCGCTACAAGAGAGGAGTAAACTGGTCACACACGTCATAAGCCACATTTCTCCAGTCACTGTTAGAGATAAAATATAAATAATATTTGTGGACAGATTTTCAAAATGTAGTACTTCTCCAGTCACAGTCACATTATATTTAGTTGCGAACGGTAACTCTTGCAATCTACTCCCGTACCGCCCGTGGAATTTCCGAGTAATTCCTACCGTTTCCGAGCCGAGCCTGATAAACTTGATATCAAAAGACAATAGCATGGTAGTCAATTTATCAGGTAACGTTTTATGCTCGAAAATGACCACAGCTGACGTCGTTATCTATGTAAAGAACGCGGACTTGATTACGTTGCGTTATTACACTGACGTCATTTAGTGACGTCACGTGACATCACCCGACCAATGGAACGTCAGTTTTCACTTGGTTGTAACCCGGATGTTTACAACAATATGTTATCAGTCAGTACGTATTCGGTCAATACAGGGCAGGTTGCCTGATAAATACAAATGTGATCCAGTGACGGAACCATCCTTGGGAGTTGAGTAGATGCTAGACTGACCACATTTCCCACAATATCTGAGCATATTATTCGCACAGGTGGAAGACTCGGACTTATGACACCAAAAAATGCCTATTAAAAAAAGCCCATTACCCCACCCACTTGGTCTCGTACAGTACCATCTTCTATATAGAAAGGTGATAAACAATATGGCTATTATAGAAAGAGCCCTCTCTTTTCCGACTCGCACAAACACAATAAACATCGATTAAATGTATGACTTCTGTCTCTGGCAATCGATAAAGGTATTAGGTGTGTGAATATACTCACTTTAAATCGCTGTTTCCAGCATTTATTCTGTTATTCGTATTTTGCAAACATACCATCCAAAGCGAAATTTGCGTGTACGAAAGAATCTCACACAGAATCGGAGGCCGTCCGGCGTGGATTATCGGTCATATTTGGCCGATAGCGGATCGCCAGCTCAAACTAATGACGTGCACCGTGACCATATACATTAGAAATTCCAACCATACAAAGTTCATCCAATTGTGATCGTTCACAGATCTAAAAAAACACCTTTTTTTTCTAATTCCATTGTCAGTCATTCATGATTCGCGTGCTATCAGATTATGTCTTCCGCGTTCCGGAATCCCGAAATAGGTTGAATGACGTCATCACAGTTTAGATTTAGCCAATCAGAGATGTTCTTACATAGACGCTTCGGTGGTTGTATTATGGAAGATAGTGCATTGACCCGGTTCCAGATAATGAACGAAATTAGATTAGAACGATCACAATTGGACGAACTTTGTATGGTTGGAGTTTCTAATGTATATGGTCATGGTGCACGTCATTGGTTTCAGTCTACAGACACAACCACATGTGTTTGAACAGATGGCCATTGATTTGATGACGTAACTTGTATGTTGATAACAATGCACCCGAACCACCCGAGATACCGAATTAATCCATAACACCCCGACATATGAATCGTTCTGCAAGAACCAGTGGACGCAACGACACCGATGTATATCTCTGTGTCTGCTGCATACACTGGTTTATTTACATTGGTCGTTAACTCATTACGCCACATTTCCTCCTTGTTCATCACGTGCATGTAAACGTATATACAGGTACAGTAGCTGTGACTGGAGAAATGAAGCTGGCGACACGTGGGCCCATTTATATACAGGTATCCTAGATAAGGATATGCGCTACGTTGTTTGTTTGGAGCTTGACGGGTGTTTCATTGATTGGCTGACGAACTGTGCATATCATGCTACGACTGCGCGGCTGAGCACGATTGTTTGGGTTCACAAATTGCACAGGCCATACATGTACTTCTCAAATCAAAACCACATATTCTCAACTAATCACGACATGTTTGTTTCCCGGAACTCACTGTAAAAACGGAAGATGTGCTATCTACATATAGTCCCGAAACACGTCACGAGTAGCAATTTTGAATGAATAGAAACCTATGGTGGCCGGATAGGAACATTTCCATTGCACGTCCTGGAACATGCCATTTATATATGAGACACGCCTTGTGAGTTTGTGCCTCCGGCCAACATAAGTTTCTATTCATTCAAATAGTGTGACTGGAGAAATTGGGCTATTGAATTTTATGACCAGTGCAGCTCCTGATCAAATAGCACACTCCTGTAGCCTGATAACGATATATCTTTCCTGTTAGAAGCATGGTGGCTGCTTCATTGATGGAATGGCGAACAGTGCAGATCCTGATCAGACTGTGCGTATGCACAGGCTGATCTGGATCTACACTGGTAGCAAAACCCATACGCCCCATTTCTCCAGTCGCAATCACATATACACATGCACATTCCTTTGCTGTGCCGAAGCTACAATGTCCCCCATAAGCCACCATACAAGCCTTATTCGTGTTGCGTGCGAATTGTGCAATTAGTTTCTGAATCGCATGTCACATGACAAGGTAACATTGTCCATGGAAAGCGGATGTTACTACATGTTGTGTCAATGACTTCGTCCTCGAAATGTAACCCACGAGAGAACGGGAATTAATATACCCGTATACATCGAAAAGGTATGGCCTGTAGTGACGGAGATATACAGTGAAACATCGCTAAACCGGAGGTCCTCAGGGTGTCCGGTTTAGAGATGTTGAACTGTAAATCAGGCATATGGTCTCACGGGACAGTGGGCGGCTAGCTTTAAAAAGGGGTTGGGCGATATATACTTCACTTCACGATAGTACCGACCCTGCAAGTTACACCAGTGTGTCTAGAAAAATAGGTTTATGAATATTTCTGACTTTGGGAGGCTTGACTAGGTGTATTTTTTTTTTTTAGAGTATTTCATAATTCTACGAAACTGAATGTTAGCTCCGGTTGATTGTGACATCTTGGAAAATGACGCATGCTATGCTGTCTCGCCGGTACGGTTTCGCGTCAGAATTTAAGGTATTTTTGGGGCATTTGCAGCGAAAATTTTAGGTGGTTATGACACCGCTTTGGAAGCATTTTCAGGAAATGGTGTGGTGTTACAAGTGATAGAACAAGACATAACAAAGTCTCTGTGTCTGATGTTTTCATGAAAACAATTCCAACAAATTCAGTCGTGTTGAAATTTCTGGCCAAAAATAGTACTTTGTAAAAAAATAATTAAACACATCTGATGCGGTTACTGCATTTGAATTGTGGCGCGCGATTTGTACTTCATTTGCGAGTATCTTTCAATATTTGTCGCAAGAGCCTCCTTAACTTATTGTGAGAGGCGGTGATTTCTATGAGTCACCCGCCGCCCTCAGAAATGCAGTCAATTTTGGTTAACCGTCCCGTGATGCCTCTGACCATTCTGGTATACTCAGGTATTTTGCAATCATGGACATGCATTATTTTCTGAGATGTGTTACCAATAAATGAGGTCACATATATTTTCTTGGTGTCTGGTTTAGAGAGGTTCCACTGTATATATAGCGCCCGCTCATACACGCATTAAAAATAACAGCACAAACTGGAGAGAATTTCAATAAGTGTTGGCATTCAATACAATCCGATTTACTATTTATATGTACATACTGGTTTGCAAATACAGTCTAAGACAAATATTGAGTAGGCCAAAATAATTGTGCATTCTGAAGAAAGATTGGTGCGATGAAGTGCATAAACTCCGCGCATCTTTTTTATATATCATGTCGATGGCACTGTTCTAATAGCTGTATCACTTTCTTAATTCAATTTATGAAAGTTTTCAGGAAATAAATTCGCTACGAGGACGGCGTCATCGTCGGGTTATTGTGGAATGTACCGTAATATATGTACTTATCGTACCATATTGTAGTCTATGAGGCATTTATTAACCCATTTCAGTCTAAGAATACGATAATATTTGTTGAAAGAAATCTCCTTATTTTGTTTATTTCTCGATAAAAGTATACGTTGTTACCACTCGTTTGAACTGTCTCGTCGAGACGGTTCAAATGAGTGGTAACAACATATACTTTCGAGGTGAAATAAAGAAAATAGGAATTATTTTTTCTCAAAAGTTTCATACTAGTATACTTGTATTCCGTCTGTAATGGGTTAACCCTTTCAACACAACGGACCAAAAAGTAAACGATTGCAAACACCGTAGATGCAAAACATGCTTTGACAGCAATTCAGAATGGTGCTGTCAAAGCATGTTTTAAAGCAAGCCGTCACATCAGTATCTGCGGACTGTATCAGTATCTTTCAGATGTTTTAAGATATCCCTTATCTGATTAATTGGATTTTTAGAAATGAGCGTGGAATTATCCATGTCAGGTTCGCGTGACTTACCAATGTGCTTACTATGCCGACGGCGATACAGCGATTCCCTAAGTAACATGCACACACATCCATGTCTAGACGTATATCACAATGGCAGATCTTCCAATCCAAAGTGCCATGAATAGTACAGAGGTTTTTATCCCATCGCGTACCGAAAATGGGATATAGGGATTCAAAAGTCGTTTGCATAGTCGTTTGTCCGTCCGTCCGTCACGTTTTCCATTCTGCTATAACTTCTTTAGCGTATGACAGATTGGCTTCAAATTTCATGTACGTGTTTAATATTATCCATATTTTCATTCCCCACCCAACCCCATGCTCCCCTCGTGCCTAAGAGTAAGGTCAATTAACTTTTCAATTTCGTATTCAGTAGATTGTCACATTCAGTAGATGCGTGTGCATTTCTCCATTCTCCTATAACTTATTTAATGTATGACAGATTGGCTTCAAACATATACATGTTTATTATCATCAATATTTTATTCCCCACCCCATCCATGCTCCCCGTGCCCAAGGTCAAGGTCAAATAACTTGAAGTGTAATATTCACTACTTTCCACATTCTGTAAATGCGTGCGCGTTTCTGCATTCTCCTATAAATTCTTTAGTGTATGGCCGATTGGCTTCAAACTTCATGTGCATGTTTCTCATCATGCATATTGTCATTCCCCGCCCCACACATGCTCCCCGTGCCCAAGGGCCCGGGCCCAAGGGCAATGTCAAATCACTTTGATGTTACATTCAGTAGATGCGTGCGCAGTTCTCCATTCTCCTATGACTTCTATACTGTATGAGAGATTGACTTGTGGATGTTTATGATCCAACCATCACAGCTTTGGGATAAATGCCGTTGACGGCATTCTTGTTTCAGGATAAGTGACTTAATCTCATCAACCAGAATAGTCGTGGCCTTTGCTCATTCTCGTTGACGGCCATATAGATCAATGTCAATAACCAACATTTCGGTAGAATGGACGAATTGGCGTTTCTTCGTTGCAAAGAAACGAAGACACGAACATTTCAGAGGCGATCATTATCGTTCCTTCGTGCCATGGCGAAGACACGAAGAAACTTAGGAACGAAAAAGCAGCGTGGCAAAGAAACGAAGGAACGAAGAATAACAACAATAAACTTCATCTGTTCATTCATTCGTGGCGAAGGAACGATAATTAGCGTCCTGTAGGCGTAAAACAGCGTGGCGATGCAACGAGGACACGAATATTAAGGGGTGTTAATTTATTGTATTTCGTCACGAGCACTTTTTGCAAGTAATTTTCATGTTTTTGAGAACAAAAATACACCTTATTCATAAATGGACTAGCATGACAATCATTCTGTGACCATTGGATTTGTTGAACAATTAACATATCAAATTCCATTCCAGTTACTTAGGGGTGAAAACGTTAAAATGGTATTCGTGGACGAATTCCAATTTTCCGCCGGAGTATTCCTATGTACGGAACTCACGGTACAGGGGCCCGTTTCACTAAACTTCGTACGACTAAAATGTTCGTAAGTGCAAATTTAGGATCGACTGGAAATTGCAAATGATGGATTTACATTTATTGAACATAGTATACATATTCCAATAATTGTTTGCAAGAAAAAATTGTTAATGTGAAATGTACAGACTATCACAAGTTTGCACTTACGAACATTTTAGTCGTACGAAGTTTAATGAAACGGCCCCCAGAACTGTATATATCTGTCCTCGGTTAACTCAGTAGGCAGAGCGGTGGCATGGTAAACAATAGGTCCCGGGTTGTATTACGGTGTACCAAATATATTGTGTAAGCACATCCCTATGCGTTCAAGCTGTGCTACCGTGTTGTCTCTAGCGACCTATTTTGTATGCGTACACTACTGTGTCTTTCACGAAACAGGTACACATTTTACGGCCATATAAACAATGCAAAAACAGTTTTTTCGATAATTGTATTAACATTTAAGAATGAATTTTCTTTTTAGTTCGTGAAATGGACTAGTATGAAAATCATTTTGTGACCATTGGATTGGTTGTACAATTCACGTATTAAATTCCATTTCAGTTACTTAGGGGTGAAAACGTTAAAATGGTATTCGTGGACGAATTCCAATTTTCCGCCGGAGTATGTCATAGTACGGAACTCACGGTACAGGGGCCCGTTTCACTAAACTTCGTACGACTAAAATGTTCGTAAGTACAAATTTAGGATCGACTGGAAATTGCAAATGATGGATTTACATTTATTGAGCATAGGCTGCTTATGCAGCCTATGCTCAATAAATGTAAATCCAAAAATTGTTTGCAAGAAAAAATTGTTAATGTGAAATGTACAGACTATCATAAGTTTGCACTTACGAACATTTTAGTCGTACGAAGTTTAGTGAAACGGCCATCAGAACTCTGTATATATCTGTCCTCGGTTAACCCAGTAAGCAGAGCGGTGGTATGCTAAACAATAGGTCCCGGGTTGTATTACGTTGTACTAAATATATTGCATAAGCACATCCCTATACGTTCAAGCTGTGCTAATAACCTACCGTATTGTCTCTAGCGACTTGTTTTTTATACGTGTTACGCTACTGTCTGTTTCACGAAACCTGTCCAAATTTTACGGCCATATACAATGCAAAAACGATACATTCCCCATGTTAAAGGTACATGCCCACGCAGAAGGCACACAATGTTCTTTATATGAATGAAATATGTGTATAATTATGTCACTATTCCACCAGTTCTAAAAATGACGAGTGCCCGCTATACAAATATAATCATTTATTAATTATCAATTTACTGTTAGCGACGCGCGGCGGTAACAGTCTATTTTGATAATGTGTAGGGACGACGACTTTCACATCACGGCTTGCGGTGCGCATGCGCAGTATACTACGCGCGCCAGTATGTAAACAAGAATATCAACATGTCGAAACGTCCAGGACGGAAATTGTATGAAACAGCGTCGGCCAAAAAAAAAAAGGCGAAATGTCTGAGGGACAGGCAGCACAGAGAGAGAGAGAGTAGTTAATATTGGCGACCTTATCACCAAATGGAAAGAGTTACGTGGAGATTTAGATTTGGACTCGGAACACATATTTTTCTTCTCAACTTCCGATACTTCACTGCGCATGTCAAAGATGTGATATGATTGACCGTGTCACGTGACGCGTATTGGTAAAAATAGCACGAGGTCAGAAAATACCCTTTCTGTTCGCGGCATATAAAATGCGATTTAACACCAATTAACATGCGCCGTAATTAAAAATAACTCGTTAGAGGGTAGATAAATGGCTCATATAAGGCATGACTGAAAATGAAAAGTAGTAGTACAGTGTAACCTGCTGCGTGGGCATGTACCTTTAAATACCCATAGACATCTTCTCTGTGAAGACGTCTATGGGGATTTAACATGGGCAATTTTCTTTCGTAATAAAATCAATATTTACCAAATACCACGAAATAAAAGGAAGTCTCACTCTTAATTTTTTATACAATGTAATATCGAAAATATATTGGTTTTGCATAATTTATATAGCCGTAAAAGTTGGTCATATTGTACTTGTACTTTGATCTTGATAACTTCTTTTATTACACTGTAAGCGCCCATTATATGCAATCAGTTGGCCACATGTCATACATACACGTTATCAACATATTTGTGAGAAAATATATGCTTCTGTAATTCATATTTTTATTTATGTTTCCGGTTTTATGCTCACATCAACTTACTGGTGGGGTATGTTTTACCTCTTATCCATGCGTTCGACTGCCACACACTATTCAACTTTTGTATGTCGGTTCAAATGTCTGAAACCACTTGGCATAGTTTCCTTATAAGTGTAACGGAAATGGTACCATGTGTAATCATGAGTTGAATGTGGATATAAATATACCGATCGAGAGCATCGTGCTCCGGTAGCGCAGTTGGTTAGCGCGTCCCGCTGGTATTGGGAAGGTCCCGGGTTAGATCCCCGGTCGGTGCACATTTTTTCCATTGCATTTCCCCTATCCGGTTACATAGGTCAGACATGCGTGTATCGCAACTTCAATTGAATGCATGACCGATGTCTGGAGAGTGAAAGTTTTCGATAATTTCCATTTGACCCACTTTCATATTGTCTATTGTGTATGTTTGATAATGATATGTATAAATAGGTTTAAATGTCATAAATCTACTAGGTATTGGACTATTTTCCACGTAAGTCATACATAAGTATATTGGAAATTGAGTTGAAGGTATTCCTAATTACTGTGTTTACCTGTTGGATCATTTCCGTTTGACCGATGTTCATATTGTCCGTTTATGTTTGATAATGATATACAGTCCCCGAACGGCCACCTCTCTACAACAACACTCTCTCTATAACAGCCGCTATTTTATATCCCAAATGGATGATTTCCTCTGTATCTAACTCTTCGACTGCTGAGCACGATCATTGTCGTTTGCTGTTGTTTTTGCCTTCTTTCAAAATAAAAACAGGTTTTGACAGCATTTTAGAATCATTTCCATTGGAAATGTTTCTAAAATGTTGTCAACGCATGTTTTGATGAGAATTGTCGAAGAAAATAAATAAACAGTGGATGACACAATTTAATTCAGTATTAACCTCCCTACAACAGCCACCTCTCTACAACAGCCAGTTTTGCGTCTTCCCATGGGTGGCTGTTGTAGAGAGGTTGCACTGTATATAGGTCAAATGTTAACCGATTTGCAATTGGCATTGTTTCCGCATAATTCATACATGCGTTGATCGGAAACCGAGTCGCGTGCACGATAAACGATTCTGGAGTTTGGTTGGATTACCGTGAAACCTGTCTAAACCGGACACCCTGGGAGGTCCCCAGGGTGTCCGGTTTAGAGATGTTCCACTGTAAATCAGGCATATGACCATTCTGGGACATACTTCAATTCTGTTCAGTTTATTTACACTCGATCCATTTTACATGGTATCATGACGGGCAAAGGAGAATATGAAATATACAAACGAGGCTGAATGGCAATTACAAATGCATTGTGTATGCATACCTGACTCTTCATGATAAACTAAGTGTTTCTGTGTGAACAGCGTAGACCCATATCAAACGGCTCATGTCCGCAGTCTGATCAGGGAATTCGCTGTTCAGCATTCACCATGGCAATCCATGCACAGTCAGAGCAACTCGAGCTATGGTGCAATTTGGTCCGAATATGCACTGTTCGCCCTAGCTACAATAATTCGACTCCGATATGTTATCTATGGCTAAAAATGTACCCATTCAACAAATGTGAACAACCGAAGTGCATACCCGCCGGATAACCGATTGCAAATATCACACCATGTGTTACATTAAAGAGATGGGGTTAATTTGCTACCCTTGCGAGAGGTATGGAGCGGGTTAGTAATTTTGTTTCTACATATGCAGTGTTCGCACTTGAATATCGGAGTTGACATTTTACTGTGAATACCAGGCCCGTACGCAGGATTTTCTATTGGGGGGTGCGTCAGGGGGGTGCGTCAGGGGCGAGCCCCATGTAGTGGCTCGAGTACGCTAGGGGGGTACCCCCCTAGCGTACTCGAGCACTACATGGGGCTCGTACCCCCTAGCGTACTCGAGCCACTACATGGGGCTCGCCCCTGACGCACCCCCCCTGAAATGTGTTAAACCTAGATGGCCTGAAATGCACTCTCCTGCATTTTATGTCATTTAAATTCGGATTTCAACGGTGGTAAATTGTGACATTTTCATGCAAATTACCTGTATATTAATGCATTTCAAGATTTGTTGAGATTACTGTTTGACAAATAGCGGACCTCGGCGAATTTAGGGGGGTGAGTACGCATCCGTCGCAACCCCCCCCCCCCCCCCCCCCCCCCCCACTGCATACGGGCCTGAATACATCTTTGACTGTCGATGGCAGAGCCAGCTGTGCATTTGAACTAGCCAGCTGTTCATTGAAGTTGTCTACACGCGTTAACTTTCAACTCTACTTTCAACTCGACATTCGATTTGAATGTTGATTTGCGATCTGCTAACTTCACACAGCCGCTGACATAGCCACCCACAGATTCGCAAATTTGTTTCCCATGCTGAGTCCTGCTATAGTACGTATCCCCGCAGGGGACATATACTTTTTTTGTATATTAATTCGTTCCCACGAAATAACAATTCGTTCCCTCAACTTAACAATTCGTTCCCACTAATTTACAATTCGTTCCCACGGGCACGAATTGTTAATTCGTGGGAATGAATTGTTATATCGTGGGAACGAACTGTTAATTCTAGGGAACTAATTGTTAAATTGAGGGAACTAATTGTCATTTCGTGGGAACGAATTGTTAATTCGAGGGAACGAATTGTTATATCGTGGGAACGAATTGTTAATTCGAGGGAACGAATTGTTAAATTGAGGGAACTAATTGTCATTTCGTGGGAACGAATTGTTAATTCGAGGGAACGAATTGTTATATCGTGGAAACGAATTGTTAATTCGAGGGAACGAATCGTTAAATTGAGGGAACGAATTAGTAAAAAAAAATATACCGTACTATAGTGTCACAATTGTGAAAATATGAATGTTATATGCTGTCTGTATATGCATACATAATACAGCACATTGTAATTTAACATGCAAACTAATTAAGTATCGAACTCGGTACATTTGAGCCCCGGCTGACCAATGGTGCACTGTGACACACGTGACCAATGTAACCCCATTACAAACTGCACGGATCAGCATCTACACTCATATCCAAATGGACCCCCATCAGCAGCCAGCTCATATGAAGATTGCCAGAAGAGTGAAAAGCATGGAGTATCCATATTTTATATACGAGTTTTCAAGAAACTTCAACACAGTGCGTATGTGCCGTGAAACACGGTGCCGTGAAACATTTTTGATATCCTGCCAATACGACATATATATATAATCACTGTGTATGAATATGTGCGGTGACTGGGGTTATGTTTTTTTTTGCTTTTTAAAAACCATTTGTAGGTGTTGACGGGATAAATAGAATAGTAGGTTAGTGCCGTGAATGGGAAAAATATCTGGCGCGGCACGGAAACGGGATGTGCTCGGCAAAGCCTCGCCCATCCCGTTTCCTAAGCCTTGCCACATATTTTTTCCCATTCACGGCACTAACCTACTATTCTCTATATATGTTCTTGGTGTCCTGTTTTAGAGAGGTTCCACTGTAGTTCCAGTATATATGTTCATGTTCGCACCTGCCAAAACTGACGTACGCTGCAAATGTCAATACGCATGTATTACCGTATGCAGTCTAAACACTGACTAATATGCTTGGTGCGGTATATAATAAATATAATATTAACATGTTTGCAATGAATATGATTTACAGTGGGGTCAGCGTGTAAGTGCACACACGAACGAACACGACAGGTTGGTTCAAACCTGTCGTGTTCGTTCGTGTGTGCACTTACACGCTGACCCCACTGTACTTGTATATGTTCTCGTGGTATATCACACTGTTGAAGAACATATACATGTATGCCATATTCATGGCACAAATATGAATATCCTCTATTTTTTGACAAAGTCGTGCACGTTTTCCGTGTGTGCAGCGCAATGTGTATCCGCACAGTTATTTTCACATAGCTATGCAAGAAGTGACAGTGAAACATCTCTAAACCGGACATCCTGTGTGGTCCCCAAGGTGTCCGGTATTTCAGATGCACTAGTATAAACCAGGCATATCGCCACCAAAAGGCATGTTTCCGTGCCATGCGATCAAAAACAGACAGTGTCATTGGCGATACATAACTAAAACCCATCAAAAATTACCCTCACATGTGTGCAAGTAATGTCAGGTTTTGAGAGGTTCCAATGTATTTGTCATTTCCAGTACATTATTAGCACCTACCTAGTTGAAACACGCCATGCGAGTTTGTACCTTCGGACATCTGCGTAATTTCATTAAATACGTTCACAAAATTTACAATATATTTCATAAATAGAGTCACAAGTTTACAAAACTTTCAGAGTACATGCGGAATATAATTCCGCATGCACTCTGAAATTTTTGTCAACTTTTGACGCCATATACGGAAATTACTGTAACTTTTATTTACGTATGTCATGAAATTACACAGATGTCCGAAGGTACAAACTCGCATGTTATACATAACACACACAATTTCTTCATACAACACATGTCAGTGTCGCACAAATACAATAACAATTTGATTCGGCGCCTGACGTCTGTCCGACGTGAACAAGTAGATTTGTTAATAGCTTTGCAAATTCTAGACCGATTTACAAAAAATGATCTAAATGTTGTTTTCTTAGATCATTTCCGCCATTTAACGAGTTCTATAGTACCGGAGCACAGACATTCAATTATAAGAATAGTTTCGTCTTGAAATACTTAACGACAGTTACAGTAACGCAACGCGAATGTCTCTCTGTAACGCATGGTAACTCAATCAGATTGATTGGCTGAGCCTGAACTGTGCAATGTTTTCTTGTAAACAATTATTGGATTTACATTTATTGAGCATATTCCAAATAAATATAAATCCATTAATTGAAATTTACAGACGATCCTAAATTCGCACATACGAACATTTTAGTCGTACGAAGTTTAGTGAACCGGGCCCATGAACACCACGAGCCATCGTCATGATTGCTGTACCTTCCAAAAATACACCAAAGTAGTACATTTCAGCTTACTACAATTTCAAAATATTAACTCACATACTACACTACACATGACTTACAACTGCTGCATGCTTGCTGAATAAGAAGGAATTCCGGCAGTGAAGTTCTGCGAAAAGTCGTCACCCGCACTGGGTTAACCATTACCAGCATTTGCGATCGTAATTAATTTCCGCATTTATTGTGTTTGTACGGAAGGTCACGTTCATTGTATCATTCACAATACCTTCGTATTCAACGACCTGGCTTTGTGTACATAATTATTGTCCTTATACCGAATTCTAAAATACACCTATTGCCGCATTGCCGTTTTTGATTGCGAAAAAAATGCGATATTTACGGTTGATGAAGTCGAAAATTTACAAAAAATCCAAATACCTTGACACACGTTAAGGTAAATATGAAAGTAATAAATTAAAGCACCTTATGCAAATAGAAGGTGCATATGTGATTTTGAAAATTCAATTAACTGTCTGTAAATTGCTTGAAAATGAAAAAAGAGAGACAGTAGTTTCATATTTCCCGTCTATACTGGACGTAACATGCAACATAACATAAGTATTGTTTTCTCTCATGGTTTAGCTCAATTTTCCCTATGATCAGATAAATGCCAAAAAACCATGTATACAAATGTATACATGTACCTATCATGAACACGGGATTATTAGGCTTTTCACCAGTGGATTTGTTATAAGCTCACTCTCTCATGAATCATGCTACGAATATAAGGCTTTAATTAAATGCATTATAAATGCTTTATTCACTAGTGCACAGTGTAGCCACTGATGCGCATTCTGATCAGAGGCTACACTGGTCGCACACTATTTCAGCGAGTCAGAAATGTGAAGAAAACAAATTGCGGTTGTCTGAAAAGGAATCAAATTACCAAATAATTACACAGTTTAAACTGTCAAAATACTTGTGTAGGATTGGAGAAATTCCCGAATGTCCAGATGGAAACTACACCGGGGCTTGAATTTGTTTTGCGTTGGCCGCAATGACCAACTAATAGAGGCCAAATGGGACGATTTAATTTCGTCGGAAATGGTGTTTCACGAGTGATTCTTCTTATGAAAATGGATTTCCAATCTCACAGGTATATAACTATAACAATTTGTTTGATAATAAATTGTCTTCATTCCGAAAAGTGTAAACGTGACAAAAAGCTACATATTTAGCAAAGAGTTACACATTGAGCATGCATATTCGTTAGTATTTTCACAGTTATTCACTTAGCCTTTGACAGATATAAACTATATTTTCGTAACATTCTATATACAATGTTATACTTATATATGTATGTTTCATAAATTTAGTCTTCGAAACATATCAGTTGTATTTTAGTAACAGTCTCCATAAAATATTATAAGTATATATACGTATGTTGCATACGTTTGGCCTTGGACAGATATAAGTTGTATTTTTTGTAACATGCATTATAAATATTATAAAATAAATTTACGTTGCATGCGTTTAGCGTTCGATGGGTATTAACCCTTAGACCGCTATCTTATTTTTTTTTGTCGTCTGCTGATTATTGCCTATTTCCATTTTTATCATGAAATACATGCTTTAACAGCACTTTAGAATAATTTACAACATGCTTTGACACCACTTCAGAATCATTTCCATCACAACAATTGTCTTGCCTTATTTCTCAATAAAAAAAATGGTTTGACACCACTCCAGAATCATTTCCATTGGAAATGATTCTCAAGTGCTGTCAAACCATGTTTTTATTGAGAAATGGAAATGATTCTGAAGTGCTGTCAAACCATGTTTTTATTGAGAAAGAAGGCAAGATATATAAGCAACAGCAGACGACAATTGTTGTGAGTAGCGGTCTAAGGGTTAATTTGTATTTTCGTAACATTCGTTATACATTAAAGTAATTACATATGTATGTTGCATAGTTCGCATATAGAGGCAAACATTTCGTAGAAAATTCCAGGTTTCAAGCATGAATACATACTCTATAAGAACTGTAACCTATTTCACCAACATTGCAAAGTATACTTAGCTTGCTAAGTACACTTTGAGGGAGAAATTTTCAATTTAAGGATAAATTTATAAATTTTTATTAAACTGAATTTATTACATTATCACAGCCAATTTGGCTGTGATAATGTAATAATTTCAGTATAATAATTCTGCATACTTTTAATCATCAAATATATGCAGTCGTTAGTTCTATATGAAATAATGCATTTCCGGAAAAATAAATGATTACTCCCTCAAAGTATACTTAGCTAGATAAGTATGCTGAGCAATTTTTATGAAATCGGCTTCTGGTCAAGCTCGTTTACAGAAGATAACTAAGTTCCATGTATAGTGTTGAGACTGAACCGACATTATTTCTATTATTTCCAGAAGTTTACTTCGCCGCCACGTGCATTTTGGTGTACACCTACGTCGCACAAGCGTCGGTGATTCGACGCTCAGCGAATTCTGAAGGCACAGAGAGACACCATGCTTTCTTCAAAAGTCGAACATTGTGTGGCGGAACCGAATCCGCGAGTTCCCAGTCTGGCGCCATTGCCACACGGACACACACGAGACACAGCCATCTGCGCCGGTCCTCTGTTTCCAGACAGCTAAGGGCGATAACCGAGAATTTATTCGCTGTATATCGAACGAGTTATCGCGCGGAACAATCATATGTAAGTTTACACAGCATGATACTGTGAGACAAGACATCATGCGAGTTTGTACCTAATAAAGTGTGCGATGTTTCGTGAAATACAGTTACAAACACTGTGATATTTTTTCGTGAATTACGTCGAAAGTTGACTAAAATTTCAGAGCAAATGCGAATTCTGTTCAGCAGTTTTGATGTTATTTATGAAAAAAAAATCAAATTTTGTATACGCCCGTATTCACCGTGTACGGGTGTCCGGGCGGGCGGGCGCAGCTTGTCAACGCAATAACTACTGTCTGTTCCACGCTTTTTCTGCCGACGAACTTTTGGTTATTAAAGGTACATGCCCTCTCAGTAGGCACAAAATGTTCTTTATAAGAATTAAATAAGTGTATACTTGTGTCACTATTCCACCAGTTTTAAACATTACGAGATCCCGCTATACAGATATAATCATTTTGTAATATTTATTTTACTGATAGTGACGCGCGGTGGTATCAGGCTATTTTCATATGCAAATGAGGCATTGTATTTTTTAATTATTTATACCAATTAAATTCAAAAATAATATTTTCGACAGATTATAAAGTATGATCATTGCACATCAAAAAACAAATACAGAGAATAAATGGTAATGTCAGTTAACACTTTAAGGAAATACGTTGATCGCCGCTGATGTCAGTGTGGAAATTTATGTTTGATATACGAAGTATAATAATGACAATTATATTGTCGGGAAATGGTTAATGACTGTTTATTTTGCCCGAACAATGTCATATCTAACGAATGGACGAACAAAATATGCCTCCCTTTATTTTAACCTGGCACGTGGGCATGCACCTTTAAACATAAATCTAAAAAATATTTAAATGTAAATACTTTTTAATCAATAACAAAAACGTCACCCTCCCAAAAGTTTTTTATTTGATGAAATTCCATAAAATATTGATTTTATTGCGGTAAAATGATCATAACTTATAATAATAAAAATAATAATAACCTGACGATATTGGTAAGATTGTAGCTCTCAAACAAAATGCACATTATCTCCGATTACAATGACTGTTCGTGATCACAAAGCACACACGATTGTCCTGAGGTAGTGACCTGTCTGTTTTACAGTGGAACCTCTCTAAACCGGACACCCTGGGGAGCTCCCAGGGTGTCCGGTTTAGAGAGGTTCCACTGTACATAATAGCTGTAAAGGTAAATGCGTGAAACAGTTGACCAGAAAGGCTTCTAGAAAGTATCCCTTTATGGGTCCAGTTGCGACAGGAGATACATGCATTCATGAACATTCGTGCATCTCATTAGGTACTAAATCACATGGCTCGTCCCAGTTATCGTGAAATAATGCACCAGTAGTTGGGCCCTTCCGCTGAACAAACGAGTGAGTGTACCGAACCGAGTTTTTTTAGCAGTAGGACCCAATCACAAACACTTTAGTTCACAACAATCAGCTCACCTGGTTAAATACACATTTTGTTTCACTTTGCACGTGATGTAAGCAAAGCGAATTTGGTGTAAATTCGTCACAATTTGTGAAACATAACATTTTTATGTCTCTGGTCTCGCTAGAACCAGAAGGCACATACTGTTTGGATTTTGTGTCCGTCTGTTCGTCCGTGTGTCCGTCTGGTTAATAACTTTTCCGGAGTTTCTTTTCCACCGTGGGCATTATTTCTTGTTTATTTGTTGTAAAATGAATTACAGTGGAACCTCTCTAAACCGGACACCCTGGGAGGTCCCCAGGGTGTCCGGCTTAGAGAGGTTTCACTGTAAATCAGGCATTTGATCATTCTGAGCCATCATTGTGTGCTATGTGATCACACACATATATTATTACCCGAGATAAATGACCAAGAAACTCAACAAAAAAAGATCACAGGTGTTTTCTCGGTGTCCGGTTTAGAGAGGTTTCACTGTACTTTGCACGCCTATCTGAAATCCAATGTTCGTTCCATTGCAGGCGGCCGCTATCCACATTCCATTACCAGACGGCATGGACGTGTCATGCGCGGAAGAAGTCGTCCCATCCATAGACGAATATGACGATTCTAATGGCGAAATTAAAGTAAGTTGTCCGCACAGTCGGATCAGGATCTGCACTGTCAGCCATTTCATCAATGAACACCCGTCATCTTCTAACAAGCGATATACTGTCTGTTCCACGTTTTGCGGCCGACGAACATTTGGCTATTAAACACATTAAATCTCAGAAATATCTAAAGATAAGTAGTACATTTTCATCAATAACAAAAAGTCACCCTCCCCAAATTTGGTTATTTGATAAAATTCCATCAAATATTGATTTTGTTGCGAAAAAACGATTTTCCTATGGTAATATGGGGCAAAAAGGAGATAACTTGAAAGCGAGACAATGGGGATAACAAAACGAAATATTTTAGAAATTGACTCCGAAACCTGGCGAGATAGCTGGTAAATGATGTAACTAAGAAAACAAAAGTTAGATCTTGAAAATCGGCCCACAATTAAAACATTATATAATTTTTTTTATCCCCCCATGTTAAATTCCCATCGGAAAAAATCAATATTTGATAGAATTTCGTCAAATATCTTTCTTAGGGAGAGGGTGACTATTTTGTTATTGATAAAAAGCTACTTACATTTAAATATTTTAGATTTAATGTGTTTGATAGCCAGAAGTTCGTCGGCAGAAAAACTTGGAACAGACAGAAGATCGTTATCAGGCCACATGATTGTGATATTTGATCATCCGATACACTGGCCACTAATCCAACAATACCCATTTATCTAGTCAGAGCCACATACTTATGTGACTCGCCCAGAGAAGAGGAACGAGTTTATTACTAGACATGTGTCCATGTTTTGTAATTTCCGTCTTATGTTTAGTTATGAAGTAATTTTGTTGTCACATGGTATGATTTAGCATGCAGTCAACGTCTGTTCAGTTTTAGATGTGTTTTTCTCCAACCATACCATCGTCACTTATTCTCACACAACATATAATATACAGCTCTAGAATTTGAACCACTTGTAGGCAACACAGTGGAACCTCTCTAAACCGAATACCCTGGAAGGTCCCCATGGTGTCCGCTTTAGAGGGGCTCCACTGTTATAAGCACTCGATGAGTAACTTTTGTCATTTTCAGTCATGAACAGACAGGGCAATAACATAAATTACATTTAAACCCATCTGAATTATAAGCACAATGGGGTCCCCAGGGTGTCCGGCTTAGAGGGGTTCCAATGTAGCTACATATGCAAGGTGCGAATATATCCGCACAATCGAATATGTCCGCTGACCTATTCGCGTGGCGCTAATGCGCGATTATGTCCGCAAGAAAGGAATGATTCCGCAGTGATTTGGGGGGTCGTCTCAAGGTGTTCTGTGAATTTTCGATATTTACAGTGGGGTCAGCGTGTAAGTGCACACACGAACGAACACGACAGGTTGGGACCAACCTGTCGTGTTCGTTCGTGTGTGCACTTACACGCTGACCCCACTGTATGCAGCTTTGTCATTTTCGGTTCTGAGTTCTTCCAAACGATGTTTAACCAATGCGATACGATATGCTTTAGTGATTCAAGGTCGATTTAAAAACGTATACTCAGAATATAATTAGCACACTTTGAGCATTATTGATTGCTGTTATATGTGGCTGTGACTGAAGAAATATGGCTTATTGGTTTTACGATCGGTGTAGATGAAGATCAGCATGTGCACCCGATTAGTCTGATCAGCATCTGCACTATTCCCCATTCCATCAGTGAAACACCCGTCATGCTTCTAGCAAGCAATATGTATCGTTGCCACGCTACAGGATACACTAATGTGCTGTTTGATGAGGAGCTACACTGGTCTCAAATCAAATAAGCTCCATTTTCCAGCCACAGTCACATATATCCATTAGTTGACAAACTGCAGATACAGTGTGCCTCATAACACAGCATTTAAGAATGTTGTACAATGGGATGCATGATTTCAAGAAGTCTGACGTCATGGCGTAACTCGTTAAAACCGTTTAATGATATGCATGCGTTTGAAGCAGAATCGAAAGCAATTACAACAGACATAACATACAAAACCTATATATACCTTTGAACTTAATATGTATTTACTTTATTTCCAGCTTACAGACGTGCTCATATCGGACTATGATAAATTGATACAACTGCTGTCGGTGCTGAACTTCATTGAAGCGGACGACCCGCGATCTGCGCCATCTCGCTTCGACAATCTGCAGTCATCCATATACGACATCCTCTGCGACATGAACACCGTGTTGCGAGACTCGTCCTTCTCCGACTTCCCGCGTAAATTTCCGATTCAGGCGACATCTGACCCATGTGACGTATCCTCAGGTGCGGGCCGGTATATCAGGAACGTTTTTATATTCAGACAGATGACGTCAATGACCAACGGATTGTTCATGAAATACAACACAATTCGTATGAGTCAAGTGAGACATCGTTAAGTGCTCATGTTTAGTATCGCTTGAAGGTACGTACTTATCCGTAGGCTATTGTGTTTCTAGTAATACTGTTTCATTGACACTACATGTATTTCGCATTAATGTTAACCCTTACAGTGCTAAATTTAATCTGTTCGTCTGCTGTTTATTTATTTTATTGTTCTCATCAAAACATGTTTAACAACACCTTAGAATAATTTCCAATGGAAATTATTCTAAAGTGCTGTCAAACCATGTCTTTATTGAGAAAAATAAGACAAAATATACAACAACAGCAGGCGACTATTTACGTTTCCCACGTTCTTGGGGTTAACCTAGTCATATTGTAGTATTACGTGATAATGTAACCCGGCATCTACATGTCTTGTGAATCGTGACAATTGGCTGTCTCAAATTATGTTGTATACTACATGTACACATATACATATTTTCATATATAGAATGTACAGTATAATTATGAATGCATTATAGATTCAACATTTCATATGGAAACTAGATACGAGCACGTAACTCTGTAAAAGTTCAGAGGCCCGTTTCACTAAACTTCGTACGACTAAGAATATATATCTAGATCAGATGGGACGATACATTGTAAATATAGTTCACAATGTGTGATATTATTAATTATGTAACGTGTAGCAGTTACTGGACAAAACAAGTCCAAAAACGTGTATACTATATTAGTATATTTCTTTATCATTATGTCTGTATGACATATTCATACTTTCATCTTGGAATGTGATGTTTCCAAACTTGTATACTACATTAGTAATCAAGTGTCACAATGTGACGTTAGTTGCATATTATACATATATTACCATGCATATTGTATTCATGTTAAATGTACATGCCCACTCAGTAAGCACAAACTGTGCTTTATAAGAATTAAAATAAGTGTATACTTGTGTCACTAGTCCACCAGTTCTAAACATTACGAGTGCCCGCTATACACATATAATCATTTAGTAATATGTATTGTACTGATATAGTGACGCGCGGTGGTATCAGGCTATTTTCATATGCAAATGAGGCATGGTATTTTTTAATTATTTATACTAATCAAATGCGTCACCTGAAAAAATAATATTTTCGACAGATTATAAAGTATGATCATTGCACATGAACAAATATAAATACGGAGAATAAATAGTAATGTCCGTTAACATTTTAAGGAAACACGGTTATCGCCCCTGATATCAGTGTGGAAATGTATGTTTTATATACGAAGTATAATAATGTCAATGTTGTCGTCGGGAAATGGTTAATGACTGTTTATTGTGCCCGAACAATGTTATATCTAACGAATGGACGAACAAAATATGCCTCCCTTTAGTATAACCTGGCACGTGGGCATGTACCTTTAAACTTACTATCATATAACCATAATGTTTAAGTGATTGATACATTTACTTTAATATCATAGTGTAACTTGTGTGTCATCAAACGCGTATACCAGGCACATCTAAACCGTAACGTTTAGCTGGGCATCGTATCACAGACATTCGGCATATTTCGATTTTCGTCGGCATTGCTATATATAAATACAAACAAAGCAAATGGCGTTATATACATCTCAGGGGAAGTAATCATTGTAATTTATACCTTACAGTGAAACCTCTCTAAACTGAACACCTTTGTTTCGTACATGTGGCAGTGACCGGAGAAATGGGGCTTATGACATTTGCGAACAGTGTAGACCCAGTCAGTAAAACATCTGCATTGCTCATATTGTTTAAAGAAAATATTCTTATTAGGCTGCGTAAGGGCTGGGACAGTTTAGGAGCTATACTGACCACATAAGCCATAAGCCCCATTTCTCCAATCACGGCCACATATGTGGTCGCGACTGGAGAAACGGTGCTTCTGGGTTTTGCGACCAGTGTAGATCCACATCAGCATGCTCATCCGCACAGTCTGATCAGGATCTGCAGTTTCGTGATTCCATAAATGAAACTCATGTTTTTCATTAAATTTGTTCCCACGAAATAACAGTTCGTTCCCTCAATTTGACAATTCGTTCCCACGTATTAACAATTCGTTCCCACGAATTAACAAGTCGTTCCCTCAATTTAACAATTCGTTTCTACGAAATAACAATTCGTTCCCATGGGAACGAATTGTTATATCGTGGGAACGAATTGTAAAAATCCATGTCTCCTGCGGGGCTCCGTAATATCAGACTACAGGGGTTTGCTATATCATTAGAAGCTACACTGGTCACAGTTCCCATAAGTCCCGTTTCTCCAGGCACTACCACATATGTGTTTGGTGGCGCAGTGACGCTGCGATATAATATGTATGTCATATACCTGTACCGTATCGTTATATTTCTATATTTAGTTCCTTGTGTGCTGTATCACAGGTACTTGAACACGGTTCATATTTCGGTGTGTTATGGGTTATTTCGGGAAATCTGGTGGTTTGGGTGCATTTTTACCAACATACAATTGACGTCACCTCCAGCGAGTTACACGTATAACTACAGTAATTTTCTTTGTTCCGTTGTGGGTATTTTGACAATATAAAAGTGGTCCGAAAGTTCGGAACGGTGAATGTGTAGATAATGACGATTTCGGTCGTGTGTAATGACATGCATTAGTAGTTGCACAAAACTATGTAAATTACCCAAAAGCAACGAAATCCACACAAATCTACCCAAAATCCACCAAAATACCCATATGACACCAATATGCTGACCATCTATTCAAACACCTGGGGGCCGTTTCACTAAACTTCGTACGACTAAAATGTTCGTAAGTGCAAATTTAGGATCGTCTGTAAATTTAATTTGATGAATTTACATTTATTGAGCATAGGCTGCATATGCAGCCTATGCTCAATAAATGTAAATCCAATAATTGTTTACAAGAAAACATTGTTTATCATAATGTTGCACCTACGAACATTTAAGTCGTACGAACTGTGCTAGAAACATTGTTTTCAACGTCTCATCAACCGTACACCATAAAATGCATAGTAATAATAAAACATAGGTATATGTACAGTTGATTTCTAAAAGAATGCTATATCACATTGGGACACGGCGTACACAAACTGACTGATCCAGGATCGAACACAATCTAACCTATGACCTTTATGACAGATCAGACTACAGTGCACAGTCGCAGTTAATAAAGGATCTTACGTGCGTGGTTGCTTACAACTAGGGTATAATTTCAACATAATCAACTCCCTTACTACATAAACATTTTCTTAAATTACAAACATGATTATTTCTAAAAACGAAGCGAATCAAGCGTAAAATAAGTTCTTGACCTACAGTCGTCTCTCTCTAACCCGGACACCATGGGAACCTCCAAGGGTGTCCGATTTAGAGAGGTACCACCGTATAAGTGAATTAAATTAAACAAATACTCTGTCTGTTTTGTGTAGAGGGGCGCTGGGGGCGGGGCTGGGGCTGGGGGCTGGGGGCCGAACGCATTCTAATTAACGTGTGTATTGAACGCCAAATCTACATAAACGCAAATAAGTATTGCTATCTCTAAACAATTAGAGCCAGCATTAAATATTTAGAGCTAGGTCCAAATGATTTAGAGAGCTTAGAGCTAGCAATAATTATTTGACAATATGTAGATTTGGCGTTCCAGGAACGCCAAATCTACATATTCTCAAATAATTATTGCTAGCTCTAATAAAACATCGACTGTCTAATGCCCGCCCTTAGACATTCTCTAATACTTGGGGACAGGATCAGTATTTTCCTATAGAGAAATGCTGTTTTGTGGCGGTCTAATGTTACACCTCTCTGCTTCTGATTATTTTGCTGTCTAATTCAATTATATGTTACTATTTTGTTGTCTAATTGTTGTATGGCTGTTGCACCAACCCAGTCACGGGCGGGAAAGGCATTGATATGTGAATAAGCGTGACCATATACACGTATAAAAACCATATACCACATACGTATGGCATTAGCATTGTCTTATTATATACAATTGAATAAAGAAACAAAATGGCTACCATAATAATATTCTTGTTTCGTTCTATGTTTTGTTGATATGCGTCTGGTGTCGAATGGTTATTTTTCAATACCAATTACATGACAAGATATACCGTGATACTTGTTGGCCGTTACTGGAGAACTGGAGATCAATGTAGCCCCGGATCAGGGGCCGTTTCACTAAACTGTGTACGACTAAAATGTTCGTAAGTGCAAAATTATGATTAAAATAAATTCCACATTAACACTGTTTTCCTGTAAACAATTATTGCATTTACATTTATTGAGCATTTGGCTGCATATGCAGCCTATGCTCAATAAATGTAAATCCATCAATTTAAATTTCCAGACGATCCTAAATTTGCACTTACGAACATCTTAGTCGTACGTGTTTAATGAAACGGCCTCCAGATTCAAATCGCAGCCGTGCAGTCTGATCAGGGTCTGCACTGTTCGCCCTTTTGCTAGTGGGGCGTTCACAATGCTTCTAATAACTTGCAGTACTGATATGAGACACGTCATGTGATTTTGAACCGGAGAACATGTGAGGTTTTTCATGAAATGTATATAGAGAATAGTAGGTTAGTGCCGTGAATGGGAAAAAATATCTGGCAAGGCTCAGGAAACGGGATGGGCGAGGCTCTGCCGAGCACATCCCGTTTCCGTGCCGCGCCAGATATTTTTTCACATTCACGGCACCAACCTACTATTCTATTTATCCCGTCAACACCTTCAAATGGCTGTAAAATGCAAAAATTGTATTGACTGGATATCAAAAATGTTTCACGGCACCGTGTTTCACGGCACATACGCACTGTGTTGGCGGGATAATTACTGAAACTGTGATATTTTCTGTAAATGACGTCGAAAGACGGCGAAATTTTCGTAGCAAATGCGGAATAACATTCCAAAATTGCTGTGATAATTTCGTCCACTTTCGAAGTCATGTACGGAAAATATCGTAAATATTTTCATGAAATATCGCACATGTTAAAAATGCAAATGTAAATGCTTTGATTTAACGACGGCACTGGCTCGATGACCTTTCATGTCGGGACCGACTATTTAAGTCACCGACCGATAGGACAAGGCTAGCACGAAGTTGTCTTGCCCAAGGACACGCCGAATCGGCCATTCGGAGCAGGTCGAAGTGGGAATCGAACCCGGGGTCTACCGATCCGCAGTCCGAAACTCACATGGCGTGTCTGATATATGTACACTGGAAGTTCTCTAAGCATGTCATCTTCTAACAAGCGATATATATACAGTCTGTTCCACGTTTTGCTGCCGTCGAACTTTTGGCTATTAAACACATTAAATGTTTTTAAAATTATTTGATGAAATTCCATCAAATATTGATTTTATTGCGAAAAAATGATTTTCCTATTGGATTTAACATGGGGAGTCAATTTCCAAATGTTTTGGAATTTGACTCCGAAACCCGGCCATATAGCTTGAAAATGATGTAACTAAGAAAATAAAAGATAGATTTTGAAAATATGTCCACGAATAAAAAATATATTTAAAAAAAATCTATTTTTAACCCTCACGTTAAATTCCCATAGGTATACTTGTGTCACTATTCCACCAGTTCTAAACATTACGAGTGCCCACTATACAGATACAATCATTTAGTAATATTTATTTTACTGATATAGTGACGCGCGGTGGTATCATTCTATTTTCCAATGCAAATGAGGCATGATATTTTTTTAAATTATTTATACTTATTAAATGCGTCACCTGAAAAAATAATATTTTCGACAGATTATAAAGTATGATCATTGCACATCAAAAAATAAATACGGAGAATAAATAGTAATGCCCGTTAACATTTTAAGGAAACACGGTTATCGCCCCTGATATCAGTATGAACATTTACGTCGGATATTAAATGTATAATATTGCCAAGCAATACGTGGGGTGATTGTGATTGAGTGTTTATTTTATCAGAAAATGCCTCAGGTGATGTCTCTGATATAAAGAACATGTTGTGCCTACTGAGTGGGTATGTACCTTTAAACACATCTAAAAGTATTGAAATGTAATACTTTTTTATCAATAACAATAAAGTCACCCTCCCCAATATATTTTACTTGATGAAATTCCATATTGTATTGCGAAAAATATAATTTTCTTATGGCAATTCAACATGGGGAAAATAGCAGCTGGAGAGTGACGAGGCGAGTCGAAAACCGAAAATGGGGCTTATGACATTTGTGGGTATTCAAACTTCTGATCTTCTAGCACAGTCATGTATCAAGATACGGATATAATCTGTAATTTACTGAAGTAACGGCATGGTGAACAGTGCAGGCCCTGATCAGGGAATCGCTGGAAACCGGACTTCAGAGGGCGAGTTCCCATTGTGTCAGGTTTAGAGACATCTCGCAGTAACTCCTAATAAGTGAGATGATGTTCTAGTTGATCAGGAACTACACTGGTCTTAGCATAACCCGAATTTTCCGATTGCCACGCAGGGCGACTTAGAGCAATCCGATTTGTTGTTCTAACTATGCTATTTCAGCAAAATTACAATATTTCCCAAATGAACAAGTGCACGCCAACATATTTACATTAGCGTTACTAAAATTGCGGAATTTGTGATGATATGAGGTCGTGTCCGACCAAAGCTAGAAGCTTTGTTGTTCATATATAGTTATACCGATGAAAGCCGAAACACGCCGGATGCCTGTGGATTGTATCACAACAAATACGACAGTACGACAAGCGCATTCATATTGCCCAGGCAAGATAACTCTCGAACGACATAGTGATTGACATATCAAGAGTTATTCCCCATATCGTTTCAATGGAACAAGAACGTCTGAAATGCATAATCGAACACAGGTTGAAGACCTAGGACCCAATAAATGGCTCATTTGAAAAATGTTACCCCACCCACCCATTCCATACACTATACAATATAGACGTGTATGTGTAGTGTATGGAACTGGGTGGGTGGGGTAACGTTTTTCAAACGAACCATGTATTGTTTCCTAGGTCCGAGTCTTCCACCTGTGTAATCGAATTGTCTGTCATGTTTCTGATTGTTCCAGCTTAACTATAGTCTGTTTCACGAAAGCTGCCCAAATTTTACGGCCATATAGACAATTCAAAAACAATGTTATTTTCGATAATATTAAATTAAAGGAAAATTTAAGAATGAGCCTTCTTTTTATTTCGTGAAATTCGGTCAAATATTGATTTTATTACGAAAAATTGATTTGTCTATGGGAATTTAACATAGGGGAAAAAATGGTAAGGAAGTGTGGGAGGAGTTAAAAAACGAAAAATTTTGTAAATTGACTCCGAAACCTGACTAGATAGCTTGGATATGATCTAACTAAGAAAACAAAAGTTAAATTTTAAAAATCGGTCCAGTATTTATAAAATTCAAAAAAAATTCCCCATGTTAAATCCCCATAGACATCTTCACTCCGTGAAGATGTCTATGGGGATTTAACATGGGGACTCCGTGAAGATGTCTATGGGGATTTAACATGGGGAAATTGTTTTTTCGCAATAAAATCAATATTTGACCAAATTTCACGAAATAAAAAGAAGGCTCATTCTTAATTTTTCCTTTAATTTAATATTATCAAAAGAAATCTTGTTTTTGAATTGTTTATATAGCCGTAAAATTTGGGCAGCTTTCGTGAAACAGACAGTAGTTTAACGCACTCATTATTTGTTTGTTGTTGGCCATAGGCGGCGCATAAAGCAGACTGAACATGTACACAACCGCCTTGGCTAATCTTGCCAATATTTATCATTGTCTTTATTTCAAAATACTTTGATCGTGTGCTTGAAATCAAGCAACTTGATTGTCTGGGCCTGAGCTGTGTTACAGCTCAGGCTCAGACAATCAAGCTGCTTGATTACGAGTTGATTGACAATAGATGTCATTTTAACAACTTTGAAAGAGCATTGTACATCGATCATTCCTACCAAGTTTCGCCGAAATCCGGCTGGCGGTTCATGAGAAGAATTAAGAATTTATGCTATTTTTAGACGGCGGCCATCTCGCCTTCCTTTTGGAAATATATTTTGCTGTAATCCGAATTATAAAACGCATGTTTTGCAGGGCGACTTTCCCCATGTTACAGACAGAAAATTCGGGTTAGTTTTGCTCATGCGTGTTGAGATCACGAAGCAAAAACGCGCGATCTTCCATCTCTTGGGGAGAGGTTGCGAAACAGCAAGATTGGATAGGATAGAATCTCGTATTTTCGTCTCGCAATCTCGTGAACATACTTCACATTTTTGCGATCAACATATGCTCGATATCGCGAGAACGCGAGATTGTAAAATATTTGACCCCGGGTCACCATTTTAACAATTTTGAAAGAGCATTGTGTATCGATCATTCCTACCAAGTTTCGTCGAAATCCGGCTAGCGGTTTATGAGGCTAGCAACCACCAATTAGTTTTACTATACAACTTAACCGATTCCTCCAAATATGGCCATTCTCTCACACTTTCACTATTCGTATGGATGCTGTGGAACCTACCTGTTCATAACCTGCAACCTGTCTGCACCGGATTTTCACTAATTAAACAATATGTTCACTTACTCCTAAGAAAGAAAATTTCAACATTGTCCTGTTGGCCGCCATATTGTTTATCATCAAAGTGTCATGTGACGTAGTGTTCACATCACGTGACAAGCAGGCTCAGTATTTTCTTTTAAATGCTAGAAATATGCTGGAAACTGGTGTTAAAAACACCCCAACATGTTTCTCAAGTAAAATGGGGCTGTAATGGATCAGGATTTACAAGCAAACTGGGTCTGTGGCCTCAAAACGTCTGCACTATTTTTTTATACCGGACTACTAAAGCATACCCCCTGGCCGATGTGTACTATATTTAGCACAGTGATACCTCTGAGAAGATTTTTTAAAGAATTTATGCTATTTTTAGACAGCGGCCATCTTGGATTAGCGATGACCTCCGTTTTAACAAATCTGAAAAGGCTTCACCCATGGACCGTGTGACGAAGAATTTTGAAATCTCTAATAAAAGAACGACCTTTTGACCTTTCGGCGGCCATCGTGGATGACATGACCATCCAATTTCGACAAAAAATGTATCAGAGCGATCGCCTCTTTGATACCTTCGATTTGATATAGACATGACCATATTCGGTCAAAAATAAAATTTGACCCCAATTTTACCCCACGGGCCACGCCCATTTTTGACCCCGGAGTCACCATTTTAACAACTTTGAAAGAGCATTGTACATCGATCATTCTGACCAAGTTTCGTCGAAATCCGGCTAGCGGTTCATGAGAAGAAGATTTTTTTAAGAATTTATGCTATTTTTAGACGACCTTTTGACCTTTCGGCGGCAATCTTGGATGACGTAGCCATCCGATTTCGACAAAAAGAATGCACCAGTGATCGCCTCGTTGATACCTTCAATTTGATATATAACATGACCATATTCGGTCAAAAATAAAAGTTGACCCCACGGACAATTCACATATGCTGCCAAAACATGTTTATTAGAAGAAAACAAAAATTTGAAAAAACTTGAAATCGGAGTAGAGAGACATACCTTTAATTTGATACTTTTACCATCAACATAGGTATTATAAAATATGAATTATAACCGTTTATAGAAGTTCCGTTTTTTTACCGCATAATAAGTGCACGAGTTCCGGCGAATAAACCTGTCCCACGATGTTTATACAAAATGGCTTCCCGAGAAATGATAGAAATGTCTGTGCGATTCAATTGTCTGTAGTAACGCACGGGACGGGTATAAATGTAGGTTTGGTCAAATGTTCGATTGGAAACAATGTTTTATCTATGCAAAATGTTTATTTACGGGCCGGGACGACGTAAAAGTGTATTTTGAACCCGATGTTTACTCCTTTATATAGCAGTATCGGCCTCGGAAATGTGTCCGTTCTTTCCCGACCTAGCAATGATGATACTTTGTTTACAGCAAAACAATCGATAGCTCGAAAACGCGTTGACATAGCGCATCGGGGAATATATCGTGGCGGAATACTAACATTGTCCCAACTTCTACAATAGGCGACAATGATATAACTCGGTTGACGTTTCGTGAGAGTCCGTTGTTTCGAGGCCGTCCGTGTTCGGCCTATTAAAAAGTTCTTAACCTTGGTATACTGAATTATATGGAGGGGTAAAACAAAAAAAATAGCTTTTTTTTTCTTCATTTATTGATGCTTTTAGGCATATTTAATGTATTTATAGACCTCGGTCCGTTACTTCAACCTGTGAGGCGGCGGTGAAGTGGATAGTACGAGACATCATCTGAGACTCTGTATTTACGATATGGGGAATAACTCTTGATATGTCAATCACTATCTCGTTCGAGAGTTATCTTGCCTGGGCAATATGAATGCGCTTGTCGTACTGTCGTATTTTGTGTGATACTATCCACAGGCATCCGGCTTGTTTCGGCTTTCATCGGTATAACTATATATGAACAACAAGGCTTCTAGCTTTTATAAGACACGACCTCGTATCATAACAAATTCCGCAATTTTAGTAACGCTAATGTAAATATTTTGGCGGAAAGTGCACATGTTCATTTGATAATTTTTGTTATTGTGCTGAAATAGCATAGTTAGAACATAAGTATGCAAACAATATCGAATTACTGATGGTTTTCCTAGGTCGGACATGACCTCGTATCATAACAATGAAATAATGTGTTTAAGGATCTACTGTAGTGGCAAATTCATACATAGAATACATAGACAATTACAATTTTAAACATGTTATTTTGTAACAATACGAGCTTGTGTCTGATCAGAAGCTGCATACCTTATAATAAAGAAGAAAGCAAATGGCGTTATTTAATCTCAAGGGAAGTAACTATTGTAATGTATTCAGCTTTACCAGCGCAGTTCAATTATAGCAGTACGGACGAAAGCCGAAACACGCCGAATGCCTGTGATACTTACTATCCATGCCATTTGAGCAGTGTGAATAACGTGTTGACACACGTGGTACGTTATTACAAGTGCACTTAGCTGTTGATACACGTATAATAATGTTCGTCGCTGTGACAACAGCAATTGGGCTTAGGCTAACCCGAATGTTCTGGCTTTCACACAGGGCGACGTCGTGGCAGCCATACAGTTCAGTTTGCTGTTAGTCGCCCTGCGTGACAGCCAAAATATGTGCGTTACTAAAGTCGCTTTGACAAAAAGTCGCTTTGTGTGACAGCCAGAAAAATCGGATTGCTCTAAGTCGCCCTGCGCGGCAATCGGAAAATTCGGGTTATGCTAAGACCAGTCGAGTTCCTGATCAACTAGAACATCTCACTGATCAAGAAGTACTGCGAAATCTCTCTAAACCAGACACAATTTTGAACTCGCCCTAAGATGTCCGGTTTCCAGCGATTCCCCTGTAATCCATGTTATGTGGCTGTAACTGGAGAAATGGAGCTTATTGGTTTTGCGACCAGTGTAGCCCCAGATCAGCCTGCGCATCCGCGTAGTCTGATCAGGGCCTGCACTGTTCACCATGCCGTTACTTCAGTAAATTAGAGATTATATCCGTATCTTGATACATTCATGACTGCGCTAGAAGAGATCAGTCAGAAGTTTTAATACCCACAAATGTCATAAGCCCCATATTTTCGGAGTCAATTATTTTCGGTTTTCGACTCGCCTCGGCACTCTCCAGCTGCTATTTTCCCCATGTTGAATTGCCATAAGAAAATTATATTTTTCGCAATACAATATGGAATTTCATCAAATAAAATATATTGGGGAGGGTGACTTTATTGTTATTGATGAAAAAGTACTTACATTTAAATAGTTTTAGATGTGTTTAAAGGTACATACCCACTCAGTAGGCACAACATGTTCTTTATATCAGAGACATCAACTGAGGCATTTTCTGGTAAAATAAACACTCATTCACAATCACCCCACGTATTGCTTGGCATTATTATACATTTAATATCCGACGTAAATGTTCATACTGATATCAGGGGTGATAACCGTGTTTCCTTAAAATGTTAACGGGCATTACTATTTATTCTCCGTATTTATTTTTTGATGTGCAATGATCATACTTTATAATCTGTCGAAAATATTATTTTTTCAGGTGACACATTTAATAAGTATAAATAATAAGAAAAAATATCATGCCTCATTTGCATTGGAAAATAGCATGATACCACCGCGCGTCACCTTCAGTACAATAAATATTAATAAATGATTATATTTATATAGCGGGCACTAGTAAGTTTTAGAACTGGTGGAATAGTAACACAATTATACACTTATTTAATTCCTATAAAGAACATTTTGTGCCTACTGTGTGGGCAAAAGTTCGTCGGCAGTACAACGTGGAACAGACATTACTGTCTGTTCCACATTTTGCTGCCGACGACATTTTGGCTATTAAACACATTAAATCTAAAAATTAGTACTTTTTTATCAATAACAAAAAAGTCACCCTCCCCAAAAAAAATCATTTGATGAAATTCCATCAAATATTGATTTTATTGATCGTTTTTTCGCAATAAAATCAATATTTGATGGAATGTCATCCAATAAATATTGTTGGTAGACCTCTGGTTCGATTCCCAATTCGACCTGCTCCGAATGGCCGATTCGGCGTGTCCTTGGGCAAGACAACTTCGTGCTAGCCTTGTCCTAACGGTCGGTGACTTAAATAGTCGGTCCCGACATGAAAGGTCATCGAGCCAGTGCCGTCGTTAAATCAAAGCATTTACATTTGCATTTTTAACATGTGCGATATTTCATGAAAATATTTACGATATTTTCCGTACATGACTTCGAAAGTGGACGAAATTATCACAGCAATTTTGGAATGTTATTCCGCATTTGCTACGAAAATTTGGCCGTCTTTCGACGTCATTTACAGAAAATATCACAGTTTCAGTAATTATCCCGCCAACACAGTGCGTATGTGCCGTGAAACACGGTGCCGTGAAACATTATTGATATCCAGTCAATACAATCTTTGCATTTTACAGCCATTTGAAGGTGTTGACGGGATAAATAGAATAGTAGGTTGGTGCCGTGAATGTGAAAAAATATCTGGCGCGGCACGGAAACGGGATGTGCTCGGCAGAGCCTCGCCCATCCCGTTTCCTGAGCCTTGCCAGATATTTTTTCCCATTCACGGCACTAACCTACTATTCTCTATATACATTTCATGAAAAACCGCACATGTTCTCCGGTTCAAAATCACATGACGTGTCTCATATCACTACTGCAAGTTATTAGAAGCATTGTGAACGCCCCACTAGCAAAAGGGCGAACAGTGCAGACCCTGATCAGACTGTACGGCTGCGATTTGAATCTGGGGGCCGTTTCATTAAACTTGTACGACTAAGATGTTCGTAAGTGCAAATTTAGGATCGTCTGGAAATTTTAATTGATGGATTTATATTTATTGAGCATAGGTTGCATATGCAGCCAAATGCTCAATAAATGTAAATCCCATAATTGTTTACAAGAAAACAGTGTTAATGTGAAATTTATTTTAATCATAATTTTGCACTTACGAACATTTTAGTCGTACACAGTTTAGTGAAACGGCCCCTGATTCGGGGCTACATTGATCTCCAGTTCTCCAGTGACAGCCAACAAGTATCACGGTATATCTTGTCATGTAATTGGTATTGACAAATAACCATTCGACACCAGACGCATATCAACAAAACATAGAACAAAACAAGAATATTATTATGGTAGCCATTTTGTTTCTTTATTCAATTGTATATAATAGACAATGCTAATGCCATACGTATGTGGTATATGGTTTTTATACGTGTATATGGTCACGTTTATTCACATATCAATGCCTTTCCCGCCCGTGACTGGGTTGGTGCAACGGCCATACCTAGGGAATTAGACAACAAAATAGTAACATATAATTGAATTAGACAGCAAAATAATCAGAAGCAGAGAGGTATAAAATTAGACCGCCACAAAACAGCATTTCTCTATAGCAAAATACTGTTCCTGTCCCCAAGTATTAGAGAATGTCTAAGGGCGGGCATTAGACAGTCGATGTTTTATTAGAGCTAGCATTAATTATTTGAGTGTATATAGATTTGGCGTTCCTGGAACAAATCTACATATTCTCAAATAATTATTGCTAGCTCTAAGCTCTCTAAATCATTTGGACCTAGCTCTAAATATTTAATGCTGGCTCTAATTGTTTAGAGATAGCAATACTTATTTGCGTTTATGTAGATTTGGCGTTCAATACACACGTTAATTAGAATGCGTTCGGCCATCAGTCCCGCCCCAAGCGCTCCTCTACACAGAATAGACAGAGTATTTGTTTAATTTAATTCACTTATACGGTGGTACCTCTCTAAACCGGACACCCTTGGAGGTTCCCATGGTGTCCGGGTTAGAGAGAGACGACTGTAGGTCAAGAAATTATTTTACGCTTGATTCGCTTCGTTTTTAGAAATAATTATGTGTGTAATTTAAGAAAATGTTTATGTAGTAAGGTTGATTATCTTGAAATTATACCCTAGTTGTAAGCAACCACGCACGCAAGATCCTTTATTAACTGCGACTGTGCACTGTAGTCTGATCTGTCATAAAGGTCATAGGTTAGATTGTGTTAGATACTGGATCAGTCAGTTTGTGTACGCCGTGTCCCAATGTGGTATAGCATTCTTTTAGAATGGCAACTGTACATATACCTATGTTTTATTATTACTATGCATTTTATGGTGTACGGTTGATGAGACGTTGAAAACAATGTTTCTAGCACACTTCGTACGACTAAAATGTTCGTAGGTGCAACATTATGATAAACAATGTTTTCTTGTAAACAATTATTGGATTTACATTTATTGAGCATAGGCTGCATATGCAGCCTATGCTCAATACATGTAAATTCATCAAATTAAATTTACAGACGATCCTAAATTTGCACTTACGAACATTTTAGTCGTACGAAGTTTAGTGAAACGGTGTGGATTTCGTTGCTTTTGGGTAATTTACATAGTTTTGTGCAACTACTAATGCATGTCATTACTCACGACAGAAATCGTCATTATCTACACATTCACCGTTCCGAACTTTCGGACCACTTTTATATTGTCAAAATACCCACAACGGAACAAAGAAAATTACTGCAGTTATACGTGTAACTCGCTGGAGGTGACGTCAATTGTATGTTGGTAACAATGCACCCAAACCACCAGATTTCCCGAAATAACTCGTAACACACCGAAATATCAACCGTGTTCAAGTACCTGTCATACATCACACACATAACTAAATATAGAAATATAACGATACGGTACAGGTACATGACATACATATTATATCGCAGCGTCACTGCGCCACCAAACGCCTATGTGGCAGTGCTTGGAGAAACGGGACTTATGGGAACTGTGACCAGTGTAGCTTCTAATGATATAGCACACTCCTGTAGCCTGATATTACGGAGCCCCGCTGGAGACATGAATTTTTTTAATTAATTCGTTCCCACGAAATAACAATACGTTCCCTGAATTTAACAATTCGTTCCCTCGATTAACATTCGTTCCCACGATATAACAATTCGTTCCCTCGAATTAACAATTTGTTCCCACGATATAGCAATTCGTTCCCGTGGGAACGAATTGTTATTTCGTGGGAACGAATTGTTAAATTGAGGGAACGACTTGTTAATTCGTGGGAACGAATTGTTAATACGTGGTAGCGAATTGTTAAATTGAGGGAACGAACTGTTATTTCGTGGGAACGAATTTAATGAAAAACATGGGTTTCATTGATGGAATCGCGAAACTGCAGATCCTGATCAGACTGTGCGGATGAGCATGCTGATGTGGATCTACACTGGTCGCAAAACCCAGAAGCACCGTTTCTCCAGTCGCGACCACATATGTGGCCGTGATTGGAGAAATGGGGCTTATGGCTTATGTGGTCAGTATAGCTCCTAAACTGTCCCTGCCCTTACGCAGCCTGATAAGAATATTTTCTTTAAAAATATGAGCAAAGCAGATGTTTTACTGACTGGGTCTACACTGTTCGCAAATGCCATAAGCCCCATTTCTCCGGTCACAGCCACATATACGAAACAAAGGTGTCCGGCGCTGAAATACAGTGGAACCTAAACCGGACACCAAGACAACATCTGTGATCTTAGTTTTGATGGGTATCTGGGTAATTTATCCCAGATAACAATGCATGATCCTGATTGCCAAGCACACAGGTATGTCCCAGAATGGTCATATGCCTGATTAACAGTGGAACATCTCTCAATCGGACACCCTGGGGACCTCCCAGGGTGTCCGGTTTAGAGATGTTTCACTGTAAGGTATAAATTACATGATTTCTTCCCTTGAGATTTATATAACGCCATTTGCTTTGTTTTTATTTATATATAGCAATGCCGACGAAAACCGAAATATGCCGAATGTCTGATACGATGCCCAGCTAAACGTTACGGTTTAGATGTGCCTGGTATACGCGTTTGATGACACACAAGTTTATGGAACGCCAAATCTACATAAACTCAAATATATATTGCTAGCAACAAATATTTGGAGCTAGCAATAAATATTTGGAGAGCTCTCGAAATCATTTGGAGACCTCTCGAAATCAATTAATGATATCTCAAAATCATTTGGAGAGCTCTCGAAATCATTTGGAGCGAGCATTATATAACATTTGATTTGGAGAGCTCTCTAAATCATTTGGAGAGCTCTCGAAATCATTTGGAGAGCTCTCGAAATCAATTAATGATATCTCGAAATCATTTAAAGAGCTCTCGAAATCATTTGTAGCGAGCATTATATAACTTTGATTTGGAGAGCTCTCTAAATCATTTGGAGCTATCTCTAAATCATTTGGAGCTATCTCTAAATCATTTGGAGAGCTCTCGAAATCAATTAATGATATCTCGAAATCATTTAGAGAGCTCTCGAAATCATTTGTAGCGAGCATTACATAACTTGATTTGGAGAGCTCTAAATCATTTGGAGCCTATCTCTAAATGATTTGGAGAGCTCTCGAAATCATTTGGAGAGCTCTCGAAATCAATTAATGATATCTCGAAATCATTTAGAGAGCTCTCGAAATCATTTGTAGCGAGCATTATATAGCTTTGATTTGGAGAGCTCTCGAAATCAAGTTATATAATGCTCGCTACAAATGATTTCGAGAGCTCTCTAAATGATTTCGAGATATCATTAATTGATTTCGAGAGCTCTCCAAATATTTATTGCTAGCTCCAAATATTTGTTGCTAGCAATATATATTTGAGTTTATGTAGATTTGGCGTTCCATACAAGTTACACTATGATATTAAAGTAAATGTATCAATCACTTAAACATAATGGTTATATGATAGTAAGTGTAAAGGTACATGCCCACGTGCCAGGTTATAATAAAGGGAGGCATATTTTGTTCGTCCATTCGTTAGATATAACGTTGTTCGGGCACAATAAATAGTCATTAACCATTTCCCGACGACATAATTGACATTATTATACTTCGTATATCAAACATAAATTTCCACACTGATATCAGGGGCGATAACCGTGTTTCCTTAAAATGTTAACGGACATTACTATTTATTCTCTGTATTTATATTTTGATGTGCAATGATCATACTTTATAATCTGTCGAAAATAGTATTGTTTCAGGTGACGCATTTGATTAGTATAAATAATGAAAACATACCATGCCCCATTTTCATATGAAAATAGCCTGATACCACCGCGCGTCACTATATCAGTAAAATAAATATTACTAAATGATTATATCTGTATAGCGGTCACTCGTAATGCTTAGAACTGGTGAGATAGTGACACAAGTATACACTTATTTTAATTCTTATAAAGCACAGTTTGTGCTTACTGAGTGGGCATGTACCTTTAATATAAATACAATATGCATGTTAGTATATGTATAATATGTAACTAACGTCACATTGTGACACTTGATTACTAATGTAGTATACAAGTTTGGAAACATCACATTCCAAGATGAAAGTATGAATATGTCATACAGACATAATGATAAAGAAATATACTAATATAGTATACACGTTTTTGGACTTGTTTTGTCCAGTAACTGCTACACGTTACATAATTAATAATATCACACATTGTGAACTAGATCTAGATATAGATTCTTAATCGTACGAAGTTTAGTGAAACGGGCCTCTGAACTTGTACAGAGTTACGTGCTCGTATCTAGTTTCCATATGAAATGTTGAATCTATAATGCATTTATAATTATACATACTATACAGGAACATAAAAAATATGTATACATGTAGTATAGAACATAATTTGAGACAGCCAATTGTCACGATTCACAAGACATGTAGATGCCGGGTTACATCACGTAATACTACAATATGACTTGGTTAACCCCAAGAACGCGGGAAACGTAAATTGTCGCCTGCCGTTATTGTATATTTTGTCTTATTTTTCTCAATACAAACATGATTTGACAGCACTTTAGAATAATTTCCATTGGAAATTAATCTAAAGTGTTGTTAAACATGTTTTGATGAGAACAATAAAATAAATAAACAGCAGACGAACAGATTAAATTTAGCACTGTAAGGGTTAACATTAATGCGAAATACATGTAGTGTCAATGCAACAGTATTACTAGAAACACAATAGCCTAACGTACCTTCAAGCGATACTAAACATGAGCACTTAACGATGTCTTACTTGCCTCAGACGAATTACGTTGTATTTCATGAACAATCCGTAGGTCATTGACGTCATCTGTCTGAATATAAAAATGTTCCTGATATACCGGCCCGCACCTGAGGATACGTCACATGGGTCAGAGGTCGCCTGAATCGGAAATTTACGCGGGAAGTCGGAGAAGGACGAGTCTCGCAACACAGTGTTCATGTCGCAGAGGATGTCGTATATGGATGACTGCATATTGTCGAAGTGAGATGGCGCAGATCGCTGGTCGTCCGCTTCAATGAAGTTCAGCAACGACAGCAGTTGTATCAATTTATTATAGTCCGATATGAGCACGTCTGTAAGCTGGAAATAAAGTAAATACATATTAAGTTCAAAGGTATATATAGGTTTTGTATGTTATGTCTGTTGTAATTGCTTTCGATTCTGCTTCAAACGCATGCATATCATTAAACAGTTTTAACGAGTTACGCCATGACGCCAGACTTCTTTAAATCATGCATCCCATTGTACAACATTCTTAAATGCTGTGTTATGAGGCACACTGTATCTGCAGTTTGTCAACTAATGGATATATGTGACTGTGGCTTAAACAATGGAGCTTATTTGATTTGAGACCAGTGTAGCTCCTCATCAAATAGCACATTAGTGTATCCTGTAGCGTGGCATCGATACATATTGCTTGCTAGAAGCATGACGGGTGTTTCACTGATGGAATGGGGAATAGTGCAGATGCTGATCAGACTAATCGGGTGCACAGGCTGATCTTGATCTACACTGATCGTAAAACCAATAAGCCATATTTCTCCAGTCACAGCCACATATAACAGCAATAAATAATATTCTAAGTGTGCTACTTATATTCTGAGTATACGTTTTTAAATCGACCTTGCATCACTAAAGCATATCGTATCACATTGGTGAAATATCGTTTGGAAGAACTCAGAACCGAAAATGACAAAGCTGCATACAGTGGGGTCAGCGTGTAAGTGCACACACGAACGAACACGACAGGTTGGTTCCAACCTGTCGTGTTCGTTCGTGTGTGCACTTACACGCTGACCCCACTGTAAATATTGAAAATTCACCGAACACCTTTGAGACGACCCCCTAAATCACTGCGGAACCATTCCTTTCTTGCGGACATAATCGTGCATTAGCGCCACGCGAATAGGTCAGCGGACATATTCGATTGTGCGGACATATTCGCACCTTGCATATGTAGCTACATTGGAACCCCTCTAAGCCGGACACCCTGGGGACCCCATTGGGCTTATAATTTAGATTGGTTTCAATGTAATTTATGTCATTGCCCTGTCTGTTCATGACTGAAAATGACAAAATTTAGTCACCGAGTGCTTATAACAGTGGAGCCCCTCTAAACCGGACACCATGGGGACCTCCCAGGGTATCCGGTTTAGACAGGTTCCACTGTGTTGCCTACGAGTGGTTCAAATTCTAGAGCTGTATATTATGTTGTGTGAGATTAAGTGACGATGGTATGGTTGGAGAAAAACACATGCTAAATCATATAATGTGACAACAAAATTACTTCATAACTAAACATAAGACGGAAATTACAAAACATGGACACATGTCTAGTAATAAACTCGTTCCTCTTCTCTGGGCGAGTCACATAAGTATGTGGCTCTGACTAGATAAATGGGTATTGTTGGATTAGTGGCCAGTGTAGCGGATGATCAAATATCACAATCATGTGGCCTGATAACGATCTTCTGTCTGTTCCAAGATTTTCTACCGACGAACTTCTGGCTATCAAACACATTCAATCTAAAATATTTAAATGTAAGTATTTTTTTATCAATAAGAAAATAGTCACCCTCTCCCGAAAAAATTTATTTGACGAAATTCTATCAAATATTGATTTTTTCCGATGGGAATTTAACATGGGGGGATAATAAAATTAAATAATGTTTTAATTGTGGGCCGATTTTCAAGATCTAACTTTTGTTTTCTTAGTTACATCATTTCCAAGCTATCTCGCCAGGTTTCGGAGTCAATTTCTAAAATGTTTCGTTTTGTTATCCTCATTGTCTCGTTTTCAAGTTATCTCCTTTTTGCCCCATATTACCATAGTAAAATCGTTTTTTCGCAATAAAATAAATATTTGATGGAATTTTATCAAATAACCAAAATTGGGGAGGGTGACTTTTTGTTATTGATGAAAATGTACTTATCTTTAGATATTTCTGAGATTTAATGTGTTTAATAGCCAAATGTTCGTCGGCCGCAAAACGTGGAACAGACACTATATCGCTTGTTAGAAGATGGCGGGTGTTTCATTGATGAAATGGCTGACAGTGCAGATCCTGATCCGACTGTGCGGACGACTTACTTCAATTTCGCCAGTGCCATGAGAATCGTCATATTCGTCTATGGACGGGACGACATTTGCCGCGCATGACACGTCCATGCCGTCTGGTAATGGAATGTGGATAGCGGCCGCCTGCAATGGAACGAACACTGGATTTCAGATAAGCGTGCAAAGTACAGTGAAACCTCTCTAAGCCGGACAACGAGAAAACACTTATTTATGTCGGGTAACAATATATGTGTGTGATCACATAGCACACAACTATGGCTCAGAATGATCAAATGCCTGATTTACAGTGAAACCCCTCTAAGCCGGACACCCTGGGGACCTCCCAGAGTATCCGGTTTAGAGAGGATCCCACTGTAATTCATTTTACAACAAATACACAAGAAAATGTTGCCTGTCTGCACAATAATGCACATGGTGGAAAAGAAACTCCGGAAGAGTTAACAACCAGACGGACACACGGACGAACGGACGGAAACAAAATCCAAACATTATGTGTCGCCTGGTTCTAGCGAGACCAGGGACATACAAATGTTATGTTTCACAAATTGTGACGCTTTTACACCAAATTCGCTTCGTTTATAACATGTGCAAAATGAAACAAAATGTTTATTTAACCAGGTGAGCTGATAGTTGTGAACTAAAGTGCTTGTGATTGGGTCCTATCGCTTAACAAACTCGGTTCGCTACACTCATTCGTTTGTTCAGCGGAAGGGCTCAACTACTGGTGCATTATTTCACGATAACTGGGACGAGCCATGTGATTTAGTACCTAATGAGATGCACGAATGTTCATGAAGGCATGTATCTCCTGTCGCAACTGGACCCATAAAGGGATACTTTCTAGAAGCCTTTCTGGTCAACTGTTTCACGCATTTACCTTTACAGCTATTATGTACAGGGGAACCTCTCTAAACCGGACACCCTGGGAGCTCCACTTAGAGAGGTTCCACTGTAAAACAGACAGGTGACTACCTCAGGACAATCGCGTGTGCTTTGTGATCACGAACAGTCATTGTAATCGGAGATAAAGTGCAATGGAGACTATCAAGAGTAAGCACAGCTAATGGTTCGATGTGTCCGGTTTAGACAGGCTCCACTGTAGTAGGTTGTTTATTTTGTTTGAGAGCTACAATCTTTAAGAATAAAAATAATAATAATCTGACGATATTGGTAATACCAATATCGTCAGATTATTATTATTTTTATTATTTATATTATAAGTTATGATAGTTTTATCGCAATAAAGTCAATATTTTATGGAATTTCATAAAATAAAAAACTTTGGGGAAGGTGACGTTTTTGTTATTGATGAAAAAAGTATTTACATTTAAATATTTGTGTTTAATAACCAAAGGTTCGTCGGCAGAAAAAGCGTTGAACAGACAGTAGTTATTAAGTGGACAAGCTGTGCCCGCCTGCCCGCCCGAAAACCCGTTCACGGTGAATACCAGCGTATAAAACAATTGATATTTTTTTCATAAATAACATCAAAAATGCTGAACAGCATTCGCATTTACTCTGAAAATTTAGTCAACTTTCGACGTAATTCACGAAAAAATATCACAGTTTTTGTAATTACATGTATTTTTCAGGATGAAACATCGCACACTTTATTAGATACAAACTCGTATGATGTCTTGTCTCACAGTATTATGCTGTGTAAACTTACATATGATTGTTCCGCGCGATAACTCGTTCGATATACCGCGAATAAATTCTCGGTTATCGCCCTTAGCTGTCTGGAAACAGAGGACCGGCGCAGATGGCTGTGTCTCGTGTGTGTCCGTGAGGCAATGGCGCCAGACTGGGAACTCGCGGATTCGGTTCCGCCACACAATGTTCGACTGTTGAAGTACGCATGGTGTCTCTCTGTGCCTTCAGAATTCGCTGAGCGTCGAATCACCGACGCTTGTGCGACGTAGGTGTACACCAAAATGCACGTGGCGGCGAAGTAAATTTCTGGAAATAATAGAAATAATGTCGGTTCAGTCCCAACACTATACATGGAACTTAGTTATCTTCTGCAAACGACCGGAAGCCGATTTCATAAAAATTGCTCAGCATACATGTACTTATCTAGCTAAGTATACTTTGAGGGAGCAATCATTTATTTTTCCCGAAATGCATTATTTCATATAGAACTAACGTCTGCATATATTTGATGATTAAAAAATACAACTTGTATCTGTCCAAGGCCAAACGTATGCAACATACGTATATATACTTATATTATCTTATGGAGACTGTTACTAAAATACAACTTATATCTGTCGAAGGCCAAACGTATGCAACATACGTATATATACTTATAATATCTTATGGAGACTGTTACTAAAATACAACTGATATGTTTCGAAGACTAAACTTATGAAACATACATATATAAGTATAACATTGTATATAGAATGTTACGAAAATATAGTTTATATCTGTCAAAGGCTAAGTGAATAACTGTGAAAATACTAACGAATATGCATGCTCAATTTATAACTCTTTGCTAAATTTGTAGCTTTTTGTCACGTTTACAACTTTCGGAATGAAGACAATTTATTATCAAACAAATTGTTATAGTTATATATATACCTGTTTGATTGGAAATCCATTTTCCTAAGAAGAATCACTCGTGAAACACCATTTACGACGAAATTAAATCCCATTTGGCTTCTATTAGTTGGTCTTTGCGGCCAACGCAAAACAAAGTCAAGCCCCAGTGTAGTTTCCATCTGGACATGCGGGAGTTTCTCCAATCCTACACAATTATTTCACAATTTAAATTGTGTAATTACTGTGTAACCGCAGTGTTTTTTTTCTTCACATTTCTGACTCGCTGAAATAGTGTGCGACCAGTGTAGCCTCTGATCAGAATGCGCATTCTGATCAGTGGCTACACTGTGCACTAGTGAATAAAGCATTTATAATGCATTTAAGTAAAGCCTTATATTCGTAGCATGATTCATGAGAGAGCGAGCTTATAACAAATCCACTGGTGAAAAGCCTAATAATCCCGTGTTCATGATAGGTACATGTATACCAATTATGTACATGGTTATTTTGAATTTATCTGATCATAGGGAAAATTGAGCTAAACCATGAGAGAACAATCCTTATGTTATATTGTATGTTATGTCCAGACGGGAAATATGAAACTATTCTCTCTTTTTTTCTTTTTCAAGCAATTTACAGACAGTTAATTGAATTTTTGAAATCACATATGCACCTTCTATTTGCATAAGGTGCTTTCATTTATTACTTTCATATTGACCTTAACGTGTGTCAAGGTATTTGGATTCGACCCTAGAGTCACCTCCCCTGTCGTATCGCCGTAATTCACCTATATCCATTCCGAAAAAAAGGTCATATTTCATGTAAATGACGTCGAAAATTTACAAAAAAAATCAGAGCTCATGCAGAATTGAATTTAACCGTAAATATCGCATTTTTTTCGCAATCAAAAACGGCTATGCGGCAATGGGTGTATTTTAGACTTCGGCATAAGGACACTAATTATGTACAAAGGGCCAGGTCGTTGAATAGGAAGGTATTGTGAATGATACAATGAATGTAATGACCTTCCGTACAAACACAACCAATGCGGACATTAATTACGGTCGCAAATTTTTGTAATGGTTAACCCAGTGCGGTACGGGTGACGATTTTTGGCAGAACTTCACCGCCGGAATTCCTACTTATTCAGCAAGCATGCAGCAGTTGTAAGTCATGTGTAGTGTAGTACGTGAGTTAATATTTTGAAATTGTAGTAAGCTGAAATGTACTACAAGTCATGATGTATTTTCGGAAGGTACAGCAATCATGACGATGGCTCGTGGTGTTCATGGGCCCGGTTCACTAAACTTCGTACGACTAAAATGTTCGTATGTGCGAATTTAGGATCGTCTGTAAATTTCAATTAATGGATTTACATTTATTGGGCATATGCCCAATAAATATAAATCCAATAATTGTTTACAAGAAAACATTGTTAATGCGAAATTTACAGACTATCATACGTTTTAGTCGTACGAAGTTTAGTGAAACGGCCCCCAGATGAACGGCTGCACTTCCCGGGGTGGCAACTGGCTACACAACCGACTGCGTTAAACTGGCCAATATGTCAATGTTTCTCAACATATAATATATTGGCAATCTCAACTCGCAATCAACCAGTTTGAGTGGCTGAGCCTGATCTGTAACACAGCTCAGTCTCAGCTAATCAATCTGATTTAGTCATCTTGCGTTACAGAGAGACATTTCGCGTTACTGTAACTGTAGTTAAGGGACTGGTCATTATATATCGCCGTGGGGGGGGGTGGGCTGGATGAATTTTGCCAATAATCTGATATTTTTCTAGGCCCCCCCCAGTAACTTTAGCTACTTTTTAAGGGCCCCCCTATTCCATCATAGATATTTTTCGAGCTCCCCCCCCCCCACCTATGCTCCCAACTCAACCCCACCCATGTAAACTGGCCATTCGGATGGTAATATATTCAATTGCATGATGCTTATCATCATCATCATCACTCTTTATTACAGTACAGTTTATTGCAGTACATGTATCTATATAATCATATATACATGTACATTTGTAGTACTGTAACTTAATCATAGTGTCCTAGATGTCTTTGATATTTATCATGTTTATATGACTATGTTTCAGTCTCATCAGCATCTGCACTGTTTGCAACAATTTTTCGGATTTTCCCCATACATTTTGTGTTGTTTTTTTTCTGAAATATTTGTAACACCCCTATTCTGAAGGGACATTTATCTGAATCTATTAAATCTCTTTACTAGCTGACTGAATGACAAACAGTGTAGGTGCTGATCAGATTGCTTTGGGACCTGGGGCCATACTGGTCACCAGTATTGTATGTCACCTTTTATATACCGGTACCAGTAATTACATGTGCAATGTCTAGTATAGTATACTATTAAAATCTATTAATTCAATTTGCCATTTTAAGCCTTTCAACTCCATGCTGATCTCGATCTAGACTATACATGTAGCAGTTTTGCAAGCAGTGTAGAGCCATATGAGCCGTTTCATAAGGATCTACTCAATTTGCGTAGCTGATCCGAGGGTAATAACAGACTTGTTACCATCAAAATCGTACTAAATGTTCAGCATGTCCAGTTCTTGGACTTGGTATTTACCCTAATTATTCAGACACTATTTTGGGACAATCCAAATACTTTTTGTTAAAAAGGATGTAAACTGTGTATGATAGATGTGTCACTGACTGAATGGCAACAAGTGTAGACCCTGATCAGAGTGCACGGATGTTTTTCAAGGCCCCCCCCTCCATGAATTATTTAAAAAAAAAATTGGAGCCCCCCCCCTCAATATCCCCCCTCTGGCGCAGTCGATATTTTCGGGGCCACCCCCCCCCCCCCGGCATTTTATCCAGCCCCCCCCCCCCGGCCCCCCCCCCCCCCGATAAATAATGACCAGTCCCTAAGTATTTCAAGACGAAACTATTCTTATAATTGAATGTCTGTGTTCCCGTACTATAGAACTCGTTAAATGGCGGAAATGATCTAACTAAGAAAACAAAATTTAGATCATTTTTTGAAAATCGATCTAAAATTCGCTTTTTAAAATCATACTCGTTCACTTCCGCATTCTCAATGACTATTAGCCGCCATTTTGCAAATATTTCAATCACGTGCACGCAGTGGTTTGGTTGGTTACTGGAGACTGACGTCATTTCCATTAGCCAACCAAATCAGTGCGTGTCACGTGATTCGATATTTGTAAAGATGGGGACTAATAGTAATTTTTAACGAGGAAGTGAACGTGTCTGATTTTAAAAAGCGAATTTATGTTAGTGAGACGCGTTTTTAGTACAGTTTACACTGGAAATCTTTTAGATTTATGTTAATGTATTAGCAACTGTAAAATCTATGCCGAAAACCCACCCCAAGCAGCGGGTTCGACACGCTGTAATGCGTTGTATAGGCGAGTTCCAATTGTCTATATCGAGTGGGGATTCGTTTCAATGGTGGCGAATGGGAGTTTTGTACCTTTCTAAGTACTATTATATTTACACCCGGGCACATTTGAATTGTTTTGTACATTGTTTAGAAAGGTGTTTCATGTATATACAAACAATAATTGACCATCCAAGACACGCTAAAATCACCTGCGCTTCGGACATCTGCGTTTTTTTTTTGCTTATATTTAACGCTAGGACCTTGCATGCCGTCTCCCAAGAATGGGAGAAAGAACGGAGGTAGAGATTTTTTGAGAAAAGCCGGTAATTCGTATTTACAGAGCAACTACGAATTATCGGTACCCATTCACAGCTGGGTGAACTGGAGCAGTGTGGATAAAGTGTCTTGCTCAACGCAGCGCCTCCGGTGAGGCTCGAACCCACGACCTTTAGATCAGCAGTCTGACGCTCTAACCACCAGGCCACTGCGCTCCACTGCGTAATTTCATGACATACTTTTATAAAATTTACAATAATTTCCGTATATGGTGTCAAAAGTAGACAAAAACTGTATTCCGCATGTACTCTGAAAATTTGTCAACTTTTGACTTTATTTATGAAATATATTGTAAATTTTGTAAACGTATTTAATGAAATTACGCATGTCGTGTCTCAACTGTGTAGGTGCTAATAAAGTATACTGGAAATGACAAATACATTTGAACCTCTCAAAACCGGACATTACTTGCACACATGTGAGGGCAATTTTGATGGGTTTTAGTTATGTATCGCCAATGACACTGTCTGTTTTTGATCGCATAGCACGGAAACATGCCTTGTGGTGGCGATATGCCTGGTTTATAGTGAAACTGAAACCTTGGGGACCTCACAGGGTGTCCGGTTTAGAGAGGTTGCACTGTCACTTCTTGCATAGCTATATGAAAATAATTGTGCGGATACACATTGCGCTGCACACAGTGAAAACGTGCACGACTTTGTCAAATAAATAGAGGATATTCATATTTGTGCGATACAGTGTGATATACCACGAGAACATATACAAGTAAATCATATTCATTGCAAACATGTTAATATTATATTTATTATATACCGCACCAAGCATATTAGTCAGTGTTTAGACTGCATACGGTAATACATGCGTATTGACATTTGCAGCGTATACGTCAGGTTTGGCAGGTGCGTACGTGAACATATATACTGGAACTACAGTGGAACCTCTCTAAACAGGGCACCAACAACATATATAGAGAATAGTAGGTTAGTGCCGTGAATGGGAAAAAATATCTGGCAAGGCTTAGGAAACGGGATGGGCGAGGCTCTGCCGAGCACATCCCGTTTCCGTGCCGCGCCAGATATTTTTCCCATTCACGGCACTAACCTACTATTCTATTTATCCCGTCAACACCTACAAATGGCTTTTAAAAAGCAAAAAAAAACATAACCCCAGTCACCGCACATATTCATACGAAGTGATTAGGTCGTATTGACAGGATATCAAAAATGTTTCACGGCACCGTGTTTCACGGCACATACGCACTGTGTTGACGGGATAAATGTCATTTTGAGAAGTTTCTTGAAAAATCGTATATAAAATATGGATACTCCATGCCTTTCACTATTCTGGCAATCTTCATATGAGCTGGCTGCTGATGGGGTCCATTTGGATATGAGTGTAGATGCTGATCCGTGCAGTTTGTAATGGGGTTACATTGGTCACGTGTGTCACAGTGCACATTTGGTCAGCCGGGATCGAGTGTACATAAACTGAACTGAATTGAAGACATAAGTATTTCCCAGAATGGTCATATGCCTGATTAACAGTGGAACATCTCTAAACCGGACACCCTGGGGACATCCCAGTGTGTCTGGTTTAGAGAGGTTTCACTGTAACCCAACCAAACTCCAGAATCGTTTATCGTGCACGCGACTCGGTTTCCGATCAAGGCATGTATGAATTATGAGGAAACAATGCCAATTGCAAATCGGTTAACATTTGACATATATACATGTATATCATTATCAAACATAAACGGACAATATGAAAAACAGGTAAACACTAATAGGTAAACACTCCACAGTCATTGGGCATACCTTCAACTCAATTTCCGATATACTCATGCATGACTTGTGTGGAAAATATAGTCCAATACCTAATCGATTTATGACAAATTAAACCTATTTATACATATCATTATCGAACATACACAATAGACAATATGAAAATTGGGTGAAAAGGAAATTATCGAAAAAAGAGACATCGGTCATGCATTCAACTCAAGTTCCGATACACGCATGTGTCAGACATGCGTGTATCGGAACTTGAGTTGAATGCATGACCGATGTCTCTTTTTTCGATAATTTCCTTTTCACCCAAGGAAACTATGCCAAGTGGTTTTAGACATTTGAACCGTCATCAAAAACGTGAATATTGTGTGGCAGTCGAACGCATGGATAAGAGGTAAAACATACCCCACCAGTAAGTTGATGTGAGCATAAAACCGGAAACATAAAGAAAAATATGAATTACAGAAGCATATATGTTCTCACAATATGTTGATAACGTGTATGTATTACATGTGTCCAACTGCTTGCATAAAATGGGCGCTTACAGTGTAATAACCGAAGTTATCAAGATCAAAGTACATGCACACTACAGTCTGTTTCACGAAACCTGCCCAACTTTTACGCCTATATAAAGTATCCAATTTAAGAGTGAGCGTTCTTTTTATTTCGTGGAATTTGGTCAATATTGATTTTATTACGAAAGAAAATTGCCCGTGTTAAATCCCCATAGACGTCTTCACAGAGAAGATGTCTATGGGGATTTAACACGGTGAATGTATTGTTTTTGCATTGTATCTGGCCGTACAATTTGGACAGGTTTCGTGAAACAGACAGTAGTGTAATACGTATACAAAAGAGGTCGCTAGAGACAACACGGTAGGTTATTAGCACAGCTTGAACGCATAGGGATGTGCTTATGCAATATATTTGGTATAAAGATTTACAACCCGGGACAACCCGGGACCTATTGTTTACCACACCACCGCTCTGCCTACTGAGTTCAATGTTTAGTTTGCAGTAAATAATTCGCGATAATTCTGCTTAAATCCCTGTAAATAAAATCAACACATTTCCATTTATTGACAATTTCATAATTTGTGACACTTTCACCAATATTAGTGTCGATAATCGGTATAAATCCCGTTAATATTGCCCTGAAATCAAGAGAACATGCAACGATACAAATATTTACAACCAGTGTAAGTAATCTTGCAAACTGACGTAGTCTGACCAACACTTATAATTCGCGCGTACATGTTTTTTTGTTGTTTTTTTTGTATCCCTTTTAAGCTCGGTTGCATATTGGTGTGTAGTCCTTTTAAAGTTTCAATAGAAACATATTATTCAAGTAATGTATTTTATGTATATGCTGAAATGTAATTATAACTGTTCATTAAATGAGCCGTCTCTTATAATTCTTACAGAATGGCAATTGTACATGTACCTGTATTGTTGTATTGCTATGTATTTTATGATGTACAGTGATGAGACGTAAATCAACAATTGAATTGAATTGTATAAAGGGAATTACATTAATTATTTCTAGCCAAATCACCCTTGTATCAGAAGTAATTTTCCACACTGATATCAGGGACAATAACCGTGTTTCCTTAAAATGTTAACGGACATTACTATTTATTCTCTGTATTTATTTTTCGATGTGCAATGATCATACTTTATAATTTGTCGAAAATATTATTTTTTCAGGTTACAAATTTAATTAGTATAAATAATTAAAAAATATCATGCCTCATTTGCATATGAAACTAGCCTGATACCTCCGCGCGTCACTATCAGTAAACTAAATATTACTAAATGATTATATTTGTATAGCGTTTAACAATCGGCATGCGACCCGAATCGTAATATGGTGGCTCGTTAGGGATATTTCGTTTCTTCGTTTCTTCGTGGCGACGGAACGAAGATTAGCGTGGCGAAAAAGAAGGTTAATAATTAAACTTCGTCTTTTCGCCACTCTAATTATCGTATCTTCGCCACGAACGGACGATAAGTATCGCCCTATAAGGTCCTATAAGGTCGATAATTTACGCCGCGTAAATTAACGCCCCGTAAATTAGCGCCCCTTAAAGGTACATGCCCACGCAGCAGGTTACACTGTACTACAACTTTTCATTTTCTGTCATGCCTTATATGAGCCATATGTCTACCCACTAAGGAGTTATTTTTAATTACGGCGCGTGTTAATTGGTGTTAAATCGCATTTTATATGCCGCGACCAGAAAGGGTATTTTCTTGCAACGAAAAAACGCTAATTCGTCCATTCTACCGAAATGTTGGTTATTGATCTATATGGCCGTCAACGAGAATGAGCAAAGGCCACGACTATTCTGGTTGATCAGATTAAGTCACTTATCCTGAAACAAGAATGCCGTCAACGACATATAATTCCAGCACAAAAATATTTACACAATTCCCTAACATTTGATTGGTCCGTAGCAAGTCTCTATCCAAAATTTATATCCCAGTAAACTCCCACGCCGAACTAGTTTCCGTAACCGTGAGGCGCAGTTTAAATAATTATTAATAAAACGGAAACTGAACACATTTTCTTGAAGAATTTATTTAAAATGCTGGAATTATAAGGAATGAATGGCCTTTTTGTTGAATTTATCGGGGATATAAACTTGGAAAAGTTGCGGGAATACTGGACGAGGCCTTCCGGCCTTCGTCCAGTATTCCCGCGACTTTTCCAAGTTTATACCCCGATAAATTCCACAAAAAGGCTATTCATTCCTATAGTATCCCAAAGCTGTGATGGTTGGACCATAAACATGCACAAGTCAATCTCTCATTATAGGAATGAATGGCCTTTTTTGTGGAATTTATCGGGGTATAAACTTGGAAAAGTCGCGGGAATATTCCCGCGACTTTTGCAAGTTTATATCCCCGATAAATTCCACAAAAAGGCCATTCATTCCTTATAATTCCAGCATTTTAAATAAATTCATCATGAAAATGTGTTTATTTTCCGTTTTCTTAATAATTATTTTAACTGCGCCTCACGGTTACGGAAAGTAGTTCGGCATTGGAGTTTACTGGGATATAAATTTTGGACAGAGACTTGCTACGGGCCAATCAAATGTTGGGGAATTGTGTAAATATTTTTGTGCTGGAATTATACAGTATAGAAGTCATCTGAGAACGGAGAACTGCGCACGCATCTACTGAATGTGACATTTGACATTGCCCTTGGGCCCTTGGGCACGGGAGCATGTTTGGGGCGGGGAATGACAATATACATGATGAGACACATGCACATGAAGTTTCAAGCCAATCGCTCGTACACTATATAAGTAATAATGGAATGGAGAAACGCGTACGCATCTACTGAAGTTGAAATTAATTGACATTGACCATGGACACGAGGTGAGCATGGGTGGGGCAGGGAATGAACATAATGCATGATAGGAAACATGCACGTGAAGTTTCAAGCCAATCGTATACAGTAAATATGTATATGGGAATGGAGAAATGTGCATGCATCTACTGAATGTGAAATTTCAAAGCCATTTGACCTTGTACTTGTGCGCGGGGAGCATGGGTGGGATGGGTAATGAAAATATGGATGATAATAAATATGTACATGAAGTTTGAAGCCAATCGGCCATACACTAAAGAAGCTATAAGAGAATGAAGAAACGCGCACGCATCTATTGAATGTGGAAAAACAGTCAATAGGACACTTCAAAGTTATTTGAACTTGACCTTGGGCACGGGGAGCATGGATGGGGTGGGGAATAATATATGGATGATAATAAACATGTACATGAAGTTTGAAGCCAACCTGTTATACATTAAATAAGTTATAGTTGAATGGAGAAATGCGCACACATCTACTGAATGTGAAAATCTACTGAACAAGAAATTTAAAAGCTAAATGACCTTGACCTTAGGTACGAGGGGAGCATGGGTTGGGTGGGGAATGCAAATATGTATAATATTAAACACGTATATGAAGTTTGAAGCCAATCGGTCATACGCTAAAGAAGTTATAACAGAATGGAAAACGTGACGGACGGACGGACGGACGGACGGACGGACAAACGACTATTCAAACGACTTTTGAATCCCTGTATCCCATTTTCGGTACGCGATGGGATAACAACCTCTGTACAATTCACGGCAGTTTGGATTGGATGATCTACCATTGTGATATACGTCTAGACACGGATGTGTGTGCATGTTACTTAAGGAATCGATGTATCGCCGTCGGCATAGTAAGTACATTGGTAAGTCACGCGAACCTGACATGGATAATTCCACGCTCATTTATAAAAATCAAATTAATCACATAAGGGATATTTTAAAAAATCTGAAAGATACTGATAAAGTCTGCAGTATCTGCAGACTTTATCAGTATTTTTCAGATTTTTTAAATATGATAAAGTCTGCAGATACTGATGTGATGGCTTTCTCTGTATCTACGGTGTTTGCAAACGTTTGTTTTTTGAACCGTTGGGTTGAAAGAGTTAACCCATTACAGACGGAATACAAGTATACTAGTATGAAACTTTTGACAGAAAATAATTCCTATTTTCTTTAATTTAACCTCGAAAGTATATGTTGTTACCATTCATTTGAACCGTCTCGACGAGACGGTTCAAACGAGTGGTAAGAACATATTCTTTTATCGAGAACTAAAGAAAATAAGATTTATTTCAACAAAAAATATCGTATCCTTAGACTGAAATGGGTTAATAAATGCCTCATACACTACAACGTGGTACGATAAGTACATATATTACGGAACATTCCACATTATAACCCGACGATGACGCCGTCCTCGTAGCGAATTTATTTCTTGAAAACTTTCATAAATTGAATTCCGAAAGTGATACAGCTATTAGAACAGTGCCATCGGCATGATCTATAAAAAATATGCGCGGAGTTTATGCACTTCATCGCACCAAGCTTTCTTCAGAATGCACAATTATTTTGGCCTAATCATTTGTCTTAGACTGTATTTGCAAACCAGTATGTACATAATAGTAAATCGGATCGGATTGAATGCCAATACTTATTTAAATTCTCTCCAGTATTGTGATATTATTTTTTACAGCTCAGGCACAGTCAATCAACTCGGGTTCATATTGCCAATAGATCTTCAGAAACGTTTGTGCAAGATTAACGCAGACGGTGGTGTGCACACACTGACTGCGCATGTCAAAAACTGCAGTATCCCCATGTTGCCATGGTACACCACATTCACGGCAGCACCACTAACGTATACCACGATGATTAAGACATTAATGCGCTATTTACATGTCATAAGCAAACCTAGATCTTATATTAGACAGCAAAACAAGCGAAAATGTGGAAAACATATCCCGTGTAATTATACTTTTTCAATAAACATCTGTAAAAATGTTGATATCCTTTCGGTATTCTTTGATAGTTTAAGCAAAATACAAGATAAAGACTTTAATATATCTAGCAGAACCGCCCGCATATCTACTCTCTTATCTACACATATTATCCACCTTCGGATAGCTATTCCTTCCTCTGTCTGTCTCGCTCCGTTTCTTCTGATTTCCCCGTCGGTCGTTCATCATTACTGCAATGTAGTCTACAAATAAATATTCCCAGTTCGTGCATTACCTCCCTTGCTTGATTCCCCGTGTTTTGTCGAAATCACGTCACGAGAATTGGGTTATCTTCCGTAAATTACGTCAGAAATTTGGTAGATCTTCAGAGTGGATGCGGAATGTGATTCCGCATCCACTCTGAAGATTTCGCCAAAATCCGACAACATTTACGGAAATAATAGCAGATTTTCTGAATCCACTTCGGGGTAATATTCATTTGTGATGAAGCATTTCATCTCATGGACGGGATAGATATGATGGTTTCATATTTCTGTCTCATGGGGCGAAGCAAGATACAAACTCCTTACATCGTGTCATTTTCTGCTGTGGAACATTCCACTCGCAAGACGAGTTTTGTAGTTTTTTATTGTTGTTTTTTTTCCTTGGAATTTCGCATTTGATTCTGATTTCAGCAAATTCTACATATCGCGTATTATTGTTGATGTATTTAAATTCATTAATTGCAGATCTGGCTGATCTGATCAATCATGTGAACGCTGCCGACCATAAATCGAATGTTTACAAACACCTACAGTCTGTTTCACGAAAGCTGCCCAAATTTTACGGCCATATAGACAATTCAAAAACAATATTATTTTCGATAATATTAAATTAAAGGAAAATTTAAGAATGAGCCTTCTTTTTATTTCGTGAAATTCGGTCAAATATTGATTTTATTACGAAAAATTAATTTGTCTATGGGAATTTAACATGGGGGAAAAAGTGGTAAGGAAGTATGGGAGGAGTCAAAAAACGAAACAATTTGGAAATTGACTCCGAAACCTGACTAGATAGCTTGGATATCATCTAACTAAGAAAACAAAAGTTAAATTTTAAAAATCGGTCCAGTATTTCTAAAATTCAAAAAAATTTCCCATCCCCATAGACATCTTCACTCCGTGAAGATGTCTATGGGGATTTAACATGGGGACATTTTTTTTTCGCAATAAAATAAATATTTTACCAAATTGCACGAAATAAAAAGAACGCTCATTCTTAATTTTTCCTTTAATTTAATATTATCAAAATAAATCTTGTTTTTGAATTGTTTATATAGCCGTAAAATTTGGGCAGCTTTCGTGAAACAGACAGTAGATGAGTCGGCTCATCAGGATCTACAGTGCTTGTTATTAATTTTAAGAGTTAAATATTTCGATTAAGGACCCATGAGACCCTGATCATCATATGATTCACACATAATTGCTTCCTAAATGTGATGGGATATATGTACAGTGAAACCTTTCTAAACCGGACACCCTGGAAGGTCCCCCAGGGTGTCCAGTTTAGAGATGTTCCATTGTAAATCAGGCATATGACAATTCTGGGACATACGTATGTCTTTTGCAATCATGAACATGCATTATTATCTCAGATGCGTTACCAAGAAACCTCTCAAAATGCGGAGAGCACATGTTTTCTTGGTATCCGGTTTAGAGAGGTTCCACTGTATAACATATATATGAACATTCCGTCGTTATTGCGTCCTATACGGCACATGGAGTGGCCAACACCACCATCTTTGTGTGTTCAAACCATCGGCTAGTTTCACCTCTTGATATGGCGTTCGGACCCCCCCCCCCCCCCGGAAAATGCAAAGTAGAACATATGATACAATATAGCTAACCATACGTAGAAGAGCCAGGACAACGCACTCCTTTGAATTGTGGCTTGAGCTGTTCACTCTGTGTATCCGATGTACACAGATTATACTGATATGACTATAAATAGTTTCACCGTTAACCCATGCTGTATCAGATACCCATAGAACTTTAATATCGTTTTTTTTTCTACTTTCTTCATTATAGGAATGAATGGCCATTTTGTGGAATTTGTCAGGGTATAAACTTTGAAAAGTCGCGGGAATACTGGACGAAGGCCGGAAGGCCTCGTCCGGTATTCCCGCGACTTTTCCAAGTTTATATCCCCGATAAATTAAAAAAAAAAGGCCATTCATTCCTTATAATTCCAACATTTGAAATAAATGCATCAAGAAAATGTGTTTGTTTTCCGTTTTCTTAAGAATTATTTAACTGCGCCTCACGGTTACGGAAAGTATTTCGGCGTGGGAGTTTACTGGGATATACATGTTGGACAGAGACTTGCTACGGGCCAATCAAATGTTAGGGAATTGTGTAAATATTTTTTGTGCTGGAATTATTTCTCAATGAAAGTATACGCTGTTACCACTCATTCGAACCGTCTCGGTGAGACGGTTCGAATGAGTGGTTACAACACATACGTCTGTGACTGGATACGAATATAAATCGTTATCATGTACCCATTCCATGCTAGATTCCCATATAATTCTACAAATATTTTGTTTCTATTGTCTTCATTTCTCGGCGAGACGGTTCAAATGAGTGGTCACAACATATACTTCTGTGTAGAAAAAAAGAAAAACCTTTAAAGTTTACAGTCAGAAAAATTGTGTAAGTTAAGCATGAAAAGGGTTAATATCTGAATAAAACAAGGGTAGCTTTACCAAGTCAGATCTGGTATGGTTTATAGATCAACATATCTCCGATCTAAGAATTCTAGTATTGCCTTTTCATAAACAAATAGTTTTTCTTAATTGGCGTGTAGTTTAACATGCGTGACATGTCGCACATCGCATTCTATACCAAATTGAGTTATGAGAGCTGAATGTAAACCACAAAATGCTCGCGATATAGAGAATAGTAGGTTAGTGCCGTGAATGGGAAAAAATATCTAGCAAGGCTCAATAATTTCTTTATTTCTCATCCGAAGTATATGTATAGTGACCACCATTTGAACCGTCTCGCCGAGACGGTTCAAATGAGTGGTCACAACATATACGTTGGTTCAGAAATAAGGAAAATAGATAGAGAATAGTAGGTTAGTGCCGTGAATGGGGAAAAATATCTGGCAAGGCTCAGGAAACGGGATGGGCGAGGCTCTGCCGAGCACATGCCGTTTCCGTGCCGCTCCAGATATTTTTTCCCATTCACGGCACTAACCTACTATTCTATTTATCCCGTCAACACATACAAATGGCTGTAAAATGCAAACATTTTATTGACTGGATATCAAAAATGTTTCACGGCACCTTGTTTCACGGCACATACGCACTGTGTTGACGGGATAAAGTAGTACATGTTAGACACGAATTGGCCGACATGGACGATTGTTTGCTTAGTTTGTTTTGGGGATATTCACAATGACTCATAATTATAGTCTGTCTGTTTTACTCATTAATTTATTAATAAATTGCACATGAGTTACACAAATCAGACTGAAAAATCCACATTGCATTTCTATTTTTCTCAGCTTTACCCACTGGAAAAATATCATGTTTTCTTATATAATTGATAGAAACAATAGAAACAATTGATCATGGTATTACCTTCCTAGTAAAATTAATAATGTTCACGTTGTTACTTCACACGTTTAACATCATCGACCTACATGTATGCCCCACTGTTTGCAAACAGAGTAGATCAAGAATGAGCCGGCTCATCAAAATATTCACTATTTCTGGATATTTTCTCAGTGTTTTGTTTCCTAATTACCCCGAATTCTGATTAGGCAAATTTTCACAAATTAAAGTGGAATATTGCATACAAGTTACTAGAAAGGAATATCGGCGTTCCGAAGTCTGCCGGGCCGTTGGTATATGATCTCGCTATGGTAGTTCTACTGGTATCATACCGTAACCATTGTGATATACCAACAACGGGAGACAGGTCATTATCTCGCTATGGTAGGTATACTGGTATCATACCGTAACCATTGTGATATACCGACAACGGGAGACAAGTCATTATTTCGGTATGGTAGTCCAACTGGTATCATACCGTAACCATTGTGATATACCAACAACGGGAGACAAGTCATTATTTCGCTATGGTAGTCCAACTGGTATCATACCGTAACCATTGTGATATACCAACAACGGGAGACAGGTCATTATCTCGCTATGGTGAGTCTTACTGGTATCATCATGGATATCATACCGTAACCATTGTGATATACCAACAACGGGAGACAGGTCATTATCTCGCTATGGTAGTTCTACTGGTATCATACCGTAACCATTGTGATATACCAACAACGGGAGTCAAGTCATTATCTCACGCTATGGTAGTTCTACTGGTATCATACCGTAACCATTGTGATATACCAACAACGGAAGACAAGTCATTATCTCGCTATGGTAGTTCTACTGGTATCATACCGTAACCATTGTGGAGATACCAACACAGGAGTCAAGTCATTATATCCAACGCTATGGTAGGTTTCTACTGGTATCATACCGTAACCATTGTGATATACCAACAACGGGAGTCAAGTCATTATCTCGCTATGGTAGTTCTACTGGTATCATACCGTAACCATTGTGATATACCAACAACGGAAGACAAGTCATTATCTCGCTATGGTAGTTCTACTGGCATCATACCGTAACCATTGTGATATACCGACAACGGGAGACAAGTCATTATCTCACTATGGTAGTTCTACTGTTATCATACCGTAACCATTGTGATATATCAACAATGGGAGAAAAGTCATTATCTCGCTATTGTAGTTCTACTGGTATCATACCGTAATAATTGTGATATACCAACAACGGGAGACAAGTCATTATCTCACTATGGTAGTTCTACTTGTATCATACCGTAACCATTGTGATATACCAACAACGGGAGACAAGTCATTATCTCGCTATGGTAGTTATAATGGTATCATACCGTAATCATTGTGATATACCAACAACGGGAGACAAGTCATTATCACGCTATGGTAGTTCTACTGGCATCATACCGTAATCATTGTGATAAACCAACAACGGGAGACAAGTCATTTTCTCCCTTGAATATAGAATATATCTGTAGTTCTACCTGTAGAAAAGTAATTATCTCGCTAAGTTATTTATACAGCTACACCACCGCCTGTGTTAATCATGCCAATATTTGATCATGTGTTTATTATAGAAATGAATGGCCTTTTTGTTGAATTTATCGGGGTATAAACTTGGAAAAGTTGCGGGAATACTGAACGAAGCGATACAAAATTACAATTTTCGAAAGAAAAAAAAAGAATTTTTTTTTTGGATTTTTTTTTCGAAAATTGTATTTTTTTTAAAGCCTCGTCCAGTATTCCTGCGAATTTTCCAAGTTTATATCCCGATACATTCCACAAAAAGGCCATTCATTCCTTATAATTCCAGCATTTGAAATAAATTCATCAAGAAAATGTATTTATTTTCCGTTTTCTTAAGAATTATTTTAACTGCGCCTCACGGTTACGGAAAAAAGTTCGGCGTGGGAGTTTACTGGGATAAAAATTTTGGACAGAGACTTGTTACGGGCCAATCAAATGTTAGGGAAATGTGTAAATATTTTTGTGCTGGAATTATTACAAAATACTCGAATATTCTGTTTGTATGTAAGCAGCTTGATTGGCTGAACCTGAGCTGTGCTACAGCTCAGTTTCAGCCATTCAAGCTGCTTGATTGCTAGTTGATATTGCCAATACATGTTCAGGAACTTTTGCATTTTGGAAAGATTAACGCAGGCGAGTGTGTATCTACCTGTAATCAGCGTGACATACCGCCATCTACCTGCCGCCTATCTACCGTCACGGCCCGTCAGCCATCGTACTCGTCTTGTCATTAAACACGCATCCTCTTCGCCTTCCTTTGAGGATCATTTAAGCTAATTTTTCATAATCATTACCCATTATTTCTCGATCTGTTTCCCACATGTTGCGAAGTCATTCTCTGACTGGTATTCATAAATTGAGACACGCCGCGTGATTTTCCACCTAGAACATAATTATGCGATTTTTCGTGAAATATATTTACAGAAACTGTGATGTTTTCTGTAAATGACGCCGACAGATGACGAAATTCATATAGCAAATACGCATTTGCTATGAAAATTTCGTCAAATTTGTAAATATTTTTCACTAGATTTCGCACACGAGCCGAGATACAAAATCACATGGTTCGTCTCATATGCTGTTGCCCGCCACGACAAAACGGGGCTTATTGCGTTGTTGGCCTGTGTAACCCATATGTGGCTGTGACTGGAGAAATGGTGAGGACAAATCAGCCTGTACACCAGCACAGTCTGATTAGTATCTGCACTTTTCGCCATCAATGAAACACCCGTCATGTTTCTAACACGCAGTATCGATCGCTATCAGGCTACATGGGCGTGCTATTTGATCAGGAGCTACACAGGTCATAAATCCAATAACTCCCATTCGTCGAGTCACGACCACATACGAGTTAGAATACTCTCGATACGGATATAATTGTTTTGTCAACGTTATTCGTCGTCTTTCCTTTAATCACTAACGAACAGTGTAGACCCTGATCAGACTGCGCAGCAAATGCGCAGTCTGATCTGGGGCTACACTGATCGCTAATTCAATAAACCCCTTTTGTAATGGGAGGACCAAGTTATTAATGCGGCGGAGATTATCTCCCCTTTGACCGTCGATCGTTTTATGATCATATCGCTTAGTGCTAGTCGTTTCATATTACAGCTAATACCTACCCGAAATGATTAGCGTAAATTGTCAATTATCAGCTATATATCTGTCACTCGGTCTGGACACAAACCTGTCACAAAGCGGACGAAAATGTTAAGAAAATTATGTTCGCTATAAGTCACAAAATGTGTGGGAACATTTCTACATACAATATATTCGGTTGAGCCTTAGACAGCTTTATTGTGGCGAGCTTTAGCGAGTCCCTATACAGTTGTCGGGGCGAAACCGAATATATTTTATATTCGACGGCACTAATCATGCATTTAATTTATACCGCATACTAAACTTCATTGTTTGAAAGTGCATGACGTCATGTTTTGACGTCATTCGCTCGCACATACGTCACAAATCCAGCGACGTCATTCAGAGCAAAATGGCGGCGTCCACGCTAAGTAGATTCGGTATTGTATCTGATTAAATCTCCGATTTATTTACGATGAGCTTCAATATTGACTGGTTTTAGACTACACAGTTGTCATAATAAGCATTGCAATCATAATGGACATATCCATGTCGTTGGTTACGTCGCATATACTGTAAAAATGGACAAAATTCAGCTGAACCGACAGCGATTTCGATTTTGAACTTCGCCGCCATCTTGAATTTGCTGTTGAGGCCACTATTAAGGGTCAATGGTGAAAAATAAAGGCAAAAACGGCACTTCGTGTATATTAGGCTACTTCAGGTACATTAAGTGACATGTACTTTAGATATAAACAGCATTTATTCAAACCCCTTTATTATTCTACATGGAGCAATGGTTGCGGTATAAATTATTTGAAGTGCCGCTTTTGCCTTATTTTTTCACCGTTGACCCCTAATTGTGGCCTCTGATTGATCAGTCTCAACAACTTTTTAAAAAATGTCAACTAGTTACACAATTATACATTTATGATTTCTTAAGAAACGAGGTCATGCCGAGTAAACTCGTTTAATAAATATCATATTAAATCAACACAAATGTTATATTCTATTTATCGTTGTACTAGTCATCTATCATGTTGTTTTTTGCAGCGGTCTAATTTGCATATGTATTACACTACTGTCTGTTTCACGAAAGCTGCCCAAATTTTACGGCCATATAAACAATTCAAAAACAATATTTTTTCGATGATATTAAATTAAAGGAAAATTTAAGAATGAGCCTTCTTTTTATTTCGTGAAATTTGGTCAAATATTGGTTTTATTATGAAAAATTGATTTCTCTATGGGAATTTAACATGGGGGAAAAAGAGGTAGAGGAGTGTGGGAGGAGCTAAAAAACGATTTTTTTTGGAAATCGACTCCGAAACCTAGCTAGATAGCTTGGAAATGATCTAACTAAGAAAACAAAAGTTAAATTTTGAAAATCGGTCCAGGATTACTGAAATTCTAAAACAAATCCCCATGTTAAATCCCCATAGACATCTTCACTCTGTGAAGATGTCTATGGGGATTTAACATGGGGAAATTTTGTTGTAGCAATAAAATCAATATTTGACCAAATTTCACGAAACAAAAAGAAGGCTCGTTCTTAAATTTTGCTTTAATTTAATATTATCACAAAAAGTATTGTTTTTGCATTGTTTATATAGCCGTAAAATTTGGGCAGCTTTCGTGAAACAGACAGTAGTGTACAGTGGGGTCAGCGTGTAAGTGCACACACGAACGAACACGACAGGTTGGAACCAACCTGTCGTGTTCGTTCGTGTGTGCACTTACACGCTGACCCACTGTATTATGATTGCTATCACACTGTGTTATACATTGTGAAAACTCATTTGTTTGTAATAAACGTATTTTGCATTTGGAAGCCGCGAATTCGTCAGCAAATGTATGTACGTCGCATAAATTATCACAAATCTCGATGAAATAAAATCTCGAACAGAGATCCTCTATGCATTACTTATTTACCAATGAAATACATGCTGTTTACCATGGTGCAGAGGAAATACGGGATTCGATCACGGTAAGTATAAGTTATTGTTCACATAATGGAGTTTTAAGGAATTAAATGAGAGGGAGCGCTAGCGACCGCAGCATTTAGTTCCTTAAAAGTCCAATATGTGAACAATAACTTATGTTATAGTTCAGCCAAATTTTACTCTGCATCTCCCATCCGGGTATTGATTTTCTAGTTCCTGTCGAAAAGTTAATATGATGATTAAATCTGGTAATATGTAACTTATTGGTGTTAAATCTTGCAATATGTGAAATAAGTGTAGCTCGATACTGGCCAGCGATTGGCTTAGAAAGTAGGGCGGACTATAACCCGCCGTAAAATGACCTTGCCGGCTGTTGACAAACAGATAAATCCAATACATATATTATGATGTATATGCTTTCCGGGTATGTAATAGTTATGGTTCATATATCGGATTTTTAAAAAAATTATATATTAAAAATAAAATCCAATATGTGAACTATAACGTACTTATTGTTTACCAGCCCAGTCGCGAAGCTCCGCCCCAAACAGAGATTTTGAATCGCTATATACTAGTATGTGATTGGCGGTGTGACACGAAGTGATCGCGTGTGTGGGCGGTTGATGCTTTGCGTCTCGTGAACTGAAGACAACAAGGCATACAATTAGTTCTAAATATAGCGCTGAACATTTAATTATTAATTTAATACATATTGGCGAAAGAATCGCAATATGCGAAGAATTGAGATGAAATGCTGTTCTTTCATTGGTCCAGAATCTAGGGTAAACCATAAGGAAGGTTATACAGCCAATTCCATCACATACAAAACTAGCTAACTGAATTGTGCATAGATGTGCCGAAAAATTATATTTTGGCTAATTAAATGTTCCAAGCATGTAGTAGACACAGTTGATTTAAAGAAGTAGGATAATTAATTAAATATTTGTTTTTCCAAGATTGTGCATTAAATTTCAATTATTTAGTATTTTGATTTAACCCAACCCATTCGCCCATTATGACTATTTGTATTCAATCACTTTCGATACCCTTATACCTGCAATAGGATATCTTAGCTAACAATCTTGTTTACTTTTGAAAGCAAGATATCATTAACTAATTTGGCTTAAATTTTATCAAAGGGCACTGGGCAAACGAAATCCTTAAATATGTGTTAAACAATGTTTGCTCATCTGGTTCGAACTTTGTATACCAATTAAGAAATGTTTGATTTTCCAAGTTTGTACATAATTCTGAAGTGACATCTACTCATCAAAGTAAACACGACTACAATGTTCTTTTATTTTGCAACAGTCCTTCGGAGGGGTGTTCCAATTGTCATGTACTTGAACATTAATCCACCTTAAATATGCAAAAGCGACAATTCCGATCAGTGTAGTCCCTGATCAGTCTGCGCGTACGTGCAGACTGATCAGGGTCTACACTGTTCACCATTGTCCCCTTTTTGACACCAGCAACATGCGTCGGCCGGTTCTCAGCACTGCGCATGCGCATGCTTGCCATGAACACGATAAGTTGCTTGGATATACGCTGGTTTCAAATACCATAAGGACATTTTAATCAAACGTGGCCCAAGTTTCAGAAGCGACGGCTCACAACCGGCTAATTAATTACAACAAGGTGTTAATGTTGATTCTCATTTATTTGCGCACTCGATTCAGACGTTCGGTGTGTCTGTACGGTGATTGCAAATGTGATCAAAATGCCACCCACATGGATGACACGATATTGGGTTCTAATATCGGACTACTATTCATGTATATACAGTCAAACCTGTGAATAAAGCCCAGCCATGGGAATGGGAAAATCCGGCTTTTGTGCACAGGTGGTATTTATTCCCATACTATTGCTATGGGCAGATAATTGCTATTCCAAGGTGGTCTTTAGCACATGTTCGAATGTATAATTGAAGGGGTCAGTAGAAGAAGGATGATAAGTCCGTAACGGACTTATCCCCCTTCTTCCACTGACCCCTTAAATTCATATCTAGGCAACTTACCAAGATTTTCTTTTTTTCTAACAAAACGGTTTCTTTTGCCCATAATATACCCGTCGTATATATACGGACAAAACGTGTTTGTCTTGGCTACATCCTGACGAAGACCAGACGAGTATAATTTGATTGAAATTACAATCAAAATTATTGATAATAAACCAGACCTTGGGCGAATCAGCTTCTATATTCGAGTGTGGTTTCTGGACAAGAGACATCTACCGTTATACCACAATTAGATCACGATTCGTCCGCATTAACGAGGGGATAATCCGCGAGCTTTAGCGAGTGGATTATCGATCGTATTTTATAATTGTACACGTGATGAGACGTTAATAAACTATTCTATATTCACAGTAGAACCTCTCTAAACCGGACACACACAGTCTTTGTATACTTGATTTTATGTGTGCCATTGTCATCTACCTCTGATGTTACTGTCTGCAAGTCGCAAAGCACAGCCGCATGCATTAACATAGTCATATGTCTGATTTACAGTGGGACCTCTTTAAACCGAACACCCTGGGAGGTCCCTCCCAGGGTGTTCGGCTTAGAGAGGTTAAACTGTACTATCCGGGCCGCGGATTGACTCCGGGCTGCATTGTCGAGGAACACGTTATCGATTGCGCTAACCGGACAACCAACCAAGAGCGAGAAGATATAAAATACACTACTGTCTGCTCCACGTTTTCGTGCCTGACTAACTTATGGCTGTTAAACATTAAATTTAAAAAATATTTAAATATAAGTACTTTTTCATTAAATGTACATGCCCACACTGTAGGCATGCACGAAGAATTCAATCAGCATATAATTGTGTCATTATTCCACCTGTTCTAAAAAATACGGATGCCCACTATACAGATAAATCAGTTAGTAATATTTATTTTACTGATAGTAACGCGCGGTGGTATCAGGCTATTTTAATATGCAAATGAGGCATGACATTTTTTAATTATTTGTGCTAATTAAATGAGTCACATTATAAAGTATGATCATTGCACATCAAAAAATAAATACAATAAATAGTAATGTTCGTTAACATTTTAAGGAAACACGATTATCGCCCCTGATATCAGTGTGGAAATGTACGTCTGATATAAAATGTATAATACTGTCATCAATACGTAGGGTAATTGTGAATGAATGATTATTTTGCCACAACATGTGCCTACTGAGTCATGCACCTTTAATAACAAAACGGTCACTCAATTATTTTTTTTTATTTCATGAAATTCTACCAAATATTTATTTTGTTGTTTTATTTTTGTTTTGTTTTGAATTTTGTTTGTTATTGAAATTTAACATGGGACAAAAAGGAGGTGCAGGTGAGGAGGATGGTTGAAAAAACAGTTTGTTTAGAAAATGACTGAGAAACCTGGCTAAATATGTCAAGGTGTATGATCTCGTGGTACTAACAATAACAACAAGTACCGATTCAAAGTACGTATTCTTTTATAAGGTCCGTATTACGTAGCGGATTTTGCTGCAATATGGCGCATCAAACGCGTCTTGTTAAGCTGCATTTGGTGGTTTCTTTATTTTCACCCAAACTTCTGTGGAGACACGGACATCGATTCTTCGCAAAAACGACATAAGTATGTGCCAAATTCCCTAGACCACCAAAGGCAGCTCATGAAAACGCGCCACATTTCATCAAAATCCGTTGATTATTAAGGAAAATATCAAATAATACTTACTTTGGAGTGGACGACGTTGTTGTTGTTATAACCACGTGATCATGCACCGTGTATGTTAGAAATTATGAAGCTAAGAAAGCAAGTTAGATTTTGAAAATCGTTTCCCAAATTCCAAAAATATTTAAAAAAATATATTTTAGATGTTAGCCTCTATGTTAAATTTCATACGAACATTGTTATTTATTTCGCAACAACATCAATATTTGATGGAAATTTATGAAATAAAAAAATCAGGCGAATAACTGTTTTGTTATTGATGACAGAGTATGGCAGTAGATCTGTTACTATATTCGATATTTAAATATTTGTTCAATAAAAAAAATATTCATTCGATTATCGAATACATATTAACGTATTCTAACATTTATATTTGGTTTTAAAATATGTATTTGATAATCGAATGCATATATTTATTATTGGACACACATTTAATTGTAACAGATTATTTTTATAATTGTGTTCGATTCGCTTTATATGTGTTTGATAATCGAACAATAATGAATTCAGTTGTATTTTTATATGTTCGATTCGAATATATTTTTATTTGATTTATTGAACGTATATTAATATTTGAAATAAAAATACGTTTGATAATCGAACAAAAATGGATTAGTGTCTTTTTATAATTGTGTTCGATTCGCTTTATATGTGTTCGATTTTTTTTTTAAATGCGTTTGATAATATTTTTATATGTTCGATTCGATTGGTCGATTGGTGTAGCTGAACGCATGCGCACTGGTCGTGGGCATGCAGACGTTTCTGGTTTAGCCTAACTGGGACAGCAGCAACAACAGGGAGAATGAGAGTATCTGTTCGGAAGAAGGGATCTTCTTCGGGAAAGGTATATTAATTGGACCGATGATGATCTCCAAAAATGACACGATCAACACTTCGCACGAAGATGAAGAAAAATGCAGAATGTCGAGAATAATTTGTAAACTCGTGTTGTTGTTGTTGATTGAGTTCAGAAGGCTTGAGTGTCAGACGTCTCGGCCCAGGGCCGTACGGCAACCACGGCAGCACGGCGCTGCCGTGGCATTATTTTGGCCTGTTTTACTTGTTTTTTCCCCTTCACTGAGCATTAATATTAAAGTGTGAAATCGTGGCCTATGAGTCGGGAAATCTGATTTATGATGATCGGGCATTTGAAAATTTCCTGTGTGAGGACCCCCATATGACATGTAGTCATTTTCAGGGCCGAATCCAGGGGGACGTGGGGGCTGTACGCCCCTCCCCCTGTTTTTCATGAAGCAATGATTTGTTTACTCAGATTAGAAAAGGCTATCAGTATTTTGTTCTCAAATGCTAGGAAAATGCATCTGGGGCACTTTGAGAACAAAATACTGATAGCCTTTTCTAATCTGAGTAAACAAATCATTGCTTCATGAAAAACAGGGGGAGGGGCGTACAGCCCCACGTCCCCCTGGATTCGGCCCTGAAAATGACTACATGTCATATGGGGGTCCTCACACAGGAAATTTTCAAATGCCCGATCATCATAAATCAGATTTCCCGACTCATAGGCCACGATTTCACACTTTAATATTAATGCTCAGTGAAGGGGAAAAAACAAGTAAAACAGGCCAAAATAATGCCACGGCAGCGCCGTGCTGCCGTGGTTGCCGTACGGCCCTGGGCCGAGATTGTTTAGGGCCGAGACGTCTGACACTCAAGCCTTCTGAACTCAATCAACAACAACAACACGAGTTTACAAATTATTCTCGACATTCTGCATTTTTCTTCATCTTCGTGCGAAGTGTTGATCGTGTCATTTTTGGAGATCATCATCGGTCCAATTAATATACCTTTCCCGAAGAAGATCCCTTCTTCCGAACAGATACTCTCATTCTCCCTGTTGTTGCTGCTGTCCCAGTTAGGCTAAACCAGAAACGTCTGCATGCCCACGACCAGTGCGCATGCGTTCAGCTACACCAATCGACCAATCGAATCGAACATATAAAAATATTATCAAACGCATTTAAAAAAAAAATCGAACACATATAAAGCGAATCGAACACAATTATAAAAAGACACTAATCCATTTTTGTTCGATTATCAAACGTATTTTTATTTCAAATATTAATATACGTTCAATAAATCAAATAAAAATATATTCGAATCGAACATATAAAAATACAACTGAATTCATTATTGTTCGATTATCAAACACATATAAAGCGAATCGAACACAATTATAAAAATAATCTGTTACAATTAAATGTGTGTCCAATAATAAATATATGCATTCGATTATCAAATACATATTTTAAAACCAAATATAAATGTTAGAATACGTTAATATGTATTCGATAATCGAATGAATATTTTTTTTATTGAACAAATATTTAAATATCGAATATAGTAACAGATCTACTGCCATAACAGAGTACTTAAATATAAATATGTTTTAATAGCCAAAAATAAGTCGGCAGCAAAACGTGTAACACACAGTAGAGTACGGTCTAGAGTGTGATGGTCATGTCTAATTATAGCCTGACATACACACGTCAATCCACTGTCTATATACATGTGTGGGTGGTTGATCGGGCGAACGTGACGGTGTAAATTAACGGTAGTGATTTCTCCTTATAGGAATTACGATTTGCCTGGTTTCGCCCTCAGGTAGGTTTTTATCTTTGGCTCTTTTGTTACCTGGGAGTTAAATTGGGTTATTGTCCATTATGAAAGTAGAAATATTATTACTGATCCTACTGCTTTTGGGAGGGGGCCAAGTGATTCTGGTATGGCGAGGACCTGGCATCAGATCAGGATTATTCTGAGGTCAGGGCTGAATATATATTTTTTTCATTGTAAATATTCAGTTCTGATTTTGGGATTTCCCCCAAGTTTGTACATGTACAAACAAACAAACTAGATACATGTACATGACGAATTAGATATTAAAACAAAACATATGTTCACTTTAAAAATGTAATTTTAAACAGATGATGTATCTAAGAGAGACACGGACGTCAATAAACATTAATTGAGTTTTATATGATACGATCAACACAAAATAACAACTTAATGACAGGCAAATAAACCGCGTTGAAACTAATCCCTATAATTTTATTATTTTCACCTTTGAAAAGAAGGCAATATAACCAGTCACAATTATTAGAATTTTTTGTATCGAACATTTTCATTGGTTGATACTGAGCATATGCTCAGTATCAACCAATCAAATTGGTCGATACATTTTTAAGACTGGTTACAGTTTTAAGACTGGTTTATAATCACAGCACCAGGTGCAGATGCCAATCTCTCAATATTGAGTGTAGATGGTGCGTTGGCATGGCATTACGCGCGGTCCTAATTCGCCCATGCTTCAACTCGTCCCATGCCGTATCACTTATGTGAATAGTTAATTGGCGCACGGTGCATGCGTAAATGTACAACGTTTTTAATTCAATCAGTGTAGATGCAACACAGTAGTGTCTATCTACCGTCGAGATGTTAATACATGTATTGCATATATTCTTAACAGACACATACGTCACCGATACGGATGCAATCACCACCTTCATATGGCCAGTCCTGAATTGTGTTGGCTGTTTTGTGAATGTATCCTCTTCAAACATCAATGGCGTACCTTTTCGCAAGTCTTTCACAGACGTGATCACTCGCGACAGCAGCCAGAGGCTAAATCACTGTCATAGCGTTTTGTTGCGGAAAATAATCTATACTCAGATGAAATACAACTAAAAGAGGATAAATATTAGGATTAATGGTTGCCCCCGTAAGTGGCGTATTTATGTGTAATTTAATACTGTTCCTACTACGCCACTGCGTGGTACAATCGAACTTCTTAAAAGGTTTAATAACTGATAGGAAGAAGCTCGATATTATAGAAAATCGTCGCGTCCTTTGGATTCGTCTCTCATAATTAGCTTGTCTTTTATTACGGAATATGATATAGATAATCAGCCGTGTTTTTCAGTAAATGACGCAAAAACTGGTAAACAAATCTGAGCAAATGTGGAAACGCATACTGCTTTGATATTGAAGGGCGTCATTGGAAAATAAGGGGGCTAACTCCATAATGGAGTTAGCCCCCTTTTCCCACTGACTCCTTCAATTGTCATCAAATTTTGATAAAATTCAAGAAGTCGTAATTAGTTGATGAAACATTTTCATATGAGAGAAAATATTTTAATAACACGCATGATGCTACTACATGTAATCATAGGTAGAACAGTTGTGAAATTATCATTTCTTTCAGGAAATTGGAGGATAATTTGAGATGCACTTTAAATGCTTGCAGCTCGTCAAAATAACGCAAATTCTAATACCGTATTTGTTCGAAACGGAAACATATTTTCCTATGTAACGCAAGGACCGAATTAACACCATTGCGAGAGCGATGACAAACTATATTATTTAGTTACTATGGCAAACTATAGTAATATAGTTACTATGACAGACTATAGTAATATAGTTACAATGGCAAACTATAGTAATATAGTTACTATGCCAAACTATAGTAATGCTAGTTTGACTAATACAATGGAGCAGGTATAATTGTCTTTCACGCCGCGAAGGTTTGTGTGTGGGGTGGGGAATAGCTAGACAGTGTAGACAGTGTAGACCTGGGGATGATTTAAAGGTGCATGCCCACTCAGTGGGCACACATGTTCTATATATCAGAGACATCATGCGAGACATTTTCTGGCAAAACAAACATTCATTCACCATTACCCCACTTATTGATTAGCATTATTATACAGTTTATATCAGACGTAAAATTCAACACTGATATCAGGGGCGATAACCGTGTTTCCTTTAAATGTTAACGGACATTACTATTTATTCTCTGTTTTTATTATTGATGTGCAATGATCATACTTTAAAATCTGTCGAAAATATTATTAATTTGTTCAGGTGACGCATTTAATTAGTAAAAAATCACGCCTCAATTCCATATGAAAATATACAACCGCTACCCAAAGATACCACTGCTCGTCAGTATCAGTAAAATAAATATTACTAAATGATTATATCTGTATAGCGGGGACTCATAATTTTTAGAACTGGTGGAATAGTGACACAATTATACTCTTATTTAATTCCTATAAATAAAATGTTGAGCCTACTGAGTGGGCATGTACCTTTAACAGATACTAAAATATCCACACGGGGGTTCATATGCGCATGTGCAAAAGCTCTGCTACATTAATAATACAATTCATGTATTAATGTCTTATGAACCACTTCACCGATTTTAAAAATATTTGGCAACAATGTGTGTCTAGGGATGTTGCTTTATCTCGCACACATAACGTAAATATCACTGATGACGTGTGGTCACCTTGAGTTTTAACCCTTTGAACCCAAAAGCCCGGGGTTTGCAAACAGTGCAGATCAGATGAGTCGGCTCGTAACGAGCCGTCTCATCAGGATCTGCACTTTTTGCTAGTAATTTTAATATTGTTTAGAACAAAAACACCCCCTTTTCATAAATGTACTAATCAGAAAATCATTGTGTGACGATTGGATTGGTCGGACAATTAGCATATCATAGTCCATTCCAGTTACTTAGGCTTGAAAGGGTTAAGGCATATACGTTAACGTTGCATCTGTTTCCTACGGACGGTATCGGCGTTTGCGAAGTGTTACGTTTCCGTAACTAGTAGATTGCGTGTTTGCGTGTCAGCGGCAAACTAGGGACGTGTGTTCATGTTGTGAATATAATTGTACACAGGCAGCTATCTGATTCCTCACGTCAGTTTAAATTTAACTAGCCATTAACATCGAACAGGTAAGGAAGTGCCTTAATTAGAAAATACAGTGGCCATTTTGCCGACTTTGATGTCACTTGTTCCAACCCGATATCGTTTGATGGACAAATCACCAATTTCCTGTATTCATTTTCGGTAACTATCTTTGTGACTGTAAACATTGGACGTGTTGTATTCGCGAAGCAGTCTAGATGTAGATCAGCATGCGTATCTGCGCAATCTGAATAAGGTATACACTGTTCGCCATATAGCCACTGGAATAGGGTACATGCTATCAGGTCAACCATCAGATTCTATAATACCGAGTGAATGTGGAAGGGGCTAAATGTATTCAATTCACAGGTGACAGACTCGGACCCGAGACATAAACATGCCCGTTGAAAAAATCGCATTACCCTACCTATCAGGGGTCCGTGTCACTAAACTTCGTACGACTAAAATGTTCGTAAGTGCAAAATTATGATAGTCCATAAATTGCACATTAGCAATGTTTTCTTGAAAACAATTATTGAATTTACATTTATTGAGCATAGGCTGCATGTGCAGCCTATGCTCAATAAATGTAAATCCATCAATTAAAGTTTCCAGACGATCCTAAATTTGCACTTACGAACTTCTTAGTCGTACGAAGCTTAGTGAAACGGGCCCCTGTTGTTGTACTGTGTGTTGCGTTTCTATATAGAAACGTAACGTTCACTACGACAACGGGCGCAATGGTGGGGTAATGGGATTCTTGTGGATTTGTTTTAAATGACCGTACTTTTTAATAAGAAACGTAAGGTACAGTACGACAACAGGTGGGTGGGGTAATGTGATTTTGTCAATGTTCATTTTCTATGACACACGTCCGAGTCTTTCACATGCAATTCAATTGTTGCAAATGCCGTACGGTATATATAGTGTTACTCCGTCAATGACTTGCGTGATTTTGTGTTTATAAATGTGGCATTGTTTGATCATTTCAAAACATAAAATAATTCAATTTCATAAATGTTCCTTACTGGTAGGTGTATTGTGGAAATGCATAACCAATTTACATGAAGCGAAAAATCTCACACTGTACATTAACCCGAATGTTTTGTCTGTAACGCGGGGCAACGTATAAGCCGCCCTTCGTTACAGACAGAGAATTTGGTTTAATTGTATATTTGAAACATTCTCTGTAGCCGACTTTACCTAAATTGCAAAGTATACTTTTCTAGCAAAGAATACTTTGAGGGAGAAATTTTCAAATTAATGATAAATTTATTATTTTTATTATGCTGAATTTATTCTTTATCACAGCCATTTTGGCTGTGATAATGTAATACATTCAGTATAATAAGTCGGTGTACTCTTAATCATCAACTATATGCCGTTATTAGTTCTATATGCAAAAATGCATTTCGGGAAAAATAAATGATTACTCCCTCAAAGTATACTTAGCTAAATAAGTATGCTTTGCAACTTTTGTGAAATCGGCTACTGAAACATCTTCTGAGACGCAGTACCTTTAAAACGAGTTCATGATGTGATTGTGTACCCAAGAGTACGTGCGATATATATTTACAAACTTTACGATATTTTCATAAATGAGATCGAAAGCTGATGGAATGTTAATAGCAAATACGATTTCATATGAACATTTCGTCATCTTACGACGCCATTTACAGAATATATCACAGCTTCTGTAAATATATTTCATGAACAAATCGCACATGATCTTATTAGGTACAAACTCACATGGCGTGTCTCATTGTAAGGAAACGAGCCATCTGGGGGATCGTTTCACTAAACTTCGTACGACTAAAATGTTCGTAAGTGCAAATTTAGATCGTCTGGAAAATTCAATTGACGGATTTACATTTATTGAGCATAGGTTGCATATGCAGCCTCTGCTCAATAAATATAAATCCAATAATTGTTTACAAGAAAATTTACAGACTATTTTGCACTTACGAACATCTTAGTCGTATGAAGTTTAGTGAAACGGCCCCCTGATATTTGAAATAGATCAACAGCGGCCACACATGTAGGTCCCGTTTCTCAGTCGGGCTCTCACATTATTTGTGACTGTGACTGGAAAAACGGTGTTAATGCGTTTTACGACCAGTGTAGATCCAGATCAGCATGTGCCTTTTCACAGTCTGATCACGATCTGCTCTGTTCGCCATTCCATCAATGAAACACCAGTCAGGCTTCTAACAAGCAACATAGATCCTTATCAGGCAACGGAAATGTGAAATGTGGTCTGGAACCACACTGGTCACGAATCCCATAAGCCCCTATTTCTCCAATCACACCCACATTTGTTTGTAGCTATCATTCTTACATTCTTACAAACAAACTGACGTAAATGAGTATTGTAGATCATGCCAATTTAGTCCCGGAAAGGACACCCTTATCACCAGTCAAATAGCAGTTCCAGTGAAAGACGGAGCCAATTATTTCTCAAATGAGCCCGTTTCTGATATTTGCTTTCTTATCGCGTCGATATTGATTTCGAAAATCCATCATACTGTCCGTATATGACGTCGAATATTGGCACAAAATTCAGAGCTCATGCGGAATTAAATTCCGCATGGGCTCTGAATTTTGTGGCAATATTTGAAATCTTCCATGGAAAATATTGCATTTTCTGGAAATCAATATCGTCGAAAAACGACGATGCGATAAGGGAGGTAATTCTAGAGACGGGCGCAATTTAATGATCCCGGCAGTATTCTTTTCACGTATCCAATTTTGTAGTGACAGATTTCCAGGCAAACCAAATTAAGAATCCGGCGCTGCGTTAAAGATAAGCGAATAGCGCATCACTTTATTTGGCAAACATCGATGTGATCTCAATAAACTAAGGCTATCTCTATATATTCCTTAATATAAGCATGGTTATGTCGTTATGGATGGGCTTAACTGTTCTGAACTGGCGCATTTAAATGGCGGAAGTCACCAGCCACGAGACAAATCATCATTTCCGGGAAATTAACGACATCAATCACGCGCGATACGTCGGATTGGAATACCTCGGATATCTAGGCGTGCATCTTAATGTATCTTTAGCGTTTGTTGGTATCATACTTTTTTTTGCAATTACAGATAAATATAGAGTTAAGAAGTATGAACAAACACGTATTCAAGTCATTATTTTTGACGCAGAAACACAATATCTCAGCCGGTATTATGGAATGAGGGATCGTAGCTACACTATAGTCTCTTCCATTTGCAAATTTATTTATATATATAATGCAGTCCCTGATCAGATTGCGCAGATATATAGGATGATCTGGATCAACACTACACGAAATCACTACAATTGATCCTTTTCATAACAAAACATTCTACATTTGCTCCTTTTTACAGGCAATAAGGTTCTAAACTACACAATTTGGACGGATTTCTATAAATAAATTCAACGGGAGATAACTAGCTACGATTCCTCATTGATCACACCTACACGTACACGCTACACGTCGTGTGTACATTTCTCATAATCACAGGGCCGTTTCACTAAACTTCGTACGGTTAACATGTTCTTAAGTGCACATTTAGGATCGACTGGAAAGTTCAATTGATGGATTTACATGTATTGAGCATAGGCTGCTTATGCAGCCTATGCTCAATACATGTAAATTCAATACTTGTTTGTTTCTCTATTGGCCGAACATACATATTAAAGGTGACCGGATTAGCTCAGCAGGTCGGACTGCGGATTGAGAGACACCGGGTTCGATTCCCACATCGACCGCTGCAAATGGTCGATCCGGCCTGCTGCGAATGGTCGATCTGGCGTATCCTTGGGCAAGACAACTTCGTGCTAGCCTAGTCCTATCGAACGGGGACTTAAATAGTCGGTCCCGACATTCAAGATCATCGAGCCAGTGCCGTCGTTAAACAAAAGCATATACATTTACATTTACCAATGGTCTAGGTTACCAGTGCTTAAATATATTGATTACTTATTTAGTTCACATTATACCGCATATTTTGTGGAATCAACTCCTCAAACAGCTTTCAGAGAATCGATCTGAAACTTTAGACACGTCTTCTGTGCTTATTGAACATATGCACCATGGTACTTCCTTGACGATTCACAGACAATCGACCTTTTCAACTTAGCCATAAGTCCTTCCACACTGATCTTACTATGGAAGCGTCCTGGTGCCAATGCTAAAGTATATTTATCTCCTAATTAGGAGATACTAATTCCTAATTGGAAGACACTAATTAAGTCCTAATTAGGAGATAGTAACTCCTCTTTAGGAGTTAGTATCTGATAATTATGACTTACTATCTCCTATTTAGGAGTTACTATCTCATAATTAGGACTTACTATCTCCTACTTAGGAGTTAGTATCTCCTAATAAGGAGTTAGCATCTCCTAATTAGGAGATAAAACACCTTTTAGCATTGTCGCAGATAGTAAGTCATGCACCTTCAGGTTATAATTATCTCCCTTGTCGAGGAGGCAGGAGGGAATCTGACCCGTTTACTATATAATTTAATCATTTTTGAACGCTTCAAACAACTATATTCCAATCGCTAATGTTAAATGGTCATTAAAAATATTCTTAACACCAATTAGTATTTCGTTGTTCTAAATGTGAAATATACTGGATAAAAAAATGTATTTTAGAGCAAAATGTATCGATTTACCCTCCAACATATCGGGTCACGTAACTAATGATACGTCACGCCGACTTCCAGAATATACGCCGCATGATTTCAAGCACAACATTCAGTATACTGAAATAAAAATAAATTCAAATATGTTGGCAAGATTAGCATGCTTACATCATGCTTATGTACTCGTATACCGCATGTTGCGGTCTGAGATTTTGAAAAATAAAGATACGTTCCGTTCTGTTCTGTTCTGATAGTGGAATGGGGCGATATTTAACCACCTGTGATGTAGCAAAGGATTGAAAGAAATAAATAAATCGATTACATATGACCAAAATATCTCCTTTAAACAGCATCTGGGGGCCGTTTCACTAAACTTCGTACGACTAAGATGTTCGCAAGTGAACAATTATGATAGTCTGTAAATTTCACATTAAATTTTATAACAATGTTTTCTTGCAACCAATCATTGGATTACATTTATTGAGCATAGGCTGCATATGCAGCCTATGCTCAATAAATGTAAATCCATCAATTGAACATTACAGACTATTATAAATCTGCACTTACGAACAGCTTAGTCGTACGAAGTTTAGTGAAACCCCCCCACCCTGTTCTGTTCCGATAGTGGAATGGGGGCGATATTTAACCGCCTGTGATGCAGCGAAGGACGGACACAACTAAACTAAATCGATTAAATATGGCCAAAATACCTCCTTTAGACAGCATCTGGTGCAAACTATCTATTCCAAGACAAACATTTTGTTTGTAGCGGCTGTTAATGTTTGCCGGTCTTGGCTCTCTTTGTGAATTCCGGCGAAATGTGGCCATCCATCAAACAGAAAACCAAACAATTTAACGTCCAACATGTTACCCATGATTGACTGTACGTGTTCTGCTCGTGCCCAATAATGTGCCGGAAACTTTGCATGATTCATCGCAAAAACGACTTCCAAGTTCTAGAATATAGTAGCGCCCCATGTTTTTCTTCACCACCATGTTATCCGTGCAGATACCCATCGCAAGCCGTATACCACCGAGGTAATTATGATGTCAATGTGGAAATAATGATTCATGTTTGGCTGTCTATTGAAACCCGTTGATGCAATCGCGGTGTTTGTTCGTCGTTGTAAAACATGGTTACACAAATTAGGTCTCTTGTAGACGAATCACCCCCACCATTTTCCATAATTCTTAAACTCACAAACAACATTTGACGCAACATTACTACGCTTGTTAAAGCCATCAGCGCATACTTGTAGAATTCTGAAGCAAACTCGCAGTAATGAACCCTGCGAAAGTTAACTTAGTACAGGGGCGTCGCTTGAGGCAGCTAGAGTGGTGCAGCCAACCATTTTCTGACACAATCAACTATGCAAATACTCAATAAACTCGCTCAAAATGAGCGAGTTTATTGATTATTTGTATAGTTGTGCTCGATTTGGAACATTTAGTATTTCTGTGGAATGTGAAGTATAGTTAAATGAAGTCATTATAACGAGCAATAAAAGACAGAGGAACCATGGAAACGTAATAGGAAATACAAACCAATGATTACGTACTTAATGTGTTCGCAAAAGTGTGGCACTTACTGTCCACCTGGGGCCCGTTTCACTAAACTTCGTACGACTAAAATGTTCGTAAGTGCACATTTAGGATCTTCTGTAAATTCAATTGATGGATTTACATTTATTGAGCATAGGTAGCCTTCCGTAACCGGATAAGTATATATACCTGATCACGTTTTATAAGTTGGCAAAACTCGTACAGTGAAGCCTCACTAAACCGGACACCCTGTGAGGTCCCCAGGGTGTCCGGTTTAACGAGGTTTCACTGTAAATCATGCATTTGATTATTCCGAGCCATAGGTGTGTGCTATGCGATCACGAACAGGCATTATCACCTAAGATAAATGACCATGAGACCCATCAAAAATATGATCACAAATGTTTCTTGGTGTCCGGTTTAGAGAGGTCCCACTGTATCATATTCATGCAAACGTTCAAGTTGAATATTGACAGAAGAATATCTACGAGTCCTTAACTACTTTACACGTAGAGTCAAACTGTAACATGAAGTTAATAATCAGCCCACAGTGTGCCGCCGTCAACCCACATGCCAGCTACCTATGCCCCTGCTGTAGTTGTGATTTATTCCCCCACTTCGTTGGTTTGCTGTTTATGATGCGCGACGATGACTCTGGTAAAAACATCACTTTACTTAGAGATTGACACTGGATAGACTTAAGGCATTACTGGCAAATTCTTATCGATGCAAGTGAAACTGTGTTTAGCATCTGTTTTGAATGAGCAAAACAGAATATCGCAGTAGATTAAGATGGCTATCAGCGCCCGGTATATAGCACCTTATCAGCCAACACCCAACAAGCCGACTAATGACAGACTGATCTATCAATTTGGACGATGACGTTCATGTCGGTGTAGATCGTTAAATTACTTTTTCTATTATTTTTTTAACAATTAAGTCCATCTAAAACTCCATGAAAGCCGTGTAATTTTGTTTCGATGTAATGTTTTATATTGTTCAGATTTAACCCTTTGAACCCGAAAGCCCATGGTAGCGGTTTATGCAAACAGTGCAGATCCAGATGAGCCGGCTCCTAAGGAGCCGTCTCATCAGGATCTGCACTTTTTATACGACCGTTTTAAAAAAAACAGTACGTATTATGTTTACTGCGGGGCGGGCGGCGGACAGTCAATACTAAATTTATTGCAAAATTTTAATGACACAGAATGAATATTGAAGCTCATAATACGACTATAATAAATATGTAAATGAGATTGCTATAGAAAACATGTAAGTACAGCATATATATAAGTTATGGTTCACATATTGAATTTTTAATACATTAATTTATTAAAAATTCAATATGTGAACTATAACGTACGTAGTGTTGACCAGCCCAGTCGTGAAGCTCCGCCCGACAACAGTGACTTCAATCGCTATACTAGCATGTGATTGGCGGTGTGACACGTAGTATACGCGTGTGTGGACTGTAATATGCTTTGTGTCATGTGAACTGATGGCAGCAACGCGTACAATTATTTCTAAATACAGCGGCTGAACATTTAATGACTAATTTACTACATATTGGCGAAAGCGTCGCAATATGCTATTAATTGAGACAGATTGCTGTACTTTCATTGGTCGAGAAACTATTATATGTGGTTTGCGATCATGAACAGCCGTTATCAACGATGAGAGCTGACAATATACGCATACAATTAAGCAGACATATAGTCTGTTTCACGAAAGCTGCCCACATTTTACGGCTATATAGACAATTCAAAACAATATTATTTTCTATAATATTAAATTAAAGGAAAATTTAAGAATGAGCCTTCTTTTTATTTCGTGAAATTCGGTCAAATAATGATTTTATTACGAAAAATTGATTTGTCTATGGGAATTTAACATGGGGGAAAAAGTGGTAAGGAAGTGTGGGAGGAGTCAAAAAACGAAAAAATTTGGAAATTGACTCCGAAACCTGACTAGATAGCTTGGATATGATCTAACTAAGAAAACAAAAGTTAAATTTAAAAAATCGGTCCAGTATTTCTAAAATTCAAAACAATTTCCCCATGTTAAATCCCCATGGATTCACGGAGTGAAGATGTCTATGGGGCTTTAACATGGGGAAATTGTTTTTTCGCAATAAAATCAATATTTGACCAAATTTCACGAAATAAAAAGAAGGCTCATTCTTAATTTTTCCTTTAATTTAATATTATCAAAAGAAATCTTGTTTTTGAATTGTTTATATAGCCGTAAAATTTGGGCAGCTTTCATGAAACAGACATAGATTGTATGTATGGGTGTCCAGGTTAGAGATGCTCTACCGTATCACAGTTGTAAAACTCGTTGGTTGTTTCGTAAGAAACTTGGCATAGCCTCGTTTCTTGTGAAAGCAAAATATTTGTTTAATACATATTACATTAAATCATCACTCATATCGGATCCTATATTTCTATATGTATTGTTTTTATTCATTCATTCTTTGTTTTTCAGACTTCGATTATTTAGAGGATGTTCATATGACATATGTTCATCGAGTGGTGTGAAATATGGACATTTCACACCATGAGATGAACATATATGTCATATTCGTTGCAAAAATATGAATATTCTATTTAAATGTATTATATACCCATGGAAATTAGCAGTGTATTTGCAGCCTACTTGCGCTGTTTTCTCGAACATAGATTTTATGAATATAGATAGCGGAAGTAGTCGTATTTTCACCGAAAGTTGTTTATTTCATCGATGAGAACATATGACTTTTATTTACATCGTATAACTATGTATTTCATGGGTAGTATTACGTATAGAATCTTTAAAACAGAGTTTGGATTAGAAACATATTTAATTAATCTCACGGAAAGGTTAAGAAAAACATTGACCAGATTTCGAACTTGTAATCATAGACTGGCGGTCGAAACTGGTAGATGGACAGGTGTGCCGAGAGCAAGCAGTGTCTGCAACAAATGTGGCGCTGGTGCTCTCGGTGACGAGTTTCATTTCCCTTTCGAGTGCCGCTTCTATGATGAAGTTCGAAAACGGTATATCAAGCCATTTTATTTTAGAAGACCAAATATTTTAAAATTCGCACAGCTATTTGAGAAAAAATCTGGAAAGCAATTAAGAAATTTAGCTATTTTTATAAGAAATGCTTTATGGTTATAATGACTAGTGAGCTTATACATATGCATTTTGTATTTGTACCCATCGTTGTATTATGTAGTATGTTGTATACCTCGTGTGTCACGCATGTGGCTTAGAGTGAATACAAAAATGTATTGTATTGGTATATAACAAAGTGGAGTAATAAAGTTTATGTATTGCTGAGAATTGGCAAGTACTACTATATTAAAGAACAAAGGGCAACGACATAGTTTATAATTATGTTAATGATACCGCTACAGAACACATATATATTTTTGAGTATACAATACAATACAATACAATATATTTTATTTGGCTTATAACAAATTACATGTTTTTGCCATATTATGTGAAATTTATACAGTACAGTGAGATTTGAGGAGCTGTGAATGGGAAACCTTGGTTAAATAATTTATTGCGAAAGTTTTGATCGTTAAAGTTTGTCGTGATTACGGAGATCTCAGACTGCAACCACAACAACCTCCACGTTAGGTGGTCATTGTGTTTGATGTCTATGATCGCCCAGTCGCCGAACACCAGTTTAGGATTATATTTTGTGGCGATACCAAATGTCAACCATAGAGAATGCAATTGAGTAATCTCTATGTTTGCTATTTGTATCAGTTTACGGAAAGGCACGATGTGTGTTTACTGTTTATCACTACTGAGGCATATTGTTAACTGTTCTTCGTTTAAAAGCATAGAATAAGAATTTACTGACATTCGTGCATTTATGCTGAGCGGACATGAGCTGGTCAAATTTATTCAACGTGGGCCAGTGACAATAATATCTTGTGAAATATGCTCTTCTCAAGTCTGCATAATGTGGACACACAAGCAATAGGTGGTACTCATCTTCGACCTTGCGCATGTTACAATATGTACATAATCTTTCTTGTCTGGCTGTATTATTGTACCGTCCTGTTTCAATAGCTAGAGAATGTGAAGAAAGTCTAAATCGGCTTAGAGTCGTTTTAAGCTTTCTATTGGATATAGTGTCTATGCATGTCTCTGCATTATTATCGGATTTATACCGACAGTATAGTTTCAGTTTGTTTGAGTCGTGTATGGACGCATGCCATTCTTGATCGTAACTGTCTATTAACCGTTGTTTGATCTGAGCACATGGGATTTCCATCTCGCCTTGATTTAGCCATACGTTTGCAAAACCAGTCTCTGATAATATTTGTTTTATATGGTGAGCCCAGTTCAAGCCATTATATGTTACATTGTTATCTGCATCATGTTTCAACATGTTGTAAATACTATGCAACAATTTATCGTCTTTTTTGAAAATTGATGACCAGTATTGAATCATTCATATTTTTCGAAATAATACCAATGGTTTTCTGCCGAGCTCGCCATATAATCCAGACAAATGTGTCGATTTTTTAACCCCAAGTAGATTGCGACAGAACTTTGTATGTACCCTTTCTATGTCCCTGGCGTGATGATAACCCCATATTTCAGACCCGTACCCTAATACAGAGCCCACTAGGGCGTCAAACAGCGTAAAGGTATCGTGAATGGGAAGTGTAACGTTAATTAGCACTCGTGTCAAATTGTGTAATGCGTAAGTTCCATATTCACTAATACATTTTTGTGTTCTGTTCCAATGGCCATTTTTATAGAACATTATACCCAAATACTTGAATTGCTGCACCAATTCAAGTTCAATTTCATTGTAGTACAGTTTCGGTTGTGATGCACGACCTCGTTCAAACACCATCACTTTTGTCTTTTGGGTATTTACTTTTAGACTCCATGTATCACTATATGTCTTTAATTTATTTAGTCGAAGTTGTAGATCTTGAGCAGTCTTTGCGAACAGTACAGCGTCGTCTGCGTAAAGTAACATAAATATGTTGATATTGTCCAGGTCCAATGTGTCATCAGCGTCATCTGTGCGTAGACTGTCCACCATATCGTTCAGGAAAAATGTGAATAGAATCCCGGACATCGGATCCCCCTGCTTCACGCCTTCCTTCGATAAGAAGAAGTCGGATGTGTTATTATTAAACTTTGCACAAAGTTTCACTTGGTTGTACATGGCTCGAATAGCTGTCACCATGCTCGAGCTGACACCTTGAGTGATCAGCTTTTGCCATAACATCCGCCTGTCTATACTGTCAAACGCCTTTTGGTAATCCACAAATGCTACGAATAACTTTTGCTTTCCGTGTAGTAGCTTTGAGATAATTGCATGAAATACAAATATGCAGTCTACTGTCGATTTGTGTTGTCTAAACCCGTATTGACAATTCAGCATCTTTTCGTTTCTTTCGGCCCAGTTCGCTAGTCTATTATGTAACATTTGCGAATATATTTTTGCCAATACACTGCTGAGCACTATGCCCCGGTAATTGTCAGCATCGTCGATGGACCCTTTCTTGTGTATGGGTGTGATGGTAGACTGGCACCATGTAGATGGGTAGTGACCAGATTGGAAGATCGCATTCACTAATCGCAGGATGAAGGGGGAGATAACGTCTGACGAGTGTTTAAATATTTCATTCACAAGTCCGTCTAGTCCACACGATTTATTTAGTTTCAATGAGGAGATAACTCGCTGCAAATCTTCAATTGTAAATTCACAATCTAAGTCGTGGATCGACCTCGCCTCTTCTGGATCTATTTCATCATCATTCGGCATATCTTCTTTCCCGCTAAATAACTTCGAAAAATGTTCAAAAAAGTCATTTTCAGATAGCTTGCAATTGTTTCTCACGCTCTTTTTGTAGAACTTGCGCATTTTTTTCCAAAATGTTTTTGGATTATCCTTTGCTAATTTTGATAACCGGGTCCCCTCCTTTGTTTTGTATTCAGCTTTGGCCCTTCGTTTTACTTTATTCAATAAGTTACGTTTTTGAACAAAATTCAATCTGTTTGCAGCCATTCTATCACGCTGATATTGTCGCTTTGCTCGATTCAGTTCAGACTTTGCTTGTCTACATTCATTGTTGAACCATTCGTTCTGTGTCGATGGCGGGGTCCCCGTCGAGTTACCACACGTTACCGTTTTTCCAAAGTGTTTTTTAGCCGTGTTATATAATGTATCGCTAAATTGTCGTACAATATCGTCGATGTTTGTCGAATTGTCTATTCCATTAAATATATCTGTGAAAAAATCCACTTCATTCCGTACTGACTGCTTAAACTCATTGTTTTTATCATTGTCCCATATTAGTTTGGTATATTTCGTTGTATTTTTTGTATTTTGTTGCGCCCGCTTTATTTTGAGTCGAACTTGTAACGGCGAATGGTCAGAGAATTCATTGGCCTCACAAACTTCAAAATAGTATAGCATACAATACTTAACAAGTTTAAAAGTCGGTAGTGTTTATTATGCTAGAGAGGATTTAGTGATACATTTCAGATAACAGTCAACATGTATATGACTGTCTGTATAATGTGTACAAAAGTACACACATTGTGTTCAACTGTTTATGCCTATACGTATCTAATTTAAATGTTCATTTTCTTCAATACTTCTTAATAGTTTATCGAACGAAAAAACTGTTTCAATTTAATCTAACTTCATTATTTTAAAAATATTTATTTTGTCGGATTAAAAATAAAATAAATAATAATACATTTCAAATATTATTATGAAAAATACATAGATTCTGTACACATATTTTTTGGAAAATATAATCAACAGTTCCAGCAACGGTTAGGTAAAAGACTCGACTTATTTTATATAATAAGTGACCTTAGCACGCCAGAATTATGTAAACATGGGAATTTGTGTCTGCTTCTTTTCATGAATATGGACAATAATATTAATTGAAAGCAAAACTAAATGAGTCCATTAATTAATACTCTTAACGTATAAGTACCATATTAATTGTAATAGTATAATTTGAACTACCAGGGAGCCGTTTCACTAAACTTCGTACAATTAAAATGTTCGTAAGTGCAAAATTATGTAAATTTCACATTAAGAATGTTTTCTTGCAAACAATTGTTGGATTTACATTTATTGAGCATAGGCTGCATATGCAGCCTATGCTCAATACATGTAAATCCATCAATTAAAATTTCCAGACGATCATAAATTTGAAATTACGAACATTTTAGTCGTACGAAGTTTAGTGAAACGGCCCCTCGACATTTTACATAGAAATGAAAACAACATACATAACGAGATATGTTGATTTTATAGTGATACCGAGAATATATGTAGTAAGGGCATAGTGAGGGCATATACATATAAAAAGTAACTATTTTCAGCTATGATATAGTGATTTACACGATTTTGTCTATTGCCAATGGCCGCGACTAGCCACATCTGGACACTTGTCAATAGTACATGTATGCACAAATAAATGCCAGAATTTTGTATCGATTCGAAATTTAACTTTGCGCAAAGAGACGCACAATATTACTAAGTTAATTACCTACATTTTGTTAACTTTGCATTAAGTTATTATATGAGTGACGTTCTGCTTCCCACGACATTGTTATTTTAGGTGACGTCATAATGTCATAGAAAGAATGCACGTTAACATTGGCATTGGTAGAACCCCAAGCTAAGTAAATATAAGGAATAAATGGCATGTTTATGAGAATGTGTAGGGTACATGCATATACACTATTAAAAATCAATCCAAAAATACTGGCTGAAGGCCTGAAGGCATACATGTAGTTGGACATTTATTATACCCCGTTAAATAAAGAGTCTACTCCATTAAACACCACCCCCGCCCCAATTTATTTTTAATGTATTCTTATATTAAGTAACTATGGTAAAGTACGGACACATTCTGCCGTCACATATTCGATTCCATTCAGACGCCACCGAACATTTGGTCATGCGGATCCATTCGGCCCTGGGATTAATACGCTGTCAATCTAACCGCGTGCTGTGCACGGGGTTAAAGCGATAGTGCTTCTTTAAACATTGTTCAATTACAGCAAATTGACATCTGGTGCCACCATTTTAAATAATCGCCCTGATGCCCCATATCGCCCAAGATTTAGTGCTTTATCGCGACGCGTTGGGTGCCAGTGCGGAATTACTTTTTCGTCTGTCATAACGGCGGAGTGATAAGACAAATAGGGGCGTGATTCGTCGTACAACCCGATCATTTAGACTATAATTTGGTATGGTTTGTTTGAAAGAGAAGTTAATTTGGGAAAGAAATTGAATGTCTTGAGCTGATCTGATGTGTTTGATTGATACGAACATTCTCAGAAGAAATAAACACGGCGAATCGTTGTCAATTATTCTGCAAATTGCTCACAAATAAGCCATCAATTTCATATTATCTAGACATTTCTGAGATTGATCGCCAGGCATTATAGCGAATCACTACTTTGCTATTTGTTCACAAATGTTCTTGGGGGATCAGGGAAATAATAAGAACAAATTTGACCATTTATTTTCGTTTTGGCTGATAGGGTATTATCATGCCTACAATCTAATCATACTGATGGGGTACAGTCGTGCATGAAAGGGGAAAATTATTCGCCCGTATGGTTTCTTACAAAAAAAGTAAATAATGTAAGTAGTTTTGCCGTGCGCCAACGGCCATATGTTTCATTTCTAACACTCTGATATTCTGCGTTTCGGAATTCAAAGTACGTGTATACGGTTAGTACAATCGTTACGATTGTACTAACCGTATACATGTACTTTGAAGTAAACTACGTTTATTGCATAAACTTGGCTTTCTCAATGTGATAAAACAGTGTATTAACAATCATAATACACTCGCGTAATTGGAACATGTAAATGCGATCCTTAAGGACTGACAGTATAGAATATGACACTTTGTTTCAAATGTAGCTGCATCATGTGGATGAATATCTATATAAAGTTTAGCTGACCCTGTTTTCCTTAGTGTATATTATACAGAGCATTGAGTTGCCTTCTCAGTCATTTTAGTTTGTACATGCTATCGGACAGTTTCACCACTTGGAGCGTTTGATACATACAGAAAATAATATGGCAGACAATCTAATACAATTTGGTGCAATACATCCAAGATATATATGACGACAACGTCCTATAACTTTTATTTCAGCAGACAACACAAAAAGCTAGATATCAGAGCTTTTCTACCATCACTCACACAATATACAATGGACACATTTTCAATGTGTAAAATGTCAACTGATGCACTGTCTATTATTAGAAGTACATATATCACAAGCAAAGCCTTATGTACTCGCATAGTAGGCAAGTAGAAAATGGTGACCATACACTCCGATACCTGCTTAAATATATTCATTGTACTGTGTATTGTTCTTATTCTTACACATTCGTTACTGAATTATCAACAGTTAAACAAAGGGTCAACACACCCTTCAGATATTAGACTTTGTATATAACGTGGATTGCAACAAAACAACGCATATCACGCTGTTCTCTGATGTATATCCATCATGTTGCACATACATTTTATTTGATTGTCATATTATTAGTGGTATGTGTCAAACGCCACAATAGGTACAACTATTCAATGGATTGTGCACTCTAAGATGGCCGACATGGCAACTCCATGCACCGTGTTGGATACAGTAAGAATATAATGTTCACATGTATGTTATGCATATATCCAATCACATTTACCAAGCAATTATGCATGAATCATAGGACGATCTGGGGTCACACGGGTCCTTGACAGAAACACGTTAGGTGATCAGTACAGCTTCAATGCATTATACTATGCTTATGCTATAAATATAGTACATCATTTAGTTGATCTATTTCTATAATTATTAAACTATATTATCAATACAAACGAGGCTATCATCACCCATGTAAGATCCTCTACTTCTGCAATTCACGTGCATTGTATATTATAACCCAAATTTTCTGGCTGTCACGCAGGTCACCCTGCGTGACAGCCAGAACATTAGGGTTATGTACATTCAAGTACAACTCGAGTCCATTAAATTCCACGATGTGCTTCCTTCGTCCACCGGCACTCCGCCATGTTGAATTGTCTTATTTTGATGATGCGGTGTCATTGGATATATACAGTTGGGTCAGCGTGTAAGTGCACACACGAACGAACACGACAGGTTGGTTCGTGTGTGCACTTACACGCTGACCCCACTGTACTCACTACGCTGCTTATCCCTAAGTCTCCTGGTTATGCGCTCATTATTCGCAGGATTTTGGCGGAATAAACACGGCGGGATCCACGATTCCCCTCGTGACGTTGTAGACGTTGACGCCATACAGGGTGCCGCTGTCCGGATTATTTGTCAGGGTGAAGTACGAGATACGCACCGGTTCACAAACACCCACTGTAAGAAAATTCAGGTTATCCAAATGTATCATGGCGTGCAAAAGAGTACTTCCTTATAGTCTGTGATATTTTGGGTCATATGTCATAGGAGACACGGCATGCGATTGTGATATTTTCTGTAAATTTGAATTTCTCATTTTCGTTTCACATAGATACATGGTAATACATTCATGTACGACAGTTTCGCGAATAGTTTCGTGAATTCACAGACAATTTGTTTGTTTGTTTGTGTGTTGGGGTTTAACGGTCTATCAACAGCTAAGGTCATTTAAGGCCGGGTGAATGCGTTTAGTACCAAATCCCATATATTACCTGTGCAAATGGGAAAGGGGGGATATATATTCAGCCCTCGCCACACCAGAATCACTTGGCCCCCTCCCAAAAGCAGTAGGATCAGTAATAACCTTACTACTTTTATAATGGGCAATAACCCAATTCAACTCCCATGTAACAAAAGAGCCAACTATGAAAAAGTACCCGAGGGCCAAACCAGGCAACATGTGATTCCTATAAGGAGGAACCCCTGCCATTAATTTACGCCGTCGCGTTCACCCGACCAACCACCCATGAATTCACAGACATAACTGTATTGAAGGAAAAGTTGGTGCATATACAATGCCGCATTTCTCCAGCCACAGCCACATATGATTAAATGCTATATATATATGAATTTATGTAACACTAACTCATCTATTGATATTTCGAGTTACCGTCTATATTCACGGTAACCGTAGTCTGTAGTGGGTAGTTTGGATAGAAACGCCTGTCCGTGTACTGGTACGTATCGAAACTCCTTCCACTTCCGCCAAAGACGCCGGATGATATCTTATTTGCGCTTGCTGAAAGCCAATAACAATGTGTATGATCACGTGGTACTAACAACAAAAACAAGTACCGATTCAAAGTACGTATTCTTTTATAGTGTCCTTATTACGTAACGGATTTTGATGAAATACGGCGCATCAAACGCGTCTTGTTAAGCTGCATTTGGTGGTCTTCTGTCGTTTTTGCGAAGAATCGATTTCCATGTCTCCGACACGGAAATCGATTCTTCGCAAAAACGACATAAGTCTGTGCCAAACTCCCTAGACCACCAAATGCAGCTCATGAGGACGCGTTTGCTGCGCCATATTTCATCAAAATCCGTTGCATATTAAGGAAAATATAAAATAATACTTACTTTGGAGTGGGCGACGTTGTTGTTGTTGTTGTAACCACGTGATCATGTACCTTGAATAAATATGATCTGGAGGAGTTTACATGAGTATTGATTTAATAATCTATTTATTAAATGCGTTGGTTGATTTCATAAGAAACACGGCTATGCCGCGTTTCTTATAAAATCAGTCAACGAGCTTACTCAAATTGTAGATTCTATTTATTGCCGAGTTTCTTACGAAATCAACGAGTTTAAACCAAAAGGCTAGAACTGTTAGATTAAATTATATCAGACCACAACAGTGCAGCTACACATTCACACATCGTAATAAGTACTGAAAACCCGACACCCTATTACTCGTACATAATTTACATAACATCGAAATGGAACGTTTTCACCCAATATGGCCGTAACAATCAAAGATGGCCACCAAATACTAAATGCTAGCGATAAGTGTTCCTCGATATACTATTATGGTAATCTGGCCACCCTCCCCATAGTGTTAATTATGAATTATGACCCTAATGTTGGGGGCCCGGCTCATACTCTACACCGTTTTTATACCGGGAATGCAGTAGATGGTCATGTTTGACGGAAGGTCGACTTTCTGACACGAACCACCCTCGACAATCTGGTAGGAAACACCCTGAAATCAAAGGACTGAACGTCCTGAAAGTATTCACAGCGAGAATTTCACAGCAGCAACAATAACAACGACAACGAGCTAAAAATAGATTTTTGGAAAACCCAAAATGATAAATAGATTTCTATTCTGAGAATGCAAACCGAAATTGAAGATTGTATTCATGCACCGAACCATGGAGTTACGAATCGTGAACATAACTTTAGCACAATAAAGCAAACACAACTTTTATTACACTGAAAAGGCTATCAAGCTAAGTTATTAAAGTTATTTTTATAGCGTAAGACCGGTATTTTTAAAAAATATGTGCTGCGATCGACAGATGCTCATTTGCATAAAAAACATAAAAAATACCTCAACTTTAGATGTTGGTTGTATAATTCGTCACTAGCGCTCGAATAATAATGAGGAGATTGAAACAAAACGGTGATGCTAAGCTGGTGAAAATCGTACATGTATGGAGGATATCAAGAGCTACATATACATTAAGGTAACACGCTTTGCATTGATCGAATACACACTGACTGATAACAAATTGTCGTATACTGCATTGACTAAAACAAATGTCCAGGTTGCGACGAATTGAAAACTGGCGTTTCATTTGTCGGACGGCGTCAGATGACGTTACCAAATGACGTCGATGTACTCGTAATGATGCAACGTAATCAGGTCCGCGTTCTTTTCAACATAAACCGTGCCATAATTGCCCATTCTCTAGCATGAAACTTTCTGTGATAAATATAATAGCAGGCTACTATATTTTGATATCAAGTTTATCAGTTTCGTCATGAAAACAGCAGGAATTCCAAGGCGTGCCTCGTGAATTCCTACACGTTTCCTAGCCTTGCCTGATAAACTTGATATCAGACGTCACTAGCCTGGTATGCTTTCTACCTACTCAGGTAACCGACAGTGTATACATGCATATAGATAAAGTCCCCCGATTTGGTGACGTAAAATGTTGTTATGACCGGAGAAATGGGGTTTATGGGTGTTACGACCACAATCTGATGATCAATACATGTACTGTTCGCCATTTCATCATTGAAACACACATCATGCTTCTAATATAGTGATATCGGTTGTTATCAGGCTACCGGAGTGCGCTATTTGATCAGGAGATACACTGGTCAAAAATCCCATATGCCCCATTCCTCCAGTCCAAGCCACAAATAAAGACAATGGTGGCTAATTGTACATTCTGAGGGAAAGTATGGGTCAGATAAATATTTTAAGATTTGAAAACATGTTCTGTACAAGGCGAGAAAAAGTATCCATCATATAGGCACTGGTGTGGGACTAAGAGTGTTCCATATATACTCCGGTGTGTGACTAAGAGTATTCCATATATACTCCGGTGTGTGACAAGGATATTCCACCCGAGTGGTTAGAATATGTTGTCAGAAACGAGGCTTTGTCGAGTTTCTGACGACATATTCTGACCACGAGGGTGGAATATCCTTCGTCACACACCGGAGTATATCTGGAATACTTTTTCTCGCATACCTACTAAGTCCAGAATCATGAACCACCATGATAGTATAATACTAACTTTTTTTCTTTATATGCTAAATCCAATACAACCACTCAATCGCATTACCCGTATCAACAAATGGGTGTAAACAAAGTTTACACCAACAAATTAGAATCTCCTACATTGGATTGAAACATTTAACACATAACGGCCCAATAAAAATACGGTCTGAAGACACCCATGACAGATGTGTAAACCCAATTACTACATACACAAAATAAATAGGACGCAGTACGAGACAAACTCATATAAATATTGAAAATAGACCATATATCCTCAATTCAAATTTGTACAATAATGTTTACAGAATCATTTGATGTTTTTATTTTGAGTATTTATTGCAATTCCGAGACGCTGTCTTCAATTACGCAAATATCAGTCCGCCGAAAGTTTCACTCCGACGGACCGTTGCCGTTTTCAAGAAATTCTTGCTCACTGGATTATTAAACAAATATTCCAATCACTATCAACTGTCACTATACATATGTTTGGTGAAGAATCAACAACATACGAGGTAAATATTTTGCTGTCAATTACATGTGTTTTTTTTAATAATAATCATGTATTCAGTATTCGGCCAACTGATTTACAGACGCACCTTACACAACTCGTCCCACAAATTTACGCAAATTTGATAAAACTGGATAAAACATGAAATAAATAATAGCCTACATAACAAATCCAGAGCGACGTTGTTGACATTGGTGTCTACTGACAGTACTGTGTAGAGAGCGTGTGTTTGTAAACAATGCAGACGACGTTTGGAAGCCAATACACAAAAAGTAGTTCCGGCAGTGTGTCACAGGTCAGCCATGTGAGATAGCCGTGTGAGACAGAAAAATCCCACATGGGCGTGACTTCGGAAATAACATTGAAATGGACTCTGGGTATGCGAGAAAAGGATATTCCACCCGAGTGGTCAGAATATGTTGTCAGAAACGAGGCTTTGCCGAGTTTCTGACGACATATTCTGACCACGAGGGTGGAATATCCTTAGTCACCCACCGGAGTATATCTGGAATACTTTTTCTCTCATACCTACTAAGTCCAGAATCATGTTTAGCCATAGTACGCCATCAACGAACCACCATGATAGTATAATACTAACTTTTTTTCTTTATATGCTATCTCCAATACAACCACTCAATCGCATTACCCGTATCAACAAATGGGTGTAAACAAAGCCAACAAAGTAGAGTCTCCTACATTGGATTGAAACATTTAACACATAACGGCCCAATAAAAATACGGTCTGAAGACGCCCATGACAGATGTGTAAACCCAATTACTACATGCACAAAATAAATAGGACGCAGTACGAGACAAACTCATATAAATATTGAAAATAGACCATATATCCTCAATTCAAATTTGTACAATAATGTTTACAGAATCATTTTATGTTTTTATTTTGAGTATTTATTGCAATTCCGAGACGCTGTCTTCAATTACGCAAATATCTGTCCGCCGAAAGTTTCACTCCGACGGACCGTTGCCGTTTTCAAGAAATTCTTGCTCACTGGATTATTAAACAAATATTCCAATCACTATCAACTGTCACTATACATACGTTTGGTGAATAATCAACAACACTGCCGGAACTACTTTTTGTGTATTGGCTTCCAAACGTCGTTTGCATTGTTTACAAACACACGCTCTCTACACAGTACTGTCAGTAGACAACAATGTCAACAACGTCGCTCTGGATTTGTTATGTAGGCTATTATTTAGTTCATGTTTTATCCAGTTTTATCAAATTTGCGTAAATTTGTGGGACGAGTTGTGTAAGGGGCGTCTGTAAATCAGTGGCCGAATACTGAATACATGATTATTGTTAAAAAAAAACAGCAAAATATTTACCTCGTAAGTTGTTGATTCTTCCCCAAACATATGTATAGTGACAGTTGATAGTGATTGGAATATTTGTTTAATAATCCAGTGAGCAAGAATTTCTTGAAAACGGCAACGTGTTGAAATGACAAATGTCCGTCGGAGTGAAACTTTCAGCGGACTGATATTTGCGTAATTGAAGACAGCGTCTCGGAATTGCAATACATACTCAAAATAAAAACATAAAATGATTCTGTAAACATTATTGTACAAATTTGAATCGAGGATATATGGTCCATTTTCAATATTTATATGAGTTTGTCTCGTACTACGTCCTATTTATTTTGTGTATGTAGTAATTGGGTTTACACATGATGTCATGGGCGTCTTCAGACCGTATTTTTATTGGGCCGTTATGTGTTAAATGTTTCGATCCAATGTAGGAGACTCTAATTTGTTGGTGTAAACTTTGTTTGTTTACACCCATTTCTTGATACGGGTAATGCGATTGAGTGGTTGTATTGGAGATAGCATATAAAGAAAAAAAGTTAGTATTATACTATGGTGGTTCGTTGATGGCGTATTATGGCTAAACATGATTCTGGACTTAGTAGGTATGCGAGAAAAAGTATTCCAGATATACTCAAGTGTGTGACTAAGGATATTCCACCCTCGTGGTCAGAATATGTCGTCAGAAACTCGGCAAAGCCTCGTTTCTGACAACATATTCTGACCACTCGGGTGGAATATCCTTGTCACACACCGGAGTATATATGGAATACTCTTAGTCACACACCGGAGTATATATGGAACACTCTTAGTCCCACACCAGTGCATATGATGGATACTCTTAGTCCCATACCTTGTGTGTCTTTAACCCTTAGAAGGCGGGAACCGAAAATTGTCGTCTGCTGTTGCTTACTATTTTGCCTTTTTCTCAATAAAAACATGGTTTGACAGCACTTTAGAATCATTTCCAACTTGGAAATGATTCTAAAGTGCTGTCAAAACATGTTCTTTTATGAGAAAAACCGAAAATATAAAATAAACAGCAGACGACATAATTTAATTCAGCACTGTAAGGGTTAAGAACATTACTTACGTTTAAGTGAGTATACACCACATAGTGACTAAAGTTCAGAAAAAATAATAAGTGTATTTCAAGAATTATATAAACAGAATGTGTTACCTTTAAATAGTCCTTAATTTCCACCATAGTCTGTGAGCTCGGCGTCGGCATTAGCGGCGAGTATTCCGTGATAGTGACGTTAACGTATACCTTCTGACGTCGCACGTCAAAAGCGACGCGACCAGTTCCGTTAAAGAACGAAAAGAACGTGTTATCATCTATAAACACGTCACCAGAGTCTATAATTAGCGACGCCTGCCATTGGTCTGGCGGGCAGCATATGACGTCATTTGACGGGCCTTGTAATGTCTGAGGTAGCGACCAGGCAGCGCATAGTGTCAAAATGTAAATGCTTAAATAATTACACCGTACATTACGTGTATATCTTAATAGACCCATTTTCAACAGTACTATGCGCGTAAATTCAAATAGCATCTATACATATAGACAATGCACACAACTGCCTGCGTTAATCTTGCCACGATGTCAACGTTTCCGAACATCTATTGACAATGCCAACTCGCAATCAAGCGGCTAAGCCGGAGCTGTAGCACAGCTCAGGCTCGGCAAATCAATATGCTTGATTGCAAGCACAATATTCATGCATTTTGAAAGCAAACAGTTGACGACTATTGGCAAGATTAGCCCAGGCTGTAGTGTACAGTGTGTACGCGCGGTTTACGATAGCCGAATACATTGGTCGCGAGGGCTAAAATAGGACCCAACACTTGGGGTCATCCTGGTCGCACATCACATGGCTGTTGCCAACAGCCATGTGATGTGCGACCAGGATGACCCCAAATATCAGAGACAACACTTTTCGGCATTCAGTGACCGATATAGCACTTCACTGTGTGAATTAATGTGCAGGAGGGTCAGAAACTAACAGTAAGTCCGATTTGTCAGCCGCGTGTCCATTACTGCATTATCTTTAAAGGTACATGCCCACTCATTAGGCACAACATGTTCTGTATATCAGAGACATCATCTGAGAGATTTTCTGGCAACATAAACATCCATTCATCATTATCCCACGTATTGATTGCCATTATTGTACATTTTATATCAGGAAGTAAATTTCACTGATATCAGGGGCGATAACCGTGTTGCCTTTAAATGTTAACGGACATTGCTATTTATTCTCTGTATTTATTTTTTTCATGTGCAATGATCATTACTTTATAATCTGGCGAAAATATTATTTTTTCAGGTGACGCATTTAATTAGTATAAATAAATAATTAAAATATGCCTCATTTGCATATGCAAATAGCTTGATACCACTGCGAGTCACTATCAGTCAAATACATATTACTAAATGATTATATCTGTATTGTGGGCACTCCTAATTTTTAGAACTCGTGGAATAGTGACACAATTATACACTTATTTAATTCATATAAAGAACATGTTGTGCCTACTGAGTGGGCATGTACCTTTAACAATTATATCAATGTTACTGATAATAGAAATAACACTTGGTCATTGTGTTTGCATATAGATAATTATAAAGATATACATGTACATATTAAGCTGTTATCTGCACACACCATGTGCATGTACATCGGGCGTAGCGTTACTATGTAATCGTAAAACATGTTTTATCCCGTCAACACAGTGCGTATGTGCCGTGAAACACGGTGCCGTGAAACATGTTTGATATCATGTCAATACCACCTAATCACTGCGTATGAATATGTGCGGCGACTGGGATTATTGTTTTTGCATTTAAAAGCCATTTGTAGGTATTGACGGGATAAATAGAATAGTAGGTTAGTGCCGTTTCCTAAGCCTTGCCAGCTATTTTTCCCATTCACGGCACTACTAACATACTATTCTCTATAAGACACCAACACCTGCGATAATCTGGCCAACATATTTAAACGTGTTTAATACAAAATAGTTGAATACTGTGTGAGTGTAATAAATATCATGTTAAATAAACACTAATGCTAGATTATGCTTATTGTATAAGCTCAGAAGAATAATTTGACCTCTACTGACCAATTGAATGCAATGGTGAAGGGAGATGGAGGCGTGATATGCATAACTGAAAATGAAGCAGCACTGACACGGTGGATGGTGGCGGGCCCAGAAACAGCTAGACTATTAACTGAGTATGATGACAAGCATTCGATGAACAAGAAGGACACAGAACGCCACCATGAACAAATTCCGAGTGTGCAAAGGACTTTCCTATCTCAAGTCAAGACCGTCACTGATGTGATAGAGGAACTTGATAATCCCTTTGCTGATACAGGAACAGACCTCTACACACTTGATACGAAGCTGATAATGCCCGACAGCGTGGTACATACCATCAGAAACGCAGAAGACATAGGAAAGGCACAGTACTATACATTTGTTGAGGACCGTGTCAATAACAATACCACTGCATTCAATGACACCATACACAAGAACAGTCTACCTCTGTTAAATTCTAGTTCCGGAAAAACACCTGCGAAGTCCACTTCCAAAATCTCCAACCTGCATACTGATGTCCATCTCTTCTCGCGGATGTATATATCGTGTCAAGCTAGAGACAGTGATATGGATGCATTCTTCAGTCATGAAAACCATGCATGGCCTCCATCATTGGAGTCAAATAGCATCATGCACCAAACAAGCAAATCTGACTTGATGGAATGCTTGGAGTCCTTGGTACCTCAATCGGAATCGGTTCCAAACGTTGATGTCAAATTTGTTGATGGTGCTGCACTTGTGCATATACTTGATCCGAAGAGATCCCAAGTTACTGTCAAACCATTCCAGGACTATTCACAACTGGTGTTCTTGCACTATATATAACGCATGCTACAAGACGTTGTTCGTGTAGATATTGTCTGTGATGTCTACAGAAATGACAGCCTAAAGGCACAAACACGACAGAATCGCGGATCAGATAACCATCTTCGGGTCGCCAATAACACCAACATTCCAGTTAACTGGAGGAAGTTCCTTCGTTGTGATGCAAATAAAGATAGTCTGTTCCAGCTTCTAGCCGATGCAATACAGGAGTTTCAACCTCCACAAGGGAAACAGGTCATCTCAACACATGGCCAGAATGCTGTATCATCTCCCATAGCTGACCTCTCAGACTTGTCCTGCACTCACGAAGAGGCGGACACGCGGCTCCTGTTTCATGCTTCACATTCGTTTCATCATGGATTTACCAAGCTGATGATACATGCAACAGACACTGATGTGGTGGTTCTTGCAATTGCTGTATCAAATATCTTACAGGGCTGTGAAATATGGGTAGCATTTGGTCATGGTTCTAAACTACGTTACATCCCCTGTCACCGAATTGTAGCTGAATTAGGCAATGACGCATCATGGGGTCTTCTGTTCATGCACACAGTATCAGGGTGCGATACCGTTTCTGCCTTCCATGGAATCGGGAAGAAAACAGCCTGGGCTGATATGATATAGAGCGATATGTTGTTCTCTTGTACCAGCGAACATCAGCACTCAGCCATGTTAATGATGCCAAGAAGCAAATATTCACTCAAAACCGTAAGATGGAAAACATTCCTCCAACATTACATGCCCTGGAACAGCATGTGAAAAGGGCTGCTTACCAGGCAGGTCACATCTGGGGACAGACACTTATAGGAGAGCCCCAAGTTCCACCACCAGATGTATGGGGCTGGGAAAGAGCGAAACATGATTCCCCATGGACTCCATGCTGAACCACTCTTCCAGAGGCAGCCAAAGGCTGCCAGGAACTGCTGAAATGTGGATGCAAAAAGGCGTGTTCAAAACGATGCAAGTGCTTCAAAGCAAATCTCAGTTGCACACAATTGTGCTTCTGTTCTGGACAATGTAACAGGCTACTCGTGTAAGCAAATCTGAACATAAGTGACATTGACAGAGATACATGCAACCCCCGCAATAAGTTGTGGCTTAATGGATTCACATAGTCCATTCTTTCGCTCTCCGTCCTTTAATCCATAACAAATTCCCTTCTAGTCTTTTTCTGACATATACTTTGATGTGAAAAATTAGCAGTATTTTTTTCTAATGTTCTCCGAAAATGTATGTTATGATACTTCACACATATTCTATTGGCTTCATTGGCTTCAATAGCATATGTATAGGCACTATTAGCATGGTAATCGCACATGCGACACCTACCACTTAACATTTCAACCAAACCTAGCTCGAGACAAACATTACCATTTAATTATGGCCTTCACTGGCTATCATAAGCATGCTTTCAACACTTGTTCTAAGTATGGCAAATAACATAGGCTCTGATAAGACTGTGCGAACGTGCAGATGATCTGGGGCTATGCTGGTTGCAAATGCTAAGTTGTAGGTTTTCGCATGCACTGGGTCATTTATGGGTACACTCCTGTTTGTGGCGGCCATTTTGAAATGTTCTCCATGAACAGGTATATTATGATATCACATGCACTATGTTTGCTTCATTGGCTTCAATAACATAGGTATTATAATAGACACTAATATCATGGTAATCGGAGCATTCAGTGCCTATTTTCACCAGCCAGCGCATGCAACAACATACAACTTAACACCATGCACAGCTCCATACCAACATGTTCCTATTTATCATTTAATTATGGCTTTCACATGCTATCAGAAGCATGCTTAGACACCTTTTCTAAGTATGGCAAACAGCATAGGCTCTGATAAGACTGCACGGACGTGCAGATAATCTGGGGCTATGCTGGTTGCAAATGCTAAGTTGTATGTTATCGCATGCACTGGTTCATTTATGGGCACAATCATGTTTAGTGGCGGCCATTTTGAAAGTTTATCCATGAACATATATGTTATGTATGATATCTCACATATATTTAATTGTATTCATTGCTTTCAATAACATAGGTATAGACACGAATACCATGGTAATCTGAGCACTAAGAGCCATTTTATGGGAACAATCCTAATTTGTGGCAGCCATTTTGAAATTTACTAAATAAAAATGTATGCTATGGTATTTCACATGTATTATATTGGAGTCATTGCCTTCAATAACATAGATATAGACAACAAGATCATGGTAATCGGGACACCGACAGCCAATTTATGGACATAATCCTGTTTTATGGCTGCCATTTTGAAATTTTCTCCATTAAAATGTACGTAATAGTATTGCACGTGTATTCTATTGTATTCCTTGCTTTTAACACCAATATCATGGTAATCAGAGCACTGAGGGGAAATTTATGGGCACAATTATGTTTTGTGGCGGCCATTTTGAATTTCAATTTTCGCTATGATCCATTGAAGTGACGTCATGGTTCCCGCAATTTTTGAAATCAGCATACTCAACATTACCATAGGACAAAGTTTCATGCTTCTTTCCGGAAGTGCACACCTGACCCAAAAAATGTTACATATCCGCTCCACTATACTGCCTGTTTCACGAAACCTGCCCAAACTGTATGGCTATATAAACAATGCAAAAACAATATTTTTTCAATAATATTAAATCATAGCAAAATTTAAGAATGAGCCTTCTTTTTATTTCATGACATTTTCCCATGTTAAATTCCCGTAGAATGAAGATTTCGGATTTAACATGGGGGAAATGTTTCTAATTTCAGAAATAGTGGACCGAATTGTAAAGTCTAACTTTTGTTTTCTTAGTTAGATAATTTTCAAGCTATCTAGCGAAGTTTCAGAGACAATTTCCAGACATTTTCGATTTTCGACTATTTTTCCCTCATGTTAAATTCCCATAGAGAAATGATAATACAATCAATATTTGACAAAAGTTTACGAAATAAAAAGAAATAATAAACTTTAATATTATGGAAAGAAGTATTGTTTTTGCATTGTTGATATAGCCATAACATTTGGGCAGGTTTCGTGAATCAGACAGTAACGTGTTTTCTGTAGTTGTCACATTTGCATATGTATTTCACTAGTGTATTATTTGTTTTACTACATGATGTTATCACACTGCGAATACCACTTTTATGCAATAGAGACATATATGAAACTTTGATTATTTCAACGTAGGAATAACGTGTAGGAATAATGTAGGAATAATGTATCGGATACTTTATTTCTATTTTGAGACATATAAAATACATAGTTTCTATGGCAACGCTAGCATGACTGGTATTGCAATTATTGCATATCCCGTAATGTCGATTTTCTCATAGATTAGTGATATCTATCGTAATCTCCGCGGTATTCTAGATCCGAGAGTTTTGGTGTTGATTTTCTTCCTCACTTGATAATTTGTCAATTATCCAAATTAATGGCAATCGACTTCCATCCTCCCATGAAGGAGATCAACTTTCCAAAACACTCCGCCATTTAAACCTGCACTCCCACATCACAGGTTGTTCATATATAGAGAATAGTAGGTTAGTGCCGTGAATGGGGAAAAATATCTGGCAAGGCACTAACCTACTATTCTATTTATCCCGTCAACACTTACAAATGGCTGTAAAATGCAAAAATAGTATTGACTGGATATCAAAAATGTTTCACGGCACCGTGTTTCACGGCACATACGCACTGTGTTGACGAGATAAAGTCGAACCTCTCCGAACGGCCACCTCTCTACAACAACACCCTGTCTGTAACAGCCGCTATTTTATATCCCAAATGGATGATTTCCTCTATATCTAACCCTTAGACTGATGAGCATGAAAATTGTCGTCTGAAGTTGATTTTGCATTCTTTCTCAATAAAAACATGTTTTGACAGCACTTTAGAATCATTTCCATTGGAAATGATTCTAAAATGCTGTCAAAACATGTTTTTATTGAAGAAAATAAATAAACATTAGACGATCAAATTTAATTCAGCATTAACCTCCCTACAACAGCCACCTCTCTATAACCAATTTTGCGTCTTCCCATGGGTGGCTGTTGTAGAGAGGTTGCACTGTATAATATAAGGTGACATATTTATAGTTCGTCCTTTCTTTAGATATGACATTTTGTTCGGTCAAAATGAACATTAATTTACAGTTACTGGACGTGCTAATAGCCTAATACAAACGCGCGTCTCTATCAGTAAATTAAAGATTACTAAATGTAAATATATCTGTAAAGCGAGCACTCATACTTTTTAAAACTGGTACAAGTTACACAATTTAATATAATATAGTAATATTTATTTTTCTGATAGTGACGCGCGGTGGCAGGCTATTTTCATATGCAAATGAGGCATGATATTTTTTAATTATTTATACCAATTAAATGTGTCACCTGAAAACATAATATTTTCGACAGATTGTAAAGTATGATCATTGCACATCAAAAGAACAGTCTGTTCCTACTGTTGTTTTTTTTTATTCGGCTCATATTTAAGGGTGGGAATTGGCTCGAACACCTTCCATATCCAGCACTACTGAGTGCACATGCACCTTTTATACACGCTACCTATTCTGATTCTAATCCTCATTCGGAATCCTCGTGCATTGGGAAAAGTTCTCATAAAGTTATTAATAATCATTAAGACATCATTTGAAATTAAATTATTCTGACTATTAAAGGCACTTGGTGTCAGATTTGCAGGAAATAAGTAATGAAAAAGATTAACCCTTAGAACGCGGGAAACGAATATAGTCGTCTGCTGTTGTTATATTTGATATTTTTTCTCAATAAAAGCATGGTTTGACAGCACTTTAGAATCATCTCCAATGGAAATGATTCTAAAGTGTTGTCAACACATGTTTTTATAAGAAAAATGGAAAATACAAATAAACAGCAGACGACAAAAAATAATTCAGCATTGTAAGTGTTAATAAAACTAACCTGGCTGTAGATTTGTAGTGTATTTCTGAAGTCAACTGTCCATGCGAGTCTGACCAATGTTGGAAATTAATTAGCGCTGCGAACAAGGTAAAACACAAATTCCTTAGAAATTAATTAAATACATTATGTACATGTATGTCGTCGACGTAAACCAGTAGCGGATGCAAACAACGTAAACCGGACGTGACATCATTTTAACACTTAGAACGCGGGAAACGTAAATTGTCGTCTGGTGTCGATTTATGTTTTGTGTTTGTTTTCTCAATACAATCATGGTTTGGTAACACTTTAGAATCATTTCCATTGAGACATGATTCTAAAGTGTTGTCAAAACACGGTTTTGATGAGAAAAATGGACAATACAAAATAAACAGAAGACGACAAGTTTTAATTGTGCATTGTAAGGATTACTAAGCCAGTATAGAGGATCTAACATGAGTGATGATGTACGTACTATGATACATTTATTTATTAAACGAGTTTATTGATTTCATAAGAAACGAGTTTCTGATGAAATCTGTCAACGAGTTTAATATTTATCGTATTAACCCTTAGACCGCTACTCACAACAAGTGTCGTCTGCTGTTGCTTTTATATCTTGCCTTGTTTCTCAATAAAAAGATGTTTTGACAGCACTTCAGAATCATTTCCAATGGAAATGATTCTGAAGTGCTGCCAAAGCATGTTGTAAATTATTCTAAAGTGCTGTCAAAGCATGTTTTTGATGATACAAATGGAAAATAGACAATAAGCATCAGACGACAAAAAAAATAAGATAGAGGTCTAAGGGTTAAAACACCACACGTTCTAGATTCTGTTTATTGGAAAATCACATCATCAAAATTTGAAGCAATTTACTGGCTACCTCTCTGTAGCGGGCTCATAAACTGTAAAGCACGTTTCGTGCAATACACATATTGTGTTATTGATCACATTCTTTGCGAATTTAAAGGTACATGCCCACTCAGTAAGCACAAAATGTTCTTTATATCAGAGACACCATCTAAGACATTTTCTGGCAAAATAAACATTCATTCACCATTACCCCACGTATTGATTGGCATTATTATACATTTTATATCAGACGTAAATTTACACACAGACATCAGGGGCGATAACCGTGCTTCCTTAAAATGATAACGGTCATTACTATTTAGTCTCTGTATTTATATTTTGATGTGCAATGATCATACTTTATAATCTGCTGAAAATATTATTTTTTCAGGTGACGCATTTAATTAATATAAATAATTAAAAAATGCCATGCTCATTTGCATATGACAATAGCCCGATACCACCGCGCGTCACTATCAGTAAAACAAATATTAATAAATGATTATATCTGTATAGCGGGCACGTTAAATGTTTAGAACTGGTGGAATAGTGACACATTTATACACTTATTTAATTCCTATAAAAAACAGTTTGTGCCTACTGAGTGGGCATGTACCTTTAAACGTAACACATCGAGGGGTCAAGGGACCAGGTGGGGTGGGGGAGGGGGTAAACATATAAACGTTTTGTATATTATGACTGCCATTATGTGTCTAATTAATCTCCAAATGCATCCTTTCCAAATCATTAACACTCATGTTTTAATTGCGTTACGTCATGAAGTCAGACTTATGTCAAATCGTGACATTGTACACTGCATACTAAAGTGCTGCGTTAGGAGGCAAGCTGCATCTTGCATAAAACGGTCACCACCCAACTGATCGCTAAGCATCCCTGTAGGGGATATGGATTTTTTTATTAATTCGTTCCCACGAAATAACAATTCGTTCCCTCGAATTAGCAATTCGTTCCCACGAAATAACAATTCGTTCCCACCACGAAATATCAATTCGTTCCCACGATATAAAAATTCGTTCTCTTGAATTAACAATTCGTTCCCACGAAATGACAATTCGTTCCCTCAATTTAACAATTCGATCCTTCTATATCGTGAGAACGAGTTGTTAATTCGTGGGAACGAATTGTTAAATTGAGGGACCGTATTGTTATTTCGTGGAAACGAATTGTTATTTCGTGTGAACGAATTAATAAAAAAGAGTTATACGTCCCTTGCGGGGCTCCGGAGATCACTTTTCCCTAGACACATTAAGCTCTTTCTTTTGAGACATATCAAGATAATTTTAAATACAACACGTGGGGCACTGCATTGTCAACACAGATTCGGAATAATTGGCTCAAAGACCAGTCATATTATCGAACTGAGTTCGATAATATGACTGGTCTTTGAGCCAATTCCCACCGTTAATTTCAAACAACGATAATACAAAAATAGTAGTACATTATATTTAGTGCAATTGCCGCAAAACATGTGTTTAAAGTTTAATAGGATGTAAATCAAAATGGATAATCGGTATTCCGTCTGTATGTCTGCCAATGCAGTGAGATCGCTGTAGATTGTCGACGTATACGAGCTATTGGGCGACAAAACGGGGCTTTATTACGTGTGTTAGTCTAGCCCCAGATTACTTTGTGCATCCATTTTCAGCGAAATTGTATAAGTTGGCCCACCAATATATTCCTTTTCAATTCAATTGTATACAATTTATGACCATTATATTCATATCCTGGTTTGTTACACACATATGAGACAAGCCATGTGATTTTGCACCTAAGAGCAAGTGAGATATCTGATGAAATATACAGTGGAGCCTCTCTCAAACGGATACCCTGGGAGGTCCCCAGGGTGTCCGGTTTAGAGAGGTTTCACTGTAAATCCGGCATATGACCACTCCAAGACATGCTGTCATGCTTTGCGATCATGAACAGACATTACCATCGCAGATAAATAACAAAGCAACCCACATAATTACAAATAAAGCGATGTACATTATGTTTCACTGTAGTTCCACAAATACTATAGTTTCCGTAAAAGGCATCGGAAGTGAACGAACTATTCACAGCAAATGCGTAATCCTTATGTTAAAATTTCGTAATCGTTTGACGTCATTTACAGAAAATATCACAGTTTCTGTAAATATCTTTCATGAAAAATCGCACATGTCAGTAGGTACAAAATCACATGACGTGTCTTATATACCAAACAGTCCCTTCCCCATTTGACACAACAACAAATGTCTACCACTGACGCATTTTGAAATAAAACATACCCGTACACGTGTTAAACTAGGGAGTCCTGCAGTAGAATTCTTTTTTATTAATTCGTTCCCACGAAATAACAATTATTTCACACGAAATAACAATTCGTTCCCTCAATTTAACGAACTTTTCCCACGAATTAACACTTCGTTCCACAATTTAACAATTCGTTCCCGCGAAATAACAATTCGTTCTCACGATATAACAATTCGTTCCCGCGAATTAACATTTCGTTCCCACGATATAACAATTAGTTAATTCGAGGGAACGAATTAACAATTCGTTCCCACGATAAAGCAATTCGTTAATTCGAGGGAACGAATTGTTAAATTGAGAGAACGACTTGTTATTTCGAGAAAACGAATTAATAAAATTATGTTCATCTCATGACTTCATATTCCAAAAAAGCAGAAAATATCCTATGCATTCAGTGAGCAAGTGTCATTACCTATTTTCGCATCTGTTTCACGAAAGCTGCCCAAATTTTACGGCTATATAAACAATTCAAAAACAATATTTTTTGCTATAATATTATATTAAAGGAAAATTTAAGAATGAGCCTTCTCTTTATTTCGTGAAATCTGTTCAAATATTGATTTTATTGCGAAACATGATTTCTCTATAGGAATTTAACATGGGGGAATAAGAGGTGGAGAACTTGGAGGAGGAGTCGAAAAATGAAAAAATTGGAAATTGACTCTGAAACCTGGCTAGATTCCTTGGAAATAATCTAACTGAGAAAACAAAAGTTAGATTTTGAAAATCGGTCCGCAATTTCTGAAATTAGAACAATTTCCCCATGTTAAATTCCCATAGACATCTTCACTCTGTGATTGTTTTTTTTTCACAATAAAATCAATATTTAACCAAAGTTCACGAAATAAAAAGAAGTCATTTTTAAATTTTGGTAAAATTTACTATTATCGAAAAAATTGTTGTTTTTGCATTGTTTCTATAGCCGTAAAATTTGGGCAGGTTTCGTGAAACAGACAGTAGTCGAAAGTCTCCACAGTACCAGCAATAAGACTAGTACACATATACAAATTGGTGTTCTTTGGTATACGTTTCATTGCCATTTACCTCCAATGATAATGTATGTTCATGATCGTAAAGCATCCACGCGTGTCTTGAAGTAGTTATCTGTCTGTTTTACAGTGGAAACTCTCTAAACCGGACACCCTGGGGACCTCCCAGGGTGTCCGGTTTAGAGAGATTCCACTGTGCATCATTACTGTTCACTTCACGCAAACTTGCATGGAGTCGTATCACTCGTGAATAAATGAGGTGGGTGGATTTTAGAACTTCGCTTTATGTAGCCGCACGTGCACGTGATTCCTTGTTATAGCCATGGCTTGTCGACTTTTCTGGATAGTATTATTGAAGCCAGTTGGTAATTACTTCTCAAATTATTGATCTTGGCTGGTATCTATTATATACAATTACAATGATTGTCTTTTGAGGAGGTGTACATTAGATTTACGGACGTGAGAAAAGTGATGTTCACTGACGCCGATGGCGGAGGTGAACATCACTTTTCAAAGGTCCGTAAATCTCATGTACACCGACTCAAAAGACTGTAATTGTTTTATTATATGACCCGTACCACGATTTCCCTCCCACAAAAAGAATATGTTTACAAACTTCTCCAGAAATAAATCGTGTGTTTCAAAACAATAGTTGAATAAAGCTTTATATTTATTTATAAACATTTGATCGGCGTCAGATTCACGCATGCGCTCTTAAGAGTTGAACAATAGGTTTGTTTACATGAATAAACAAATCTCGGACCGGTCTCGCGGTCCGAGAGTGCTTATTCGTGTAATCAAACCGTTCAGAGGTCAACCATCAATTTGTAGATGCTCACGTGGCCGTGTTTCGGCCAATGAGAATGACTGAAATACTTAGTCATATAATAATATTCAGTACACTACCAGGATGCCCAAGTGGCTCTAGAGGACCGGCACAGAGCTCGAGCTTCCTCCGTATGCCGTGTCTGTCTTTCCCATCAGCTGTAACCCTGGCTTTACACTCCTCTTTATGACAAGTTTGTGCCTGTTCATCTTTCTCATGTGCCATAGAAACATCCAATCGTTAACCCTTAGACCGCTATCTTATTTTGTTTTGTCTTCTACTGTTTATTTACTATTTTCCATTTTTATCATTAAAAACATGCTTTGGAATAATTTACAACATGCTTTGACAGCACTTCATAATCATTTCCTTTGGAAATGATTCTGAAGTGCTGTCAAATCATTTTTTTATTGAGAAATAAGGGAAGATATAAAAGCAACAGCACGACAATTGTTGTGAGTAGCGGTCTAAGGGTTAATACATATTCTCTATCATTGTGGTTAGCACGTGACGTACAGTAAGTACACAATTAGCTCATGGTAACTGATAGGCGTTATGGCTTCCACTGACGGGTGCAGTTTGTTGCTTAATTATTCCAAGACGGCGGTATTCCTTACCGTGTGTGAGTAAATATGTAGAGGGCGATGACGGATCAGTAAAACAAGTTTTAAATATCTCTTTCATATTTGAGTTATGAATATATCATTCTTTGCTTCAGATAATTATTTTAGTTCGTATTTAAAGGTACATGCCCACTCAGTAGGCACAAAATGTTCTTTATATCAGAGACATCATCTGAGAGATTTTCTGGAAAAATAAACATTCATTCACAATTACCCCACGTATTGATTGGCATTATTGTAAATTTTATATCAGACGTAAATTTCCACTGATATCAGGGGCGATGACCGTGTTGCCTTAAAATGTTAACGGACATTAATATTTATTCTCTCTATTTATTTTTTCATGTGCAATGGTCATTACTTCATAATCTGTCGAAAATATTATTTTTTTCAGGTGACACATTTAATTAGTATAAATAAATAATTAAAATATGCCTCATTTGCATATGAAAATAGCCTGATACTTTCAGTAAAATAAATATTACTTAAATGATTATATCTGTATAGAGGGCACTCGTAATTTTTAGAACTGGTGGAATAGTGACACAATTATACACTTACTTACTTACTATAAAGAACATGTTGTGCCTATATACTGAGTGGGCATGTACCTTTAAGATATTGCGTAAGTTGAAATGTGGTGTATGTCAGAAACTATCGCGCAGTTGTAATGCATAACAAATGAAACTTATTCAGATATTACTACAGTAGAACCTATCTAAACCGGACACCCTGGGGACCTCCCAGGGTGTCCGGTTTAGAGAGGTTCCACTGTACTTACCAATCATTCATAGCAATTGCGGAACACATACACGACCGCATGCGTTAATATTGCGCATAGTATCAATATTTCTGAACATATATTGGCAATGCCAACTCGCAATCAAGTACATGTACTTTGATTGTCTGAGCCTGAGCAAGCTGCACGATTTATTATATATATATATTATAATATTCAAGTATTTTGAAATAAAGAAACTTGCAAATATTGGCAAGATTAGTGCAGACGGTGGTGTATTGCCACACGGACGATGCAGCAGTGATGGAATCACGTGACTACAAATGCCGGCTATTGCACAATTGCCTGCGTTAATCTAGCCCAGATGCGAACGTTTCCGAACATCTATTGGTCATATCAACTCGCAATCAAGCAGTTTCGTTGGCTGTACCTGAGCTATAGCACATCTCAGGTACGGCCAATCGAACTGCTTGCCTTAAGCACAATATTAATATGTTGATATAAGGAAATATCGGCAAGATTAGCCAGGTGGGGTTGTATTACCGCACGGGCGATACATTCTGGGGCTATAATCAGTGTAAGGAATCACGTGACTAAAGATGGCGGCTAATAGTGGCATGATTAACGCAGGCAGGCAGGCAGGCAGTTTGTTTATTGGTGTTTAACGGCCTATCAGCAGCTAAGGTCAAGTAAGGTCGGGCAAACGGGTTAGCTCCCGTTTTAACCTGCTGCATTGGGGGGAAAATCCCAAGATCAGAACGGAATATTTACATCGAGAAAAATTATATTCAGTCCAGAAATTAGAATAACCTGACCTGGTGCCAGGTCCATACCACACCAAGTCATTTGGCCCCTTCCCTTAAAATAGGATTACGAATAATCGTAATACTCACATAAGGGGTATAACCAGATTCAACTGTCACATACAAAATGCCAATGACGTAGGTTAGGGCCAAACCGGGTCTCCATTCGGGATACCGGTAATGATGAACCCCGATCGTTAAATTACCAATCGCATGCTCCCACATGCCACCCACTCAGGCGATTGTGTAACTGGGGCCCGTTTCACTAAACTTCTTACGACTAAAATGTTCGTACGTGCACATTTAAGATCGTCTGTAAATTTCAATTCATGGATTTACATTTATTGAGCATAGGCTGCATGCAGCCTATGCTCAATAAATGTAAATCCATGAATTATTTACAAGAAATCAATGTTAATGTGAAATTTACAGACTATCATCATTTTGCACTTACGAACATTTTAGTCTTACGAAGTTTAGTGAAACGGCCCCCAGGACACTGTACCGGAGTGCCCGTAAGCTGGTGGATGACGGCCGTAAAGCTATCTCCCCAGGCAATGGCCGCCGGTAGCTATGTAGCAGAACAAATTGTACGCCAGTAAATGAAATAGTGTGCCACATTTTCGCGCTCGCTGGAATTTCCAAGAAATGTGACAATTGTAAACAAACAAAATGACTTAATTAGCTCGTGTATGCGGATTATGATGTGAACCAAACTTGAACATACACAACCGTCAGCGCCAATATGGATACTTTTTGTCAATTTCTTTATTGCAAAATACTTCAATATTGTTTTTGGGATTAAGCAGCTTGATTGACTGAGCCTGAGCTGTGATACAGCTCAGGCTCATATAATCAAACTGCTTGATTGCGAGTTGATATTGCCAATACATTTTCACGCAGGCAGTGGTGTAGTATGTTTTTCATCGGTAGACGTCGCTCGCAAAACAATATGTTACTTAGTTCAGTCCATTGTTTGTAGAAATTACACAAATACATGTACTATATACATTAAACCATTATACATAATAAATTATGGAATAAAACAGGATTAATGAAAACGATTAAAAGGTACATGCCCACTCTGTATATGCACAAACTGTATAATTGTATAATTGTGTCCATATTCCACCAGTTCTAAAAATTAGGAGTGCCCGCTATACAGATATAATCATTTAGTAATATTTATTTGATCGATAGTGACTCGCGGTGGTATCAGGCTATTTTCATGTACAAATGAGGCATGATATATTTTAATTATTTGTACTAATTAAATGCGTCATCTGAAAAAAATAATAGTTTCGACTGATTATAAAGTATGATCATTGCACATCAAAAACAAAATACAGAGAATAAATAGTAATGTCCATTAACATTTTAAAGAAATTTACGCCTGATATATAATGTATAATAATGCCAATCAGTACGTGGGGTAATGGTGAATGAATGTTTATTTCGCCAGAAAATGTCTCTGATAAAAAGAACATGTTGTGCCTACTGAGTGGGCATGTACCTTTAAGTCAAACTACTAATAACTCGAAGTCTTGGTCCCAAATGTATATTGTTCTAACATGTATAATAACTCTCGTTAAGTCAACTTTTCTTTAACTCAACGTATTTCCTCAGTTACCTGGACGTAAATGAGTGTAGACTGTACATGTATAATTTTGCTATATATAGTTGTTACCAATTTATGAAATGCAAATTGATCAATATTGTACAGTCGAACCTCCCCGAACGGTCACCTCTCTACTAAATGTTGCCAAAGTATGTTTTTGATGAGAATTATCGAAGAAATGAAATAAACAGCGGGCGACAAAATTCCTCAAACTTCCTTACCACAGCAACCTCTCTACAACAGCCAGTGTTTCGTCTTCCCATGGGTGGCTGTTGTAGAGACGTTGCACTGCATTAGTAGTCGTGTATTTGTGAACTTTCTGTGCATACCGCCAATGACGGTTAGTCCTGTCATCAACTCTCGAACACACACATGGAACTCTTTATAGCAATTAAAAAGAAGCTTTCTTGGAATACATGCACACGCTATCGTAAAATAAGACAGAGTCTCTCGTGATTCGATGCCTCATTATTGTCATAGAGGTGAAACACGTGTGCTCGTTTGTGGGTTCGGCAAATAGTGTACCGACTCAATTGCCGATCCAAACGCACGAACGACAACAACCGGCATTCGCCGGATACCGGTTAAATTAGGAAATTGTTCTACCAAAGCGTCGGAACCATCAAAGAATTGTAGAGCGTCTATCCAGATCGTGGTATTTTGTAATCGCTCAGTAATAGGAGACACGCCATGTGATTTTGTACCTAAGAGCATGTGCGATATTTCATGAAATATATTTACAGAAACTGTGATCATATTTTTGGTATATGACGCCGGAAGATGACGAAATATTCATAGCAGATGCGGAATTCAATTCCGCATTTGCTTTGAAAATTTAGTCAACTTTCGACGTCATTTACGGAAACCATCGTAAATTTTGTAAATAGTGATCATGAATTATTTCACTTGTTCTAAGGTACAACATCACATGGCATGTCTCAATTAGGTGCAATCGGGTTGTGTTTCCGATGCTTCACGCGGTACGATATATATCTACTATTATACATGTATCTGTATTTAGATAATTAACATGAAACGTGGAAGAAGGAGTTAGCCCCCTTATTTCAATTGAGATAAGTCATGTGATATTTTACGTAAGATGTGCGATCTGTCATGAAAATTATTGACAGAAAATGCGATGTTTCGTGTAAATGACATTGATGAAATGTCCAGAGCAAATGCGGAATCCTATTTTGTAAATGTTTTTCATGAAAAATGGCACATCTTTTTGATACAAAATCGCCAGGTTTGTCTCAATTATGCGCTGGGGATGTGCGTTATATTATAGCAACCGTGTACAAATGGTACTGAACAGCCCATGTAGAACAATACAACAGGACCAGTGTACAACGACAAGATCGAAGTCAACAGAACACAAAGGTTCCATGTACCCATGGCAATTTTAAACAAGGGACCGTTTCACTAAACTTCGTACGACTAAACTGTTCGCAAGTGCAGATTTAGAATAGTCTGTAAATGTCAATTGATGGATTTACATTTATTGAGCACATACTGCATATGCAGCATATGCTAAATATATGTAAATCCAATAATTGTTTACAAGAACACATTGCTAATGTGAAATTTAGAGACTATCATAAGTTTGCGCTTTAAAACATTTTAATCGTAAGAAGTTTAGCGAAACGGCCCCCAGGACTCCTGTATAGATACAGCCCATGGCTATACAGTCGTACGACCCCACGTCGACTAAATAAAACAAATACAAATGAGAGAAAGAGAAGACCGCATTATGCGTTCGTTTTCTTTCACATTTGTATCATATATAGAATGAGAGGCGCCATCGAGATGAACATGAGAGAGAGAGGGGGAGAGGGAGAGACAGATATATACAAGTACAAGTGCAGACATCGGTTAAGTCACGTGTCGACAGAACAAACGTTTCCATAGGAATGGTGTTGTAAAACAGCGATTCTAAAAACGTCACTTTCTTTAATTACCGTTCTCATTCTAAAACACAAATGTCCACCGTAATAGAGTTTAAAGCAATTTTCCCACATACCAGGTCGTTAACATGTCTCCTATGGAATATTAAGAAATACAAGTCTCATGCACTGTCTGAGACGATAGTTGTGACTGTGACTGGAGAAATGGGGCTTATGGGTTTTGCGACCAGTGCAGATCAAGATCAGCCTGTGCATCCGCACAGTCTGATCAGGATCTGCACTGTTCGCCATTCCATCGGTGAAACACCTGTCATGCTTCTATATAACAGGCAATATAGATCAGTATCAAGCTACTGGAGTGTGCTATTTGAGCTGGAGCTACACTGTTCACAGGTACCATACGCCCCGTTTCTCCAGTCACAGTCACAATTAAGGAACATCAAATTAAATTCTGAACATATACACGAGTAGTGCTATATTCTACAATTTATATTCATGCTATCTTTAGGTGGTATCCGAACACGATTTTCCGACGTGACGTAATCTGTGACGTCATTTTTACAGCAGATTTTATTAACAAACGGACGAATTTTGATGATATGAAGCGCACCAAATACGATGGTATATGTGTTTTATGGGTGCTCTGAAAGTTATTTACAAGAACTTATAACTTTCACAAAGAACCGAGTACCATTTATTTCTCACATTCACGTGCTCTAGTTTTTATTTACATTTACGGTAACCGATTCTTCGTCATAACACATAATTATGAGATTAAAGCTGCCTATACATAAAAGTGCAACGTGTACCTCATTTGCTGCGGTATATTTCATAAAAATATGCCATTCCATTAGAAAGAAAAATGAAATATACTGTAAACACATCTAAAAAGCATGACGTCACGCCGTTCGGAAACACGTGATCCACTCCTTGTATTTGCGGGTCAGAAAATAAAGTAGCAATAGTTTTATCAAACAGAAATAACATATTACGACAATAACGGTTGTAGTGTGTGTATCTGATCAATGTAGACACACATCAGTCGCTCATTCTGTCTTGAGTTTGAAATGTAAATACTTTTAGAGTACTTTACTTTAAAGTACGTATTATTGATAATTCGTTCCCATGAATTAACAATTCGTTCCCTCAAACGAATTGTTATATCGTGGGAACGTATTGTTAATTCGAGGGAACGAACTGTTAAATTGATGAAACGAATTGTCATTTCGTGGGAACGAATTGTTAATTCGAGGAAAAGAATTGTTAAATTGAGGGAACGAATTGTTATTTCGTGGGAACGAATTAATAAACAAAATCCATATCCCTTGCGGGGCTCCGTACGGTAGTTCATTGCGGAATAGTTGCTGTGGGTCTTTCGTTGCATTTGTTTTATGTTTTATGTATGTCACGTGCTGTTGCTTTTCTTTTAGAACAACACCACGCTGGCCATAGGGCGCATGTTTGTGGCGCGTTGAAGGTTCATCGAACACCACTGTACGCGTGTCGTGTTTATCAGAATCGTTTGCCTGAGTTAGTTTCTTCTTTTCATGGGATCACGGGTCTGGTTTGGGTACATTGTGCTTTATTTTAGCGACCGGCATTGCGCCAAATGTGTTTCTGAAAGTATATTACATCGACAGCGAAATATAGTCAGGGGGCCGTTTCACTAAACTTTGAACATTTAGGATCGTCTGGAAATTTCAATTGATGGATTTACATTTATTGAGCATAGGCTGCATATGCAGCCTATGCTCAATAAATGTAAATACAATACTTGTTTTCAAGAAAACATCGTTAATGTGAAATTTACAGACTATCATAATTTGGCACTTACGAACATTTTAGTCATACGAAATTTAGTGAAACGCGCCCCAGGTGTTTGAGAACGTGAGCGTTAACTCCATGTTGGATTTAGTTTTATTCTTTCACCGACTCTCTGATAATAAGAGAATACAAAACCAGCGTCTGTTGTTGTCACGTTGGCTTGGAAACGCGTAGGAATTCCGAGTCTCGTCGAATAATTCCCAACGTTTCCGTTTCCGCGACATTTAAACTTGCAAGGTGTACATATGATCACGTGGTTACAACAACAACAATACGCACTGAAACTTCCAGAAGCCCTACGATTCAAAGTACGTATTCTTTTATATAAGTATTTATTTATGTAACGGATTTTGATGAAATATGGCGCATCAAACGCGTCTTGGTAACATTTGGTGGTCTCGGTACTTTGGCCCAAAGGAAGTCGATTCTTCGCATAAACGACATATGTATGTGCCGAACTCCCGACACCACCAAATGCCGCTCATGAAGACGCGTTTGCTTCACCACATTTCATCAAAATCCGTTGCCTATTAAGGAAAATACCAAATAAGACTTACTTTGGAGTGGGCGCTCTTTCAACACTTTCAGCCATTGCTGTTGTTGTTGTAACCACGTGGTCATGCACATTGAACTTGGTATCACAAGGCACTGGCTATGCATTACTATTTAGATGGAGTATTACAGTAGTGTATATTTAATACTGTACATCCCTGTCTTAACGCTCCATGAAACTGAATTGGCAATCGCACTTACCATAGTCCGTGCAGAATCGGAACATTATACAAGTATTGTCTTTTGAGTCGGTGTACATGAAATTTATGGACATGAGAAAAGTGATGTTCACGTTGAACATCACTTTTCGAAGGTCCGTAAATCTCATGTACACCGACTCAAAATACTATAATTGTTTTATTATATGACCCCTACCACGATTGCCCTCCCACAACAAAAAATATGTTTACAAACTTCTCCAGAAATAAATCGTGTGTTTCACAACAATAGTTGAATAAACTTTATAAAAAGTTATAAACATTTGGTCGGCGTCAGATTTAAGCATGCTCTCTTAGGATGTGAACAATAGGTTTGTTTACATTAATAAACACATTTCAATAAATGTAAATCTAATAATTGTTTGCAAGAAAAACTGCTATAAATGTGAAATTTACAGACTATCATAATTTTGCACTTACGAACATTTTAGTCGTACGATGTTTAGTGAAACGTTTTCATCATTGTGGCAGATATGGAACAATTTTCTTCCCAACATCTGTTGAGCACTGGATCTCAGATATGCATAGAAAGTGATAAAACAGATAGTGAAGGAATAGTTTATTTGTAGATGTGTATCGTATTTCTGAACTTAATTTTTCATTATTAAAACATGTTTTGCAATCGATGGTTATTAATTTAAGAAATTTCACAATTTTTCTTCACTGCTAGATGTATAGCAAAACTGAAAATGTATGTCCCCCTCCTCGCCCCCTACCAAAAACAAAGACAAATCAAAAACACAAATGACAACAATATATAAATGGTGCCCTTGGTTGAGGGGGATATTGGGGATTATCTCCCCGAGGGAACTCGAGGGGAGATAATCCACAATATCCCACAAGGGCATCATTTACTTTATTATACCGAATATAACTAACATTTCAATAACTAACATTTCACATTGCACACAATCCAACATCTGCAAAACGTTTGCTTCCAGTGGCTTCCGCCATCTTTGTTTACATCTGCGCACTGGTGCCCTGTTTACAATGCATTGCTGTTATAGGGGTAATAAAACGGGGGTACCAGTCAGCGTCTGCTTTCATCTCATTCGGTACTTTCGGTTTCGATGCGTTATAAGCTACAAGGTACTCCAATTAATGTTCGGTAGTTTCCGTGACCAGACCTCGGGTATCTTCGGGCGAAACGGTCGATAATTATATTATCTCATGGCATTATTGCCCTCAGGGTACATATGGCCAATTCCTTTATACCACGTGGTAGGAAATTGACCAATGCAAAGCGTCGAATTTACGATGAGGTATAATAATACAACATGATCACCCCTGCATGCTAGCGTGACGTCATTGACAACGTCGCGTATATTAATGACGTTAAGCAAACTTCAACGAATCACCAACGTCGCAAGACGTCAAATGGTACTAATGTAATGCACTGGGAAATTAACACAATACGTTGATTGGGTGTTTCCATTATTAATGTTTGGAAAATGTAAATACATTTCAACAATAACAAAATGGTGTTATTAATTAATATAAAATGTACATGTAATTACATCTATGTCATTTACTGTGCATGATACGAAAAAAATGAGACGGTATTTCATTTATAACACAGTGCATTTCATTTAAAAATAATTTCATCTCGATATAACTATTTATTTCAATAATATACTCGAAAGATGTGTTTTGTTAAATAAAATTAATAGAAATCTCACAGCTGACATAACACGTCTTCTCACAGCATGTAAAATGTCAAATTCCATTAATTCTTTAAAAAAATATATTATATCTTAAGTTTCAAGTACACTATTCACATTCTGGGTAAAGTTTTGCTGAATTTAATACCCGGGTTAAGTACCAATCTAAATTTACATTCAATACGAGTTCGATCCTAACTGCTTAGCAGTCGGCGCATAAAATTTCCACAGAACCCATGGCTGACAAACCGTTTCTACACCCATTGTACTGCCTGATAGGGTATAATGGCCGGTTCAATTTGTCAGCCTTTTGGATAAATAGAATATATCAGCCAATTATAGCCTCTAATTCAGCTCCCGGTCTCCTTTACCAGAAGAAAATCCATCTATCAACGGCTAATTTCCCCGAAATCGCGGCACAAGTGACTATTGAGAGGCGAAATGGGCTCAATTTCCGTATAAATCTCTCTTATAGACACTAATATGAAACAATCTAATGTAGTTACTCGCAAATTGAATGTTTGAAATCGTGTTAAGACGTCGATTAGCGGGACGCAACTTAAGCCCGGATTTCTGAGCAAACCGGGAATGCTTGTGGGGACTAAAGTGGCATTTAATTTGCAACGGAATACGATACACTACACCTTAAAGCATTTGCGATCAGCGCAGTCGCAGATCAGACTGCGCGCATGCGCAGTCTGATTTGCGACTTCGATGATTGTAAATTACTCGAAAAACAATTTATATAACTCTTGCAAGCGCCTTATACCCTGGATCGACTCGTACATTTACGTCATTGTCCGAATCGACTCCGATCACAAATGAGACAATATCGAATTCATTCCCTTTTCGCCCATTTCCAAGCCCTTGTCAACACGGACAAGGTTTCGCTATAAAAGGACAATGCCACACAATGGCACACATCTGGAGTCATTACCATTTTAATTAAATTGCGATCAGTATAACCGTGTTTATTAAGTTATCCCCAAACGCTCGGTGTATAAGCAAAATGCCGAGCGGAAAGAGAGGGAAATCGGTGATTAGCCCGTAAATGTGGAAGCGCTCTTAAACCGCGTTAGTTCCCCTTAAGCCGCGTTGATACCCATGTAATACCAATAGAAAGAAAAGCGATGGGAAATACCCAATTTGATGAAAATGTGTTAGGGAAAATATTGCCTGGTATTAAGTAGCATTTATCTCTCGCGCTGATCATTTTGTATTGAGACACGAGAAAGCGTTCTTCTTATTAGTGAAATTGTTATTGAGCATGTGCGAGAAGCTCAGTTTACGTGAGTATTGAACATGCGCGTGAAGCTCAGTTTACGTGGTTATTGAGCATGCGTGTGAAGCTCAGTTTACGTAGTTATTGAGCATGCCCGTGAAGCTCAGTTATCGTTGTTAATGAGCATGCACGTGAATATCAGTTATTGAGCATGCGTGTCAAGCTCAGTTTATGTGGTTATTGAGCATGCGTGTCAAGCTCTGTTTATGTGGTTATTGAGCATGCACGTGAAACTCAGTTTATGTGGTTATTGAGCATGCTCGTGAAACTCAGTTTACGTGGATATTGAGCATGCATGTGATGCTCAGTTTACGTGGTTATTGAGCATACGCGTGAAACTCAGTTTACGTGGTTATTGAGCATGCGCGTGAATGTCAGTTTACGTGGTTATTGAGCATGCGTGTGAAGCTCAACTTACGTGCTTAATGAACATGTGCGTGAAGCTTAAATAACATGATGGACGAGGCCACGTTGTTGAGTAAACAAAAACAAAAATGGATGATTGATAAAATCAATATGTTTTCTTTTTTTACATGTTCCCAATTATAAATAATTTATAATAGTATCTTATTTCATTCTTATGTTTTTCACAGTATAATTTTAATGATAAAATCCCATATTTCATATCATACATTCTTTTTTAGATTAAACCGTTGAAAAAACACATTTTCCTGTTCTTGTTTCTTGTAAAAATGTGATTAGGCCTAAAACACATTCTTTCTTGCGTGCTTAAATGTGAAAATAAACTAAATCATTGTACACCATGACGGGTATCTCATCGGTGGCATGTCGACCAGTGCAGATCCCGATCAGACTGTGCGGATGTACAGTCTGATCGGGATCTACACAGGTCGCAAAATCCATAAACCCCCCCATTTCATCAGTCACAACCACGTATGAGGAAAATCACTGAGAAGCAACAAGGGACATAATCCCAAAAACCAGGTCGCCTTCTACTTCTCATTTTCCTTGGCTTTTTTGATACACGATGCAATCGCAACTCCTAAGAGACTCTCCGAATATCTTTAATGTTCCCGTCGCCGCTCAATCAACTCTACACATGTGTTATTCCGCTTCTAGGCAAACATTAGTTCCAGTTTTCATCACATGTTAAATTATCGCTAACCAAAGGTATCTACCCATCGTTTTACCCCAATGCTCTACCTCATTATGTCGTTAAACACACAAAAAGAGAAAATATTAATCATGGAAACATGCCCTGGGACCCCCTATCGGATAAGATGTTCCGGAAAGAACACTAATATTTTCATTCCGGTATATGTAGCGTTTGTACTTGGCTATAAATCATTTATTTTGCAAGAAAAAAAAGTACACAACTGTGAGTCAACATTAATGCGTCTCTGCAACATCAAATATGCCGGTTACTCGTTGCATACGAGAATGTGTTAACCCTTTCAACCCTAAGTAACTGGAATTGATTTTGATATGTTAATATTGTAACCAATCCAATCGTCACGATTTTCAGACTAGTCCATCTATGAAAAGGGTGCCCGCTATACAGATACATGAATAACCATTTAGTAATATTTATTTTCTGATAGTTACTCGCGGTGGTATCAGGCTACTTTCATAATTATGCAAATGAGGAATGATACGTTTTAATTATTTATACTAATTAAATGCGTCACCTGAACAAAATGATACTTTCGACAGATTATAAATCATGATCATTGCACAATAAAAACTAAATACTGAGAATAAATAATAATGCCCGTTAACATTGTAAGGAAACACGGTTATCGCCCCTGATATCACTATAGAGATTTACTTCTGGTATAAAATGTACAAAAATGCCAATCAATACGTGGGATAATGGTGAATGAATGTTTATGTTGCCAGAAAATGTCATTTCTACAGAATATACAAAACTATCTGTCTCCCTATATTATAACCTGGCGTGTGGGACCCCATCTTTAAAAACGACACAGCCGATATATACCGACATGAATAGTGCGCTGGTTTCTAGCACTCTAGAATGTAACACACTCCCGGGGCCCGTTTCACTAAACTTCGTAACAATAAAATGTTCGTAAGTGCAAAATTATGATAGTCTGTAAATTTCACATTAACAACGTTTTCGTGTAAACAATTATTGAATTTACATGTAGGCTATTGAGCATAGGAGCCTGTGCTCAATAAATGTAAATCCATCAATTGGAATTTCCAGACGATCCTAAATGTGCGCTTACGAACATTTTAGTGGTACGAAGTTTAGTGAAACGGGCCCCAGAGCGTTAGAAACTGATGCATTAGAAGGTAGCGCACTATCAATCAGTATTTCTAGAGCTCAAGCAATTGTTCATTCTATAGTGAAAACAAAACTGACATTTCTAGCGCGTTATATTCGACCCAGTGCGAACTCGTTTGGCTAATACTAAGAGCAACCCAGTCGATTCGCCCTCGTGATGCTACGCCGCCGTCTGTAATATATACTAATCTTGCCAATTGTTTTCAATTTCTTTATTACAAAATACTTGAATATGGTGCTTGAAAGCAAGCCGCTTGATTGGTTGAGCCTGAGCTGCGCTGCAGCTCAGGCACAGCCAATCAAACTGCTCGATTGCGAGTTGCTATTGCCAATAAATGTCAAGAATCGATGACATCTTGGCAAGATTAAGGACCCGTGGGGCCCCTGAGCATCCAATGATTCATGCATAATTGCTTCGTAATTGTGATGGGATATATGCGTAACATGCACGTGAACATTTTCTTTTTACTATATCCCATACAGTGCATGGAGTTGCCATGTCGGCCATCTTAGTGTGTCCAAGCCTTCGACCAGTTTTACCTCTTATTGCGTTTGACACATACCACTAATAATATGACAAACGCATGAATACAATTTGGTGCAACATGATGGGGATACATCGGACTACAGCGTGCTATGCCTTGTTTTCATCAAATTTATATACAAAGTGTGATATCTGAAGTTTTTTTTTACCCTTTGTTAAAAAAGTTTGTTGGGGTTTAACGGCCTATCAACAGCTAAGGTGATTTGAGACCGGGCCAATGAACAGGGTCAGATATGCTTTATAGATATTAAGTCACATGTATGATTCTACTACATTTGAAACAAAAGGTCATATTCTACATAGTCAGTCCTTAACGTAGGCGGTGGTGTATTGACCTTCACCCACGGAACCGATGAGTACATGTATGTGGAAGTCAATCCAATGTGCAATTCCACATCGGCACTTTTACTGTTACTGCCAACACGTAACCCTGTCAAGATCAGATTGCAGATTGGCGGCACATAATTGAGCTGTTTACTGGCTTCACGCTTGAAGTCGGCTCGGTAGAAATCTACCCACTCACACGTTTTTCTCGCTGTCGAAATCTACGTAAAAATGGTGACATTTTTGCATAAACAAATAATGTCGAGCGTTTGCCAAACATTTCAAACCAATGATGCGTTTGCTTCGAGATATGTATCAACTGTTGTTGCCATTTAAGAGAACATTAGCCATAAATTCGATAAAAAGAAAGGAAAAAACATAGATCAGTATAAGGTAGATTTTCGTGGATACGGCCCCATATTTTTTGTTGTTTTACTTGACGGCATTCTCTTATTATCTATAACTTCCAGTTTATCTAAGAGTAATTTGTTCTGCTAAATAAACAAATAGGAACATGTGTTAGCAAGGTATTACACACTACTTTTTATTGTCTAGAATGTGTCAAATTGAGAAAGGCTAAAAACTGAAATATACATAGCTTAGAATAAACTATGATTTTACTCGATCTCTGTGCTAACTTCACTGTAGGAATGAATGGCCTTTTTGTGGAATGTATGGGTATAAACATAAACCGGAAGGCCTCGTCCAGTATTCCCGCGACTTTTCCAAGTTTATATCCCCGATAAATTCCACAAAAAGGCCATTCATTCCTTATAATTCCAGCATTTGAAATAAATTCATCAAGAAAATGTGTTTATTTTCCGTTTTCTTAAGAATTATTTTAACTGCGCCTCACGGTTACGGAAAGTAGTTCGTCGTGGGAGTTTACTGGGATATAAATTTTGGACAGAGACTTGCTACGGGCCAATCAAATGTTAGGGAATTGTGTAAATATGTTTGTGCTGGAATTATACACCCGTTTTTACTTGTATTTATGTGAAACAACACCGTAAGATTGCTACGGAGCCCCGCAGGGGACGTAGAATACTTCTTTTATTAATTCGTTCACACGAAATAACAATTCGTTCCCTCAATTTAACAGTTCGTTCCCACGAATTAACAATTCGTTCCCACGAATTAACAATTTGTTCCCTCAATTTAACAATTCGTTCCCACGAAATAACAATTCGTTCCCGTGGGAACGAATTGTTATATCGTCGGAACGAATTGTTAATTCGAGGGAACTAATTGTTAAATTGAGGGAACGAATTGTAATTTCGTGGGAACGAATTCTTAAATCGAGGGAACGAATTGTTATATCTTTCGAACGAATTGTTAATTCGAGTGAACAAATTGTTAAGTTGAGGGAACGAATTGTTATTTCGTGGGAACGAATTGTTAATTCGAGGGAACTAATTGTTAAATTGAGGGAACGAATTGTAATTTCGTGGGAACGAATTCTTAAATCGAGGGAACGAATTATTATATCTTTCGAACGAATTCGGTTAATTCGAGTGAACAAATTGTTAAGTTGAGGGAACGAATTGTTATTTCGTGGGAACGTGGGAATTTTCCTAATTTCAGAAATAGTTTACCAATTTTCAAAACGTAACTTTTGTTTGCTTAGTTAGATCATTTCCAAGCTGCCCAAATTTTACAGCTATATAAACAATGCAAAAACAATATTTTTTTCGATAATATTAAATTAAAGGAAACTTTAAGAGTGAGCCTTCTTTTTATTTCGTGAAATTTGGTCAAATATTGATTTTATTGCGGAAAACTAATTTCCCCATGTTAAATCCCCATAGACATCTTCACAGAGTGAAGATGTCTATGGGGATTTAACATGGGGAATTTTTTTAGAATTTCAGAAATACTGATTTTCAAAATGTAACTTTTGTTTGCTTAGTTAGATCATTTCCAAGCTATCTAGCTAGATTTCAGAATCAATTTCCAAAATTTTCCGTTTTTGATCCTCCACCTCTTTTTTCCCCATGTTAAATTCCCATAGAGAACTAATTTTTCGTATTTGACCAAATTTCACGAAATAAAAAGAAGGCCCATTCTTAAATTTTTATAAAATTTAATATTTAATATCTACAAAATATAGTTTTTGCATTGTTTATACATGTACGTCCGTACAATTGGGCAGGTTTCGTGAAACAGACAGTGGGACCTATATAAATACCATAATCCCATTTCTCCAGTCACAGCCACAGTTATCCAAGGCAATACTAGTGTAGAAGACGGAGTACCCTGAGGAAATCCACATGACCGGTCTGACGACTACCGTACCATCTCACATACTATCGAACCTGAACTGCATTGTTGAGAAGCGCGCTCGTTAACAAGTTCTACTATTAACCCATTACATGCGGAATACCCATATATGGGTATGAACATTTCTAAAAAAAAATATCTGCAATTTTTCTCATTTATCATCGAAAGTATATGTTGTGACCACTCATTTGAACCGTCTCAATGAGACGGTTCAAATGGTGGCCACATCATATACTTTCAGGGAGATACGAGAAAACTAATCAGATTTTTCTATCAGCAAAATGGGGAATCCTCAGAATGAAACGGGTTTCCTGCTCATATACATGAAAGTGGGGGCTATCTATATCGGAGACCATGTGTGCCTCATTCCATTGTATTGTATGTGGCCGTGACTGAAAAAATGGGGCTTATGGTATTTGTGACCAGTGTCGCTCCTGATCAAATAGCACACTCATGTATCCGTATAACGATCTATATCGATTGTTATAAGAAATCACAGGTGTTTCATTGATGGAACTGCGAACAGTGCAGATCCTGATCAGACTGTGCGGATGCACAGGCTGATCTGGATCTACACTGGTCGCAAAACCCATAAGGTTTTTCCAGTCACAGACACATATAACGGCATTTTTACGCGAATTGCGCGGCATTTATTACGCGAATATATATGTATTGGATTAGGTACATATAGTGGTAAAAGAAGGTCTACATTACGATAATATTGCTATGATCCGAATTGCTCAAATAATTAGTTTATTCGTCATTATTGAACTGCTTTGATGAAACCACTGTGCGGTGTAGTTGTTTAAATAACGGATTTTGCGAAAGCTAACATTTATGGATAATCTTTAAATTCCAGAAACGTTTTCCTAATTTATTTGTGCAACCGCTTGATCACGTCTATCACACCGCGCAATCGTCGTTTTTATTGCAGATCAGCACATATGTGCCTAGACTGGAGAAATGGAGCTTATTGGATTACGACCAGAGTAGCTCCTGATCAAATAGCATAGTCATGTGACCTGGTAATAATCTAAACTGCTTGTTACACTCTTGACGAGTGTTTTAATGACTGAATGGCGACAGGTGTAGCCCCAGATCAGACTACGCGGATGCGCAAGCTAATCTGGGGCTACGCTGGCCGCATAGCAAATAAGTACCATTTTCTCAGCCACAGCCACATATATGTGATAATTTGCGTCCCTCCGTGGAAAAACGGGGCTTACCATCAGTTGCGTTTGCATTGCAACAAGTGTATCGAATCAAAACGGAAAATTAGTCCACTTCTACATACTGATACTAATTGGTGACTGTCACTCGAGAATTATGGTTTATGACATTTGTGACCAGTGTAGCTCCTGGTTAAATAGCACACTCTTGTAGTCACATGACGCTTGTTAGAAGCATGACGGGTGTTTGATTGATGGAATGGCGACCAGTGAAGATTCAGATCGGCATGTGCGCATGCACAGGCCGAACTGGATCTTCGTTGGTCGCAAAATCTATAAACCTGATTTCTTCAGACACAGCCACATTTAAAGTTTAAACTAATACGCGAGTTTTTTATATTTTCTCGACAATGATGGTGGGAACATATACATATAGTCGCCAACCCGTCCGTATGTTGGTCTGTTCGTCTGTCTGTCCGAGATTTGCGTTAACGTTTTACACTACCTACAATGTCTGTTCCCGTATTAAAGTCGAATTTCTTGAAACTTTTATTTATTTATCATCATCTATAGTCTGTTTCACGAAACCTGCCAAAATTTTACGGCTACATAAACAATTCAAAAACAAGATTTATTTTGATAATATTAAATTAAAGGAAAAATTAAGAATGAGCCTTCTTTTTATTTCGTGAAATTTGGTCAAATATTGATTTTATTGCGAAAAAACAAATTTCCCCATGTTCACGGAGTGAAGATGTCTGGGGATTTAACATGGGGAAATTTTTTTGAATTTCAGAAATACTGGACCGATTTTTAAAATTTACCTTTTGTTTTCTTAGTTAGATCATATCCAAGCTATCTAGTCAGGTTTCGGAGTCAATTTCCAATTTTTTTCGTTTTTTTACTCCTCCCACACTGCCTCACCTCTTTTTCCCCCATGTTAAATTCCCATAGACAAATCAATTTTCGTAATAAAATCAATATTTGACCAAATTTCACGAAATAAAAAGAAGGCTCATTCTTAAATTTTGCTTTAATTTAATATTATCGAAACAAATATTGTTTTTGCATTGTTTATATAGCCGTAAAATTTGGGCAGCTTTCGTGAAACAGACTATATATATTTTCATTATACATGCAGAGCCAATCCATACGGTCGCTGTGTTCAAGGTCAATATAAAATGACTTAGAAATTTACGTTAAATGTTTTTGAGGAGTACATCCATGTATTTTTTTTATTTTTTTTAGAAATTTTATGACAAATATGCTGCTTAGGCAGAATGCATCGTTAATAACAGTGTTTAGCTTAGATGCATCTGTACTTGTATCTAGTGTTTTAATGATATATGTTTTACTGTGATTTATTGGTCCAATCTAGTAACCTTAACGTTGTATGCCTTTTATTATTTGCGCTATATGATATATGGTGATACCGTCTCTTGTAATTCTAATTAGATTGGCACGTGTACTGATTTATAATTGTAAATAACTGTGTGATATGTATTAAGTGTAAATGTGATGAGACGTAAATAAACAAATATCTATCTATATCAGTGTTACTGATTTCTTGTTTTGTCTCGATGCATCTGGGGCCCGTTTCACTAAACTTCGTACGATTAAAGTGTTCGTAAGTGCAAATGTAGGATCGTCTGGAAATTTCAATTAATGGACTTACATTTATTGAGCATAGGCTGCATATGCAGCCTATGCTCAATAAATGTAAATCCAGTAATTGTTTACAAGAAAACATTGTTAATGTGAAATTTACATATGCAGCCTATGCTCAATAAATGTAAATCCAGTAATTGTTTACAAGAAAACATTGTTAATGTGAAATTTACAGACGATCATAATTTTGCACTTACGAACATTTTAGTCGTACGAAGCTTAGTGAAACGCCCCCTGGACGACGGCTGCTAGAAAACACCATAGGTGTCGTTGTTATATATCCTGTGGCGAAATTGATCTAATTATGGCCCCAGAAGAGTGATCTACATTAAATTACTATATCCATCTGGCTGGTAAAAACTGCACTGGATCATTTTATAACAATATAGACTCGGATTAAACAAAAAATCCCACAGTTAAATTAGATATAACCGAATATCTTCACTGGCTGTGGTAGTGATGACGCATCGAGTGAACTGCGCACAGTGTAGCGCCTGATCAGCGTGCGCTGACGCGCACGCTGATCAGGGGCTACGCTGGGCGCATATGCAATAAGGCCGATTTAGCTGGTCGGGGTGGTCATAATGTTTCAAGTGTCCGACACCTCCCTTTGTAAGATACGCTATAGTGTTGATAGGAAATATCAAAGAAATGTAAATAGATGATCATCGCTTCACATTAGCTCTTAAACACGTTTAATATATACTGTCTAGTGCCTGTCGTTCACGCGAAAATGATACCCGATCAATTATTAATCTTCGTGTATTCTCCACCCGAGTGATTGGTGTATATATATACAGTTTATACTCCACCGGCTACGTCACTCCTGCCAATATCTCAGCGTTTCTCTACATCTATTGGCAAACTCGTGATCAATCAGTTTAATTGGCTGAGCCTGAGCTGTGCCACAGATCAGGGGGCCGTTTCACTAAACTTCTTACGACTACAATGTTCGTAAGTGCAAATTTAGGATCGTCTGTAAATTTCAATTGATGGATTTACATGCAGCCTATGCTCAATAAATGTAAATCCAATAATTGTTTACAAGAACAAATTGTTAATGTGAAATTTACAGACTATCATAGGTTTGCACTTACGAACATTTTAGTCGTAAGAAGTTTAGTGAAACGCCCCCCCCCCCCCCACCCTGGTTCAGCAAATCAAGCTGCTTCATTTGAAGCATAATATTCAAGTATTTTGAAATAAAAATAAATTCAAACATTGGCAAACTTAGCGCAGGCGGCGGTGTATCATATATAGGGTGCGTCAGGGGCGAGCCCCATGTAGTGGCGCGAGTACGCCTAGCGTACTCGCGCCACTACATGGGGCTCGCCCCTGACGCACCCTGCAATCTACTCAACTATGATTCTAGTCTATTCGGCTTATATGTAAGGGTGTGAATTGGCTCGAACACCTTCCATACCCGGGAAATATAGCCCAGTAAAGAAGTAGGCCGATGGTCGTCGGTTTGGTTCATGTTTCTGAATTTTGATGAATGTTGCATTTATTCAGGCTCCAAAAGTGTGAGCCAAATATTTTGGAGAATCTATGTAGGTACATTGTATGGTAACCTAAAATTTAATAATTTTAAAACTGAAGCACCACGACCGGTTCAACAAATTCTGATTACATATCACGGAAGCTTGAAATATCAAACGCTGTTTTTACAATTGACAAAGCTAGATGTTCTTGTGACAAGCAAAATCTCGCGAGAAACTGCCAATGTTGACATTTCAGATGATACTAAACTACCGTCTGTTGACTTTCCATTTAAAGCAGAACTAAATGGTAACTAGATTTAATGAAGCGATCTCTTTGAGTTGTGGTAATTAAGACATGGATCGAAAGACCCACCCGCCACTTTACGAGAATGTTTGGATGAACACAAAGTGAAAAGTGAATGGGTTTAACGCCCCAGCAATAGCTAAGGTCATATAGAGACGAGACCACCGTTTAAAGCCTCATCCGACAGACCAGTGGGATGAAAATACTATGAAACTATGTTTGATGCCCATGGTTTGAACCACAACCTCCGGATTGGAAGTCAGTTGTTCTAACCCCTATTCCACAACCCATCCATGCATGCATTTGTGCCGGTGGATGAAAATTCAAAGAATATATTTTTTAATTGTTCAACATATACAGAACCATACCATGTATATTTGAGATAATCACTGAAAAAAATACTGGGGGCCTTTTCACTAAACTTCGTACGACTAAAATGTTCGTAAGTGCAAAATTATGATAGTCTGTAAATTTCACATTAACATTAATTATTGGATTCACATTTATTGAGCATATGCTGCATATGCAGCATATGCTCAATAAATGTAAACCCATCAATTGAAATTTCTAGACAATCCTAAATATACAACTTACGAACATTTTACTCGTACGAAGTTTAGTGAGACGCCCCCAGGTGACCTGGAACTATGTAGATGCGTGAAATCGCAGGCTAATCTGTGCGCAATTAGTCGCAAACATATGAGACACGCCATGTGATTTTGAACACGTGCGATTTTTGCATGAAATATATTTACAGAAACTGTGATATATTTAGTAAATTGCTATGAAAAATTCGTCGGCTTTCGGAGTTATTTAAAGAAAATATCACGACATATATTATTATATATTTCATGAAATCTCTCGCATGTTCTTACTGTCCTCTTCACGAAACCTGTCCAAAGTTACGGCTATATAAACAATGCAAAAGTCAAATTTTTTTGATAATATTAAATTTTATGAAACGTTATGAATGATCCTTCTTTTTATTTCGTGAAAATTGGTTAAATAGTGATTTTATTCCTAAAAAAAACACAGTTTCCCCATGTTAAATCCCCATAGAAATCTTCACAGACTGACGATGTTAATGGGGATTTAACATGGTACATCATCTGATGTGTCTTATATGTGTACACCATGGAACATAACGTTTCTCCATACTACCAGTATTGCTTCTGAATAGCAGGGGCGGATCGCGGGAACGAGGTGGGGGGGGGGGGTTGTCTTATTTTCGAGCTCCACGCATATAAATTTTTCCTAGGGGGCATGCCCCCAGGAAAAATTTTGAAATCTAGATGTCCAGAAATGCACTTTCTTGTGTTTTGCGGCATTTAAATTCAGACTCCAATTGGTGGTAAACTGTGATCTATGTAAACTCCGTGGCTGAACGGGGTTGCAACCCGGACCCCCCCTTCCAGATCCGCCCCTGAATAGTATTATTGCTTCTGTATAAAAATATTTCGGTATTGCTTTAAGTTCACCAAAATCTGTATTAAAATAACATTCGTCGCTTGGTGTAGCAGACATGGCCACTATTTGTATATCGTGCCCCCATCGCCCCTTTATAGCCTGCGCAAACAGTGAATATCGGCTACAACTGCGCAGTTAAGCTATGCAATATTTGCTAAAGAATGAAGATAATAGAAATAATTGGTTATTAATGCATAAGCATCGCCGTGGTGTTGCGGTGTAATCCACGCGCATCTGCTCAATATGTTGCAGAGTGTAGAGTCGGTTGGAAATATTTTCATTGTCTTTATTAAATTATGTTTATTACATTTCCGTTTGATTTTATTTCCTATTGAACCAGAAATATACTTTACTGAAATGATTGAACATTATCATATATACATGCGAAGGCCAACATGTGTGAAGCTTCTTTCTTATATGTTTATATGTATTTGTACGTATTGCGTTACTACATTAATTGAAATACATTAACAATTGTCATGAGGTGCCGGCACATATAACGAAATACAAACATTGTATATTCCTATTAGTTAAATATACATGTACATGTTTCAAGGTATAAATGTCATATTTTATCACAGTTTTATGATATGTATAAAGTTATTTAATGTTGCCAATAAAATATGTAATGCATTGGCCAGCCCTGAAGATTGTACACTATATCGTTGGCAGTCCGTGTATTATAGTTTTCTTTTTGTAAATTAAACAGACAAAACCGAGAACAAATTTAATCTCAAATCGGACAATCTGGTAATGTATACTGTACCTGGACGGACGATGTACAGAACCGCCAGCGGTAATCTTCAACAGGGGGCCGTTTCATTAAACTTCGTACGACTAAAATGTTCGTAAGTGCAAAATGATGATACGCTGTAAATTTCATATTAACAATGTGTAATTGTAAACAATTATTAGATTTACACTTATTGAGCATAGGCTGCATATGCAGCATATGCTCAATAAATGTAAATCAATCAATTGCAATTTACAGACTATTCTAAATCTGCACTTACGAATATTTTAGTCGTACGAAGTTTAGTGAAACTGGCCCCAGATTATCAACGTTTCTGAACATTTATTGGCAATACCAACTCGGAATCATGCAATTTGATTGTCTGAGCTTGAGCTGTAGCACAGCTCAGGCTCAGACAATCAAGTTGCTTGATTTCAAGCGCAATATTCAAGATTAGCGCAGGCGGTGGTGTATGTACGTTGCACAGAATTGTGACTTTGAAGTGTAGAACCGATTATCATGATCATTTATTGTGAAACCGCAGTTCCGAGTCAATAGGAAGTGTCGAAAGCGATTTGGCCGTATTGCATTGGCCACTTATCGCCGAATATCCCATTATTGTCATACAATCGGGTCTGGCCATGGAATAATTTGCCTTAATTCGCGCCAAAATATTTTTTTTTTTATTTTTTTTATTTTTTCTTTTAGAATGAGATGAACATTGTCAGTCTAACGGGATGTAAATGCAACATTTGCAAACATTGTAGATCCAGATGAGACGGCTCGTACGGCTCGTAAAAAGCCGTCTCATCAGGATCTACATTGTTTGGCGGTCAGTATTTAAACCGTTGTTTCTTCCCCACTTCTCATTACATGAACAATCGATGCCAAATGTCATATTTAGATGTGGAGGGGTTAAATGTTTGTGAGAAATATAATTCTGAATTTTCGCCAATTAGTTCACACACAATCTGGCGACATCGCGAAGTTTATAACTTATTTTCGGAAAGAATTACACCAATGCCATGAAGTGAACAATCTCAGGGACGGACGTGATTATGGGTGTCGTAGCTCATGTGTGACGGATAATATCGGGGGCAATAACAGTCGCCCAAACTCGCCCGATACATCAATCAAGAATAAAGATCCAATTTGCCACTATTTCTCTTGTATTCACACTCGATTATCTATTGAAAGCAAGTTAATGATATCTCATTTCATACTCCCGTGTTTCCAATTAAATTGATAGCCAATTAGAGCGAGTATTGGGAATAGAGTCGTCAGTTCGTAACCAGAGATTCACCACTGCCGCTGGCTCCGCCTACTCCGCGCATGCGTGTCGTCCAGGGACCGCCCAGTAGTGTATCACGTTGTGAAGAGTTGCTTCAATCGGTTCACGGGAACTAGATTAGTCAAAATAAAAGACAAGCGTTGGTAAAGTAATACAATATTGTTTGAAGTGAAGTGAAAATCGTTATGGCGGATCCCGAAATTGTGATGTATGTTTTGACGGCGTTGTTATAAATACTAGACGTCGAGTCATATACGTGTTTCATACGCTGAAATCATATGTAAGAAAGTACACTAACTTGTAAATTGGCGATATATACCAACACTAAAATGTACAAGAAGTGAATATTGAAAAGCAATATGGATGCTCAAAACATACAAGAAAAACTGGCATTAGAGGCTACGGCAAGAATAGAGGAACTCCGAAAAAATATATTTTCAATCTACACGAAAGAAATGGAGGCGAAACACAAACACGGATTACAAACTAACAGTGATACATTGGACGCCACGACGTGCGCGACGTTTACCCGAGACACAGACTCGAGTGACGGCGACCAGAACACGTCGACGTCGCACCGTGAAAACGTGTCCCCATTGCGTGATAACGACGAGCCGCAACAACGAAATGAAGACGATTCGGAATCGGGAAACGAAAACAATGAGCGGTCCCCGGCCAGGGTGAACACGACGCCGTTTTCCGTTGCGGACATTTTGGATCCCCAGAAGTTTACGGGGTCAGCTATAGCCCCTAAAAGGTCCTGGCACCCTTGGTTGAGAAGACCGGACAGGCGACGTGACGATGAATCCGGGGACGAATGCGTGCTGGACGATTCCGGTAAGTATCGACCCTTCCCTCCTAAATTGCTGGATCGGACTATTCCACCGTTTGTCTGATACGTACCAAAAAATTATTGCAAACACTGTAGATCCAGATGAGACGGCTCGTGACGAGTTGGCTCATCTGGCTCTACAGTATTTGCAAATGTTTATCTTTTATGTAGGTAATAGATGCAGGTAATTATTAATCATTCCGCCCTCAAATATCTGACTGGGGCTCTAAGTTCGTGCTATTTCAGATATTCCAAGCAATGGAATATTCTTATATTTTCACTGTACTTTATGTTTATCATTTTATTGCGCATACTGTTCATCTTTGACCCGTAGCTGGAATCATCTATATTTAAATGTTCACCCTTCTTTATTTGTTGCATGGTACCAAGTAAACAATGTACTTTGTGCGAGCAAATTTCAATGTATGCATAAATTCATGAATAATTTTATTAAATGAAATATAATATGTTGCTATCAAAACAATGGTTGTGGTAATGTCATAAATAAAGAACATGCAACCTGCATATTTTTAATAATCAAATATAAACAGGTGTTTGTTCTATATGAAATAATGCATTTTTTATTTAAAATAAATATTACTCCCTCAAAGTATACTTAGCAAGGCTAAAATCGACTACAGTACATGTGTATGAACCCTGTACAGTGTAACCTCTCTAAACCGGACAACCTGGGGACATGCCAGGGTGTCCGGTTTAGATATATTCCACTGTGAAACTTGCATATAACTTCAACAAGACACGCGTATATGCTTTGCGATCATGAATTTACATTATCCTCGGAGATAAATGTCAACACAATTAAGCACAACATACTTGTCTCTCTGTCCGGTTTACAGGGGTTCGACTGCATATCCAGATGAGCCGTCCCGTAACGAGCCGCCTCGTCTGAATCTTCAGTAATTTGCCAGTTTTGTTCAATTCTACAACAAAGTCAACATTTTTCTTATTAATGGAATGATACGCCATTGTGGGTATTTGTTAGAGAAACGGGTAGTGGCATTGACACGTTGATGCAAATTAGAAAGATACAATTAACGATAAAACATTGCAAACGTCAACTTTGAACTATATCAGTGGCTTTGAAAACGCTGCCTAAAGTATTCGACACGGTACGCCTGTCGCATCTGACATACGGTTACATGTAGTAGCAAAGCGAATGTTTAACCACGTATTATTCAAACGGCTGACTTTGGAATTCGAATATCTGATAGATGTATTTAACTAGTGAAATAAGATCCACGTAATAAGATAGTGTAACGAGTGGATTCTAAAAAAATGTTGTCAACAAGTTTAAGTATCAAAAGCAGAAAATAGTCCAGGAGCCCGTTTCACTAAACTTCGTATGACTAAAATGTTAAGTGCACATTTAGGATCGTTTGGGAATTTCAATTGATGGATATACATACAGTAGCGCTTTTCTGCAGGTCAACTATACGTACTATGCCAATAATATACGTATATACTATACCAATACGATATGTTTTCTATACGATATGCATATAATATAAACGTACGGTATGTTTATACCGTACATACCAACCAATATCGTATGGATATACCATTCAAATCGTACGTTTATACGATTTTTATACATGTGTATAATTCTGGTACGTTTGTATCGTACAAACATACTAGATTTGTGTACGGTATAAATGTACCAGAATACCGTAAATGTATACGATATATTAACGGTGTTGCCGTGTACTATTTGCCCTAATATTTGGTCCGCCCCTAATATTTGGTCCTCTTTGGAGTCGAGAATTTCTTTAAAATGAGAGGTGTTTTCAGTAGAATGAAAAGCCACACTTCGGATATGGTATATTCATACCATATCCGTACAGATATATCGTATATACGAACGGATATCGTATGTTTGTATAATATTCGTATAGTACGTTTGTACTATACGATGATACGGTACAAACATACCAATAGTATATGATCATACGATATGCTCATTAAATATACCAATACTATACGATTACGATATGTATACGATATTAGTATATACAAATAGGTAAGGAGCAGAAAAGCGCTACTGTATGTAGGCTGCATATGCAGCCTATGATCAATAAATGTAAATCCAATAATTGTTTGCAAGAAAACATTGTTGATGTGAAATTTACAGACTATCATAATTGTGCACTTACGAACATTTTAGTCGTACGAAGTTTAGTGAAACGGCCCCCAGAGCCTGACCTAACGACTCGTACACACCGAGTAGGGGAGATAACGTCAATGTTGATTGGACTAATAGACACTTACTTATACAATGGAATGAACTAGTTAAACAAATACAACTAATTGTTTTGGTAATCGGATTTTCAAATGAAAGTTCGTTAGTAATGCCGTACTGTTTTCCTTAGTATATATTCGCAGAAAAATTGTCAGACTAACAGGAAAACGTGATAATTATTACACTCGTAAAGAATAATTTTCAAAACACTGAATATCAGCAACGGCATCTTTTATTTATTGCGTACAACTGTATCACCCAGTGGCATACTAACACCGTGTATTAACAATCATGATACACGGGTGTAATAAATATGTAAACAAGATCATCACAAAACACACGTTACGCGATCAGTACAGCTTCAGTGTGTGATGCTATACTTGTGCGATCTACAGTTGGTGTCAATTGATAGTCTACTATTGATTATGTTATTTAGTAAACTCGTTTAGGTTATTTATTGTGCATACGTTATTGTAAACGGTATTGTGATAAGTGGAAGTCTCTCATAAGTTTGTATTGAATGGAAACTGTACATGTTTATCGTCTGGGTCATAATATGAGACACGCCATGCGATTTGCGATATCTCATGAAAAATATTTTCAAAATTTACGATATTTTCGGTAAATGACGTCGAAAGATGACGAAATTGTCATAGCAAATGCGGAATACATTCCGCATTTGCTTTGACAATTTCGTAATCTTTCGATGTATTCCGCATTTGCTATGACAATGTTGTCATCTTTCGACGTCATTTACCGAAAATATCACATTTTCTGTAAATATATTCCATGAACAATCGCACATGTTCTTAAGTACAACATCGCATGGCGTATCTCAATTATTATGTATTCTTATATATATATATGACCCAGATAGTGTATTATTGTTCTGTATGTTATGCTGTGCAGTAGATGAGACGTGACTACATAAATACATATTTAATTAATATTGAATTCATAACTCATGTAATAATTTTCATATAAATAATATATGTATTCATTAATGCAGTACATGTAGTTGTTATATACGCCGATGATAAGAAACCGTCGTAATTTCGACGTCATGCAGCTATAAACGTCATATGCGCTTCATATCACGCGTCATAAAATATATGTAAAAATTAAAAATGATTGGAATACATTGGTATTTTATTGTGGCGTATTGCTTTTAAAAGATTCACATTTTAGAATTTGTAAAGAAGTACAACTGAAAATGTTTACATTTTTATAAGCATTGTTTTCGATGGAGTGGCTCAATTTCAATTCTAGTTATGGTGTTTAGTGAAGTGTATTAAACAAACATTAAAACTTAATCTAGCACATATCAATTGCTTCAGTTCGTTATCGGATACGAATCACAGATACATGTAAAAAAACGAAAGTCAAAAATCAATACGATACGTTATATGGGCTTTAAAATAATGCAGATATTCAACAGTAACCCATTTTGGAACTTTTCTTTTGACTCTTATCAATTTGCAGCACAACAGTCGATGTTTTCATGTAAAACGTGAAATAGTCAACGTGTGGTTCACACTTCAAATTTATTCTTGCTCTCATATTTTGACGCTTGAAGTCTGTTGAAAAACTGATAATGTACCGAATCAACGATCATGTTCGTTTGCAGGAGTCATCTACATGTAACATATATTGCATTAAAGACATGCTTTGTCTAGTCATTCAGAAATATACATTTAAATGACCCGATGTCAATTACAGGTACATGCCCACTCGGTAGGCACACCATGTTCTTTATAGGAATTGAATCAGTGTATAATTGTGTCACTATTCCACCAGTTCTAAAAATGACAGTACGAGTGCCCGCTATACAGATATAATCATTTATTAATATGTATTTTACTGATAGTGACTCACGGTGGTATCAGGTTATTTTCATATGCAAATGAGGCATGCTATTTTTAAATTATTTATACTAATTAAATGCGTCGCCTGAAAAGATAATAGTTTCGACAGATTATAAAGTTTGATCATTGCACATCAAGAACTAAATACAGAGAACAAATAGTAATGTCCGTTAATATTTTAAGGAAACACGGTTATCGCCCCTGATAGCAGTGTGGAAATTTACGTCTGATATACAATGTATAATAATGCCAATCAGTACGTGGGGTAATGGTGAGTGAATGTTTATTTTGCCAGAAAATGTCTCAGATGAAGTCTCTGATATAGAGAATAGTAGGTTAGTGCCGTGAATGGGAAAAATATCCGGCAAGGCTCAAGAATTTCTTTATTTCTCATCAGAAGTATATGTTGTGACCACTCATTTGAACCGTCTCGCCGAGACGGTTCAAATGAGTGGTCACAACATATACTTTGGTCCAGAAATAAGGAAAATAGATAGAGAATAGTAGGTTAGTGCCGTGAATGGGAAAAAATATCTGGCAAGGCTAAGGAAACGGGATGGGCGATGGACTGTGCACAAGTAATACTAGAGCGGGCAATACACTACCGCCTGCGCTAATCTTGCCAACATTTCTTTATTACAAATTACTTGAATATTGTGCTTAAAAACAAGCAGCTTGATTGGCTGAGCCTGAGCTCTGCTACAGCTGAGGCACAGCCAATCAAACTGCTTGATTGCGAGCTGATATTGCCAATAGATGTTTATAAACGTTGATATATGTAGCCTATTTCATCAACATTGCAAAGTATACTTTACTAGCAAAGTATACTTTGAGGGAGTAATCATTTATTTTTCCTGAACTGCATTATGTCATATAAAACTAACAAATGGATATATTTCATGATTAAAAGTATGCATAATTATTATACTGAATTTATTACATTATCACAGCCAAATTGGCTGTGATAATGTAATAAATTCAGTATAATAAAAATAAATTTATCATAAAATTGAAAATTTCTCCCTCAAAGTATACTTTGTTAGGAAAGTATACTTTGCAATGTTGGTGAAATCGGCTACTGGGCCGGCTTAACGAAGGCGGTAGCGATGTAGCGAGCGGATTATCGACATTGATAACCGGGATCTAAGCTATTATTCTACACCCATACCATACTTGGTTAACTGGGGGGGGGGGGGGGGGGCTCACGAATACTGATACAGTGGGTTATATGACAGGCTTATAGGAACTGGCTGAAAGTTACAATTTCAATTTTAATACGCTGCCAAGTCATATAATCTATAGTCTGTTTCACGAAACCTGCCCAAATTGTACGGCTACATAAACAATTCAAAAACAAGATTTCTTTTGATAATATTAAATTAAAGAAAAAATTAAGAATGAGCCTTCTTTTTATTTCGTGAAATTTGGTAAATATATTGATTTTATTGCGAAAACAAAATTTCCCCATGTTAAATCCCCATAGACATCTTCACGGAGTGAAGATGTCTATGGGGATTTAACATGCGAAAGAGTGAACATGTCTATGGGGATTTAACATGGGGAATTTTTTTTGAATTTCAGAAATACTGGACCGATTTTTAAAATTTAACGTTTGTTTTCTTAGTTAGATCATATCCAAGCTATCTAGTCAGGTTTCGGAGTCAATTTCCAAAATGTTTCGTTTTTTGACTCCTCCCACACTTCTTTACCTCGTTTTTCCCCCATGTTAAATTCCCATAGACAAATCAATTTTTCGTAATAAAATCAATATTTGACCGGATTTCACGAAATAAAAAGAAGGCTCATTCTTAAATTTTCCTTTAATTTAATATTATCGAAACAAATATGGTTTTTGAATTGTTTATATGGCCGTAAAATTTGGGCAGCTTTCGTGAAACAGACTATAGATACACCACCGTCTGTGTTAAACTTACAAAGATGTCAACGTGTCCGAACATCTATTTGCAATATCAACTCGCAATCAAGCAGTCTGATTGGCTGAGGTTGAGCACATCTCAGGCTCAGCCAATCAATATATGCTTGATTTAAAGCCAATGTTCAAGTATTTAGAAATAAAACAATTGACAAATATTGTCAAGTTTAACGCAGGCGGTAGCGTAATTCTAGAATAAAACAGGAAAGGCACATCTACGGATTTTTCCAAAATATACCTACTGTCTGTTTCACGAAAGCTGCCCAAATTTTACGGCCATATAGACAATTCAAAAACAATATTATTTTCGATAATATTAAATTAAAGGAAAATTTAAGAATGAGCCTTCTTTTTATTTCGTGAAATTCGGTCAGATATTGATTTTATTACGAAAAATTGATTTGTCTATGGGAATTTAACATGGGGGAAAAAGTGGTAAGGAAGTGTGGGAGGAGTCAAAAAACGAAAAATTTTGGAAATTGACTCCGAAACCTCACTAGATAGCTTGGATATGATCTAACTAAGAAAACAAAAGTTAAATTTTAAAAATCGGCCCAGTATTTCTAAAATTCAAAAAAAATGCCCTCACTCCGTGAAGATGTCTATGGGGATTTAACATGGGGAAATTGTTTTTTCGCAATAAAATCAATATTTGACAAAATTTCACGAAATAAAAAGAAGTCTCATTCTTAAATTTTCCTTTAATTTAATATTATCGAAAATAATATTGTTTTTGAATTGTCTATATGGCCGTAAAATTTGGGCAGCTTTCGTGAAACAGACAGTAGAAGATGCAAACGTCTCTGAGTGTGATCATTTTCCTTTCACGTATTCAGTGCTGTCTAAGATTACCTTCCACGGAGGGTCTTGTAGTCCCAGCGTAGTAGGTATTGGTGCGTCTATGTAGCACATTATATGGTCGCATATAGCGTAATTCGTTTACCAGCACCCTGCATATGCTGGTAATCCGGTTTATAACCCAAGACGAAACATATGGGAGATGTAATTAGAAAATAAAACTCGCTCCATCAGACACTCGTCAAATCTCTCGCTTCGGGGCGACGCCAAATCGGCCCCAATGCCTTCTAGACCCGCGAGATAATGAACTTAGTACTGGACCTGTTCATATTGACACGTAACTAACTATAATGATTTGTTCCCAGATCTGGGGAACACACCCTTATCAAGTCGTTGATTTTCGCTGAATCTTAGATAGAAATTGTGACGTATATTCTCTTTCTCTTAATTAAATTACGTCACTGTTTTAAACGCATTAACTAGATATGAGCTGAACTTCCGCATAATCTGACTTCATTGGTGCCTCCCACCCCCCCCCCCCTCCTCCTTCCACCCCACCCAGTATCCTACGGGGATGGGGTGGGTACAATACAGGAACTGTGATATGAATGACTTCACCAGGTTGTGGCTTATTGTCTAATATTAGATTAATGATATCTCCCTTTGTGACCCGTAATTGCCTTTGACGCTTTCATAATTGTTTTATGTAGACTCACAATCATATTTAGGTCAATTGCTCACAACGCCGGGCTTATGTTTTCTTTAATGTATACATGCAGGCCAATATAAGCGAGTGCATTCGGGAAGTCCAATCACGGAGATACCTTGCTTTAACACTTTCACCCCTAAGGAATGGATTTTGATATGTTAATTTTGCAACCAATCTAATCGTTACAAAATGGTTTCAGACAAGTCCATTTATGAAAAAGGCGTATTATTTTTTGTTGTAAAAAAAATATGAAAATTACTTTCAAAAAGTGCAGATCCTGATGAGCCGGCTCGTTACGAGCCGACTACTCTGGATCTGCACTGTTTTCATAAACCGCTATAGTGGGGTTTTGCTTCAATGGGTTCAATTCTCAATACTTCACTATTAACCGTTCCAAGGCGACATTCATACTACAGTGTCATTGCGCAGATTATCGTTGAGAAATAATGTCAATTTCTTGTATGACGTTTCTGTTCTTTTGTATTCGTTCGGTTGTATTTGTGGTCATTTATTTGTATTTATGTTATTGTATTAAATATTAGTTTGCAATTGTGATATGATCTTGATGGTTACTAATACCACTTTTTATATAGTTCTACTTTTATATATGCCAACCTGCTTTTGGTTGTGAAGCGTAAGACACATAGTTTGGAGAATTCATATATGGTTTAACATTTTAAATTTTGAAAACTGTTACGATATGTTACATTACGTATCCGACATCTGGATTATTAAAATGTTTACATCATAAACTGAATAAAATATTTGTTTTCTCATTGATTCCGGCAGCATAACTACGGACCTTGTTTTGAAGTACTCCTGTTTTTATGATTTGGACTTTGAATCTCCTAGAAATGACAGTTATAATACAAAGTATACCACTTTCATGATGACATACGACATCCTAGAACTTGAACACATTAACCCTTTCAACATCACAGGCCTGTATAGTGGTATTGGAAAGAAAGTGTAGATCCAGATGAGCCGGCTCGTGACGAGCCGTCACATCAGGATCTGCACTTTTTGCAAGTAATTTTCATATTTTGAGAACAAAAACACCCCTTTTTCATAAATGGACTAGCCTGATAATTTTGTGACGGTTGGATTGGTTGCAAAATTAACATATCAAATTACATTCCAGTTATTTAGGGGTGAAAGGGTGAAGGTCCTCGTGGCTGGTTTACAGATTTTCGGGCTGTATCGTCTGTACAATGAATCCGGAGAGCTCAGTACATTTAAATTACGACGAACCAATTAAATTCAGCGCCGTTTGAACAGTTCGTTTTCCAATTATGTAAAATACCAAACACATCTTCCACACACATTTTACAATTACTTTCGAAAACGCACGAAAACATTTGTTGTTTAGTAAAAAGCGGCACTCGTATGCGTGTCACTTTATTTCCGCTAGACATTTTATTTCACGTTTTAACCAAGTTAAACGTGCAGAAGGTGTCAATTTATGACCCAGTCCCAATTAAACATCAACGAGAAAAGAAGTCTAATTTAATTTCAACGGATAATTACTAAATGTAATTGCGCGCGTTCGTCCGCATTAGGACAGACGCCATTTTAGGGTGGAGTGATCGTACTGTAAATAAGTGTCACCATAGTACCGTGTTGTATGCGTCCGCGACAGATAATAGGGCTAAATGAGAGCATTAATTGCATAAGTGTACGACGAACGAAAGTAATTTCCTTACCATAATGAGAAAATACAATTAAGTACAAGGTGGAGGTGAGAATTGTCATATGACTACGTCTGTTGTCATTACAGTTTGGACTTCTGATAGACCGCATGAATATTTCATAGTTAATTAGGTATTCGAGTCGCGCTGACACTAATTCTGGTTAAAGACAACTAAAATTAACGTCAGAAGATGTCGAAGTACGATATGGTTCAGCTAAACATAACATGCCGTGTTAGTTCAGATGTCATATGTATGATAAGTGCTTGTTATACATGTATATTTACACCTTCCATGAAGTCATAAGGAGAAAGCCCATTCAACGTTTTGTGTTTATATCTCAGTGTTTACGTTGTTGGATACTGAGTTAACGTTTGTTTGACGTCACACTATTGACCGACAACGTCGCTGTTCCATGATCTGATCGTATCTGTACCCGATTTCATCAAAATTGCAAAGTATACTTATGTAGCAAAGTATACTTTGAGGGAGTAATCATTTATTTTTCCCGAAATGCATTATGTCATATAGAACGAACGACTGCATATATCTGATGATTACAAGTATGCAGAATTATTATACTGAATTTATTACATTATCACAGCCAAATTGGCTGTGATAATGTATTAATTTCAGGATAATTTTTTTTAATAAATTTATCTTTAAATTGAAAATTTCTCCCTGAAAGTATACTTTGCTTGATAAGTATACTTTGCAATGTTGGTGAAATAGGCTACTGTTCACCATTCCATCAATGAAACACCCATTATGTTTATAACGAGCAATATCGCCACTTACATGTATCAGCCCCATGTCTTCAGTCAGAGCCACATATTGCCTGTTATGTTCTTTTTAATAATGATGTCGTCATCTTTTACAGACTCACACTGTGACTTGGACTCTTGCGGCGGAAATGATGTCACCAACCCGGATGCGGAAACAGATGGCGCTGATATTAGTGTCGATATGGACGATAACTCATTCGATGAGAAAGACGGTCGTGATGATAGCCGGTCTATTGACATTTCAAAACACGGCAAACCTCGTAGAGCCCGGACAGCATTCACGTACGAGCAATTAGTGGCACTGGAGAACAAATTCAAAACAACAAGATACTTATCAGTGTGCGAGAGACTAAACCTCGCACTGGGGTTAAACTTGACTGAAACGCAAGTGAAAATCTGGTTTCAAAATCGCAGAACGAAATGGAAGAAACAAAATCCCGGTTTGGACGTCAACAGTCCGACGTTACCGCCGTCGACCGGGTCAATGACGTCATTCGGATCGCCGTATCCGGCGGGATTATTTTATGGACAGGCGCTTCATCCCTATCTGTCTGCTCAGCATCTACCCGGGGCGCTGGGATTGCTGAAGTCCCACCCCGCATACATGGACCAAAAACACCCGTTTTATTATTCATATCTGTCACAGGGGAGATAACTCGACCCAGAGTTGACGTTTGTACACTACAGTCTCCGCTAACCGTGCCAATACTTGTCACGTTTTTATTACAAGAATAAACTTGAAGATTGTGCTTGAAATCAAACAGTTTGATTGGTTGAGCCTGACCTGTGCAGGCTCAACCAATCAAAATGTTTGATTGCCATCTGCAATTGCCAATATATGTTCAGAAACGTTGACATACTGATCAGATTAACACAGGCCGCTGTGTATTTGTTTTTTTACGGGAGAACTTGGGCTTATGGTATTTGTGGCAAGTCTAGCCGGACTTCGTATGACTAAAATGTTCGTAAGTGAACCTTTAGGATAGTCTGGAAATTTCAATTGACGGATGTACATTTATTGAACATAGGCTGCATATAAATGTAAATCCAATAATTGTTTGCAAGAAAACACTGCTAATGTGAAATGTACAGACTATCATAAATTTGCACTATCGAACATTTTAGTCGTACGAAGTTTAGTGAACATAACATATTAACATATGTGTTATAACATAGTTTGAACACTTTCTCCAGAATCTTGTTCGAAATTAGGCAGTTTTGTTTGTTGAGACTTTCAAACAACCAACATTCCTTATTGCGAGCACGAGAGCGATGTACGCATTATATAACGGCGTATATTCATCAAGACCTATTTTCCACGAGTGACAAGCGGCTGGTGATGCAGACAGGAGCAGCAAACGTGTAGTCTTTCAACGCTGTATTACCAGTACTGTTGATCACATGTAGGTTCTAGAAGAATAGTTCATATTTCGGTAATTTATGGGTTTGGTGAAATGTTACCAACATAAAATTTTAAGTCACCTCCCACGAATTACAGTGGGTTCAGCGTGTAAGTGAACACACGAACGAACACGACAGGTTGGAACCAACCTGTCGTGTTCGTTCGTGTGTGCACTTACACGCTGACCCCACTGTACACGTATATGTACGATACTTTACATGGGTTAATTTGACAGTGTAAATGGGGCCCAAACGTTCGGTACGGTGAATGTATCGACAATTGGCGAATTAAGTATTTTTTAATGTTTTAGCATTAGTTGTTGCGCAAAACTATGTACATTACGGTCATTACCCAAAACCAACGAAATTCACCCAAATCTACCAATATCCACCAAAATACCCATATGACACCAACATATATAATGACCATCTATCTATATATATATTGATACACCCCCTTGCGGAGATTATGGGCAGGCTGTACTGTTGATTCCTTAAGAATGTAGATACTTTTGAAGACATTTTTAAATGGTGGATAATCGGTGTTGATATCAAAACCTATTGTCCACCATGTACATTCCTTTTGGCCTGTCTGACTCCTGGGGCCCTTTTCACTAAACTTCGTACGTCTAAAATTTTCGTAAGTGCAAAATTATGATCAGTCTGTAAATTTCAATCAATTGAATTTTCCAGACGATCCTAAATTTTCACTTACGAACATTTTAGTCGTACGAAGTTTAGTGAAACGGGCCCCTGATCCGTAACTAGTTTTCTTTACATTTGGGTAGATGACAAGGGGTTGGTAGTACAGTGAAAGGTAACTCTCGGGGAATTAGACAATTTAATAGCTGTCTAATTTCCGGCTTTCAGATTTGCATTTCTGTCTAAATCCTACGTGTCGGGAACTGCTATTTGCTATACAATTGCTAAGACTGGTTGACAAATATCCCGCCCACGGACATTTCTGACTGTCTAATTCCCGGATATGTATAAGTTTTGACGTCTAACTGATGTCTACTTACTCGGTACCTATACAGTACAGAACATGTCATTGAGTGTTTATGAATGAATGGACTGCTTTACAATACTGCAGGCATAACGCACATTTTGAAGACTATACGGTATACTTGCTGTGTAATGTATGTTACATATGGTTCACGATCTGTGAAAATCGGGGTTATTGTCTTTGCGACAAGTTAAGACACAGATAAGACGGTGTAGTCTGATCCGGGTATACACTGTACGCCATTCAACCATCAAATCATCCATCAAACCACCAGGGAACACTATGTGATAGTTATAGTTCATATATTGGATTTTTAATAAATTAATTTCGTAGGGAGCGCTAGCGAGCGAGAAATTAATTTATTAAACGTCCAATATGTGAACTATAACGTACTTATTGCTTACCAGTACAGTCGCGAAGCTCCGCCCCTAACAGTGATTTCGAATTGCTATACAGTATGTGATTGGCGGTGTGACACGAAGTGAGCGCGTACGTGGGCTGTAATATGTTTTGCGTCTCGTGAACTGATGACAACAAGGCATAAACTCAGTTCTAAATATATCGAGAACATTTAATTATTACTTTAGTACGTATTGGCGAAAACGTCGCAATATGCGATTAATTGAGACGAAATGCCGTTCTTTCATTGATCGAGAAACTAGGGCAAACAATAAGGATTGGCATTGAATTTCGTGTGTGTGAGATTGCACTGTTCGGGATATACACTGATGATAAATGCAATAAGCCCGATTTTGTCAGATTGTGGTCGATAACTGTTGATCATGTGTGCTATTATTAATTTATATTGAATATACATGCATAAATTTACATTTCAACTGTCGTCTCTTTAATAGCTACCCCTGTACATTACCAGTTGATCAGTTTCCCCTCGGTCTATTTTAGCATAGCGCCGTTACCATGACCACGCCCTGCCCGGATTTCGTGGCGCCATGCTGCCCCCAAAAAGAAAAAAAAATAGTTTAAACAAATATATTTTGTTTTATTTCATGAAAACAATTTGCTCAGACACAAGTACATGCATTATCATTATTCAACCAAAATTAAAAAAAAAATAATATTTGATTTTTACTGGCATTCAACTTTATATTGACAATGATTTGATTTAACGTTAGTCAGTGTGGAAACGTAACAAACTATACATGTAAAACCGTACAGCGTCGAGGCTTAATCAGTTATCCTGTTTTCATAATCAGTGACAACATATTGCAAGATTAATCAACCATTGCTTGTTTTATCTAAAATATGTACGTAATAGTGTCCTGCTTGTAGAATACAAAGAAACAGGAACACACAAATTATACGTTTTTTCGCATGGTGCGTCGCGTGTACGCGTATATTTACTTTGAAGCAGAATTTGGTTAGTTAAGCATATACACAAAGTTACTTTATTTCACCTAATTGTCCCTTAACCACATCGCATGAAAATGAAGTTGTCCAGAAGACTCGACATTCGCATACAAGTGTACGCTTAAACCTTTCAACACGACAGCCCTCTATAGTGGTGTTTGCAAACAGTGTAGATCCAGATGAGCCGGCTCGTGACGAGCCGTCTCATCAGGATCTACACTTTTTGCAAATAATTTTTGTGGAGAGAAAAAACCCACCCCTTTTTCATACAGGCATTAGGCTAAATATCATTCTGTGGCGATTGGATTGGTCTGAAAATTAGCCTATCAAATTAGCATATCCAATCCTGCTACCAATTGTATTGTAAAGTACCGTGCGTATCATTTTGTCCTTTACGAAATATATACTGTATCCTTAAGACCCAGGTTAAACCAAGAAGTAACAAACCTTCGGTTACAATTTGTTTTAGGTTAGGTTAATGCTGTTGGTACATTTCCTGCACCATTAACCTAGCTGGAGAATGTAAACCATCTATATTGATTGTTAGAAGCATGGCGGGCGTTTCATTGATCGAGTGGCGAACAGTGCAGATCCTGATCAGACTGTGCGGATGCACAGGCTGATCTGGATCTACACTGATCGCCAAACACAAAACCCCATTTCTCCAGTCAGAGGCACAAATGGCGAAGACGGGGACATGACTGAACCAGTATAAAGTGTTTGGACTCGGAGAGAGAGAGAGAGACAGACAGACAGAGAGAGAGAGAGAGAGAGAGATAATGGGAGAGAGAGAGAGAGAGAGAGAGAGAGAGAAGAGAGAGAGAGAGAGAGAGAGAGAGAGAGAGAGAGAGAGAGAGAGAGAATGGGATAGAGAGAGAGAGAGAGAGATAGAGAGAGAGAGAGAGAGAGAGAGAGAGAGAGAGAGAGAGAATGGGAGAGAGAGAGAGAGAGAGAGAATGGGAGAGATGGGGATATTCAAGTAAATATGGTGACGACTACGACGACGACGACCGACGACGACGACGACGACGACGACGACCACGATGATGACGACGACGATGGTGACGATGATGATGATGATGATGATGATGACGAGGATGATGATGATGATGATGAGCATCAATGCGTGCGTATTAAAGAAATTCACAGTTGTCGGTGTAAACCGGATAAGACAATAATATAAATGCGATTTATAAACCCTGTCAACAAACAAACAGAAACTGAGAATCGCAAAAAAACACATCTAAATAACGTCAATGTTGACACATTAAGCAAACGCGCTGTATCTCACATCTACATATTTTAATTAATTTCTAATCGGAGAACAAAAAAAAACAAGTTCCATAAGATATCTCTCAAGTGTATTCCAACGCCCGCACAATTGTTATCATCGCAATCGACACCGAGCCGAAATCGAGACAGCTTTTCGAGCTATTTACCGTAATGAGGCTCGGTTATTGAGGCGCGTGTTATCGGGCCTAGATTTACTCCCGATCGTTGCGCGATAGGCCGCGAAAGCCGAGCAAAATGGCATTTTTGACGCCTCACCAGTCTGTAGTGATTCCATCACTTGCCAGATTACACGTTTGTCCGCGGCTGGAGAAAAGAAGCTTATGGCATTTGGTATCGAGTGTCCTGACCATCATTTATAAACAAAATATACTAGATATAAGCTTTCTATCCAGTGATACAGTGAAACCTCTCTAAACCGGACACACTGGGATGTCCCCAGTGTGTCCGGTTTAGAGAGGTTACACTGTAAATCGGGCATTTTATCATTCTGAGCAATAGCTGTGTGCTATGCGATCACGAACAGACATTATCACCTAAGATAAATGACCAAGAAACTCATCAAAATAAATATATTTGTTCGGGTTTAACGGCCTATCAACAAATACGGTCATGTCAGGCGGGACAAACGGGGAATCCAGGGGAAATCAGGGGGAATCCAAAAATCGGAACGGAATATTTACATCGAGAAAAAATATATTCAGCCCTGAAATTAGAATAACCTGACCTGCTGCCAGGTCCATATCAAAGTCACCTGACCCCTTCCCCTAGAATAAGATTACCGAATAATCGTAATACTCACATAAGAGGTATAACCGGATTTAACTGTCACATACAAAATGCCGAAGACGTATGTGAGAGCCAAATCAGGTCTCCAGTCGGAATTCAGGTAAGGATGAACCCCGATCATTAAATTACACATCGCATGCTCCAACCTGTCACCCACATCAACAATAAGATCAAACATGTTTCTTGGTGACCGGTTTACTGAGGTTCCACTGTATGCACAATGTGAAATCGAATACATTACGACCAGCTGGGGCTCTGAGGCTCTGTAGCCGATTTCACCAACATTTCTAACCGTACTTATATATCTAGCTAAGTATACTTTTTGGGAGTAGTCATTTATTTTCACCCAAAATCATTATTTCATATGGAACTATATAATAACTGCATATATTTGATGATTAAAAGTATGCATAATTATCGGAATTTATTACATTATCACAGCCAAATGGCTGTGATAATGTAATCAATTCAGTATTATAACAATTAATAAATTTATCCTTAAATTGAAAATTTCTCTGTCATAATGCACTTAGCAAGATAAGTATACTTTGCAATTTTGGTGAAATAGGCTACAGATACAAATCGGGTACATATCTTGAATTTTTGCAATAGAAAATACACAGTGCATTGACGATGGTTGCGTTTTCACACATACATTATAGTGTAGCTTATGATTCGGCCGTCGTCATGTGATGAGCTGTGAATTTCTGGTGGCCGAAAGAGAGAGAGAGAGAGAGAGAGAGAAGAGAGAGAGAGAGAGAGAGAGAGAGAGAGAGAGAGGCACGACAAAAAATGCCCCAATAACAGTGTGTAGATATAAGTATGTACACCACTCCTGCACCCGGATATGTATCTAAACTGGTTTCATAATTGCATTCAGGATCACTGGGTTGTATCTATCTATAGATTAGTGCAAGACTATAGTAGATATGTAGCCGGCTTGTTCCTGCCTTAATCTCGCCCTGATGTCAACGGTTCTGAACATCGGCATGTATTGGTAATCAATGTGTATGATCACGTGGTACTAACAACAACAACAGGTACTGAAATTTCCAGAATCCATCTGACTCAAAGTACGTATTCTTTTATAGTGTCCTTATTACGTAATGGATTTTGATGGAATATGGCGCATCAAACGCGTCTTGTTAAGCTGCATTTGGGGGTCTCTGTATTTTCGCCCAAACTTCTGTCGTTTTTGGAGACACGGAAATCGATTCTTCGCAAAAACAATATAAGTCTGTGTCAAACACCCTGGACCACCAAATGCAGCTCATGAAGAAGCGTCTGCTGCGCAATATTTCGTCAAAATCCGTTGCATATTAAGGAAAATATCAAATAATACTTACTTTGGAGTGGGCGACGTTGTTGTTGTGATCATGCACCTTGGTAATATCAACTCGCAATCAAGCACAACATTCAAGTTATGTAATACAGAAATTAACCTGTCACATACAATGCAATTGCAACGGTTAAGAGTTTACATGCGTATATTCATTCAATCGGCTCATATTTAAGGGTGGGAATTGGCTCGGACACCTTCCATACCCGGACACGCTACATACGTATATGATAGTTTGCGATTTATATACTGGGTCCACCATCAGATCATGACCTACTATCTGTTCCACGTTTGTTCTGCCGATGAACATTTGGCTATTAAATAAATTAAATCTAAAAAATATTTAAATATAATTACGATTAAAAACTATTTTCCTAACATGAGACAAAAAGGAGGGCACGGTAAAAAAAGAGAAATTTACTAAAAAACTGACTACATGTAGATAGTTTGGAATGATGCAACTAAGAAAACAAAAGTTAGATTTTGATAATCGGTCCACAAATTCCAAATTATTTTTAAAAAATCTGTATTTTAGCCCCCACGTTAAATTCCCATAGGAAAATCGCTTTTCGCAATAAAATCAATATGTGACGGAATTTCATGAAATACCAAAAAATTGGGAGGGTGACTTTTTTATTATTGATGAAAAAATACTTCCATTTAAATATTTTTAGATTTAATGTGTTGAATGGCCAAAAGTTCGTCAGTAGCAAAACGTGGAACAAACAGTAGACTGGTCGTAAACGAACTCGGACCTTTTATCCTGTGAAACGTCACTCATCCACATGTCTTGCACAATCTTTTTTACGCGTCGGTGCTGCCGCCGTATTATTTTATTGTTTTGTTTCGGAGTAATTGAGGAAACAATTGTCTCAATCTGGCTGGCATATTGGGTGCTTAGTGTTTTTTTCAGACTGAATAACGGAGTGATGTTAGTATACGGGTAATTCCGTCCGAATCGGTCGAACGGAATACTATGTGGGTGGAGTAATTTGTTAATAAACTGACCATCTGTCCGCATTGCGTAAATATACAGTTAGCTGCGTGTACAGTGGGACCTCTCTAAACCGGACACCCTATATAACCTCTCTAAACTCTCTAAACTCTCTAAACCGGACACCCTGTATAACCTCTCTAATCCGGACACCCTGTATAACCTCTCTAAACCGGACACCATGTATAACCTCTCTAATCCGGACACCCTATATAACCTCTCTAAACTCTCTAAACTCTCTAAACCGGACACCCTGTATAACCTCTCTAATCCGGACACCCTGTATAACCTCTCTAATCCGGACACCATGTACAACCTCTCTAATCCGGACACCATGTATAACCTCTCTAAACCGGACACCCATGTATAACTCTCTAATTCCGGACAACCATGTATAACCTCTCTAAAACCGGACACCCTGTATAACCTTCTCGGTGGAAACCGGACACCATGAATAAACCTCTCTAAAACGGACACCATGTATAACCTCTCTAACTCCGGGACACCATGTATAACCTCTATAAACCGGACACCATGTCTAACCTAAACTCTAACGGACACCATGTAATAACCTTCTATCTAAACCGGACTACCTGTATAACCTCTCTAAACTCTCTACTTCCTTATCCGACACCATGTATAACCTCTCTAATCCGGAGCACCCTGTATAACCTCTCTAAACTCTTCTAATCCGGACACCATGTGTATAACCTCTCTAAACTCCTCTAAACCGGACACCCTGTATAACCTCTCTAAACTCTCTAAATAACCGGACCCCACCCCCTGTATAACCTCTCTAAACTCTCTAATCCGGAACTCCATTAAGTATAACCTCTCTAAACTCTCTAAACCGGGACACCCTGTATAACCTCTCTAATCCGGACACCCAAGCCTAACCATGTATAACTCTCAATCGGACACCATAGTTAACCTAACCGGGCCTCTAAATCCGGGACACCCTGTATAGCCTCTCTAAACCGGACACCCTGTATAACCTCTCTAATTCCGGACACCCTCCCTGTATAACCTCTCTAATCCGGAACCACCCTGTATAACCTCTCTAAACCGGCACCCTGTATAACCTCTCTAACTAATGGAGTTAAACACAGCCTGTATAGCCTCTCTAATCCGGACACCCTGTATAGCCGCTCCTATCCGGACACCATGTATAACCTCTCTAATCCGGACACCCTGTATAGCCTCAAACTCTCTAAATCCGGACACCCTGTATAACCTCTCTAATCCGGACACCCTGTATAACCTCTCTAAACCGGACACCCTGATACCTCCCTAATCCTCACCCCCCCCCCCCCCCCCCCCTTATACCTCTCTAATCCGGACACCCTGATAGCCTCTCTAATCCGGACACCATGTATAACCTCTCTAATCCGGACACCCTGTATACCTCTAAACTCTCTAATCCGGACACCTCTAATCCGACTGTATAGCCTCTCTAATCCGGACACCCTGTTTAATACCTCTCTAATCCGACACCCTGTATAACCTCTCTAATCCGGACACCCTGTATAGCCTCTAAATCTCTCTAATCCGGACACCATGTATAACCTCTCTAAACCGGACACCCTGTATAACCTCTCTAATCCGGACACCCTGTAGCCTCTCTAATCCGGACACCCTGTATAACTCTCTAATCCGGACACCTGTATAACCTCTCTAATCCGGCACACCCTGTATACTCAATCCTAATGGACACCCTGTATAACCTCTCTAAACCGGACACCCTGTATAACCTCTCTAATCCGGCACCCTGATAACCTCTCTAATCCGGACACCCTGTATAGCCTCTCTAAATCTCTAATCCGGACACCATGTATAAACTCTAACCGGACACCCTGTAACCTCTCTAATCCGGACACCTGTATAGCCTCTTCTAACCGGACACCCTGTATAACCTCTCTAATGGACACCCGGTACCTCTCTAATCCGGCATGTATAAGCTCTCTAATCCGGACACCCTGTATAACCTCTCTAATCCGGACACCCTGTCTAGCTCTCTAATCGGACACCTGTATAACCTCTCTAATCCGGACACCTGTTATAGCCTCTCTAATTCGGACACCCTGTATTGCCTCTCTAATTCCGCCTCCTAATCGGACACCAATGTATAACGCCTAATCGGTACAACCCTGTATAAAGGCTTTTCCTAAAAGGACACCTGGTATAAGGCCTCCTCTAATCCGGACACCCTGTTATAACCCTCTCTAATCCGGGACACCCTGTATAACTATCTAATCCGGACACTATGTATAACCTCTCTAATCCGGACACCATGTATAACCTCTCTAAACCGGACACCCTGTATAACCTCTCTAAACCGGACACCATGTATAACCTCTCTAAACTGGACACCATGTATAACCTCTCTAATCCGGACACCATGTATAACATCTCTAAACCGGACACCATGTATAACCTCTCTAAACCGGACACCATGTATAACCTCTCTAAACCGGACACCCTGTATAACCTCTCTAAACTCTCTAATCCGGACACCATGTATAACCTCTCTAATCCGGACACCCTGTAGAACCTCTCTAAACTCTCTAATCCGGACACCATGTATAACCTCTCTAAACTCTCTAAACCGGACACCCTGTATAACCTCTCTAAACTCTCTAAACCGGACACCCTGTATAACCTCTCTAAACTCTCTAATCCGGACACCATGTATAACCTCTCTAAACTCTCTAAACCGGACACCCTGTATAACCTCTCTAATCCGGACACCATGTATAACCTCTCTAATCCGGACACCATGTATAACCTCTCTAAACCGGACACCCTGTATAGCCTCTCTAAACCGGACACCCTGTATAACCTCTCTAATCCGGACACCCTGTATAACCTCTCTAAACCGGACACCCTGTATAACCTCTCTAATCCGGACACCCTGTATAACCTCTCTAATCCGGACACCCTGTATAACCTCTCTAAACCGGACACCCTGTATAACCTCTCTAATCCGGACACCCTGTATAGCCTCTCTAATCCGGACACCCTGTATAGCCTCTCTAATCCGGACACCATGTATAACCTCTCTAATCCGGACACCCTGTATAGCCTTTCTAAACTCTCTAATCCGGACACCATGTATAACCTCTCTAATCCGGACACCCTGTATAACCTCTCTAATCCGGACACCCTGTATAGCCTCTCTAAACTCTCTAATCCGGACACCATGTATAACCTCTCTAAACCGGACACCCTGTATAACCTCTCTAATCCGGACACCCTGTAAAGCCTCTCTAATCCGGACACCCTGTATAACCTCTCTAAACCGGACACCATGTATAACCTCTCTAATCCGGACACCCTGTATAACCTCTCTAATACGGACACCCTGTATAGCCTCTCTAAACTCTCTAATCCGGACACCATGTATAACCTATCTAAACCGGACACCCTGTATAACCTCTCTAATCCGGACACCCTGTATAGCCTCTCTAATCCGGACACCCTGTATAACCTCTCTAAACCGGACACCCTGTATAACCTCTCTAATCCGGACACCCTGTATAGCCTCTCTAATCCGGACACCCTGTATAACCTCTCTAATCCGGACACCCTGTATAGCCTCTCTAATCCGGACACCCTGTATAACCTCTCTAATCCGGACACCCTGTATAGCCTCTCTAATCCGGACACCCTGTATAACCTCTCTAATCCGGACACCCTATATAACCTCTCTAATCCTGACACCCTGTATAGCCTCTCTAAACTCTCTAATCCGGACACCATGTATAACCTCTCTAAACCGGACACCCTGTATAACCTCTCTAATCCGGACACCCTGTATAACCTCTCTAATCCGGACACCCTGTATAACCTCTCTAATCCGGACACCCTGTATAACCTCTCTAAACCGGACACCCTGTATAGCCTCTCTAATCCGGACAGGGTCCGCCCAGGGTGTCCGGTTTAGAAAGGTTATACTGTGATGCAGGAAATTGTGCTTTAAAATCATTAGCTGGATTGGCTGAGCCCGAGCTTTGCTACAGCTCAAACACAGTCAAGCAGTCAAACTGCTTGATTGCTAGTTGATATTGCCAGTAGATGATCATAAACATTTCTATCTTCGGATCTTCGCAATATTAGCTCAGGCGGTGGTGTATGTTCTGCAATCATGAACATACATTATTGTCAGAGTTAGTAATGGAAGTGAGATCCATCAAAACTAAGGACAGGTTATGTTTTCTGCTTGTCCGGTGTAGAGAAGTTCTACTATCTATTTAATCATGTAGAACCGAATGGCTTAGTGCAACCACCGGGATCGTTCATACATTCAAAGTTCGAAAGTAACAACCTGCCTCTCTGGGGGCCTTTTAACTAAACTTCGTGCGACTAAAATATTTGTAAGTGCAAATTTAGGATCGTCTAAAAATCTCATTGATATATTTACATTTATTGAGCATAGGCTGCCTATGAAGCCTATGCTAAATGTTAATCTGAATTTTACAGACTATGATAATTGTGTACGTACGTACATTTTAGGCGTACGAAGTTTAGTGAAACGACCCATGGATTAGATTGCTGTCTAACTTCCCGGAAACAACGTTTTCCTATGAATCTGCTATACTTTGTAAAACGGGCTTGGGAACACACAAAATATTTTCTACATGTATTTATATGTGAATGTATGTTATTGTGAAAGTGACTCGGGAAATAAAATGCTAAAAATAAGCAAAAAAAAAGAAAGAAATAAAATAAAAACACACAAAATCACCACCCAAGCGATATTTGGCTAACTACATGTATTTTCCATCTCCTGGATGTTTTACCATTATAATTCCCCGTGCATAATGGGAGAGTACTGTAAATCAACTAAATTTCGCGGCTACTAAATTTCGCGATTTTCCTACCAGGCCATATTCGCGACGATTATCGTTCGCGGTATGACGACGTGCGCTATGAACTTTCGCGACCAATTTATGTTTTACTGAAAGTGGAATGCACTTTTTAATTTGCCAAACATGCTTAAACTTTGTTGCAGTATTTGACCGTCAGATGGCGCCATTTCTTTCTTATCGCGAAGACAAATATTTCACAACGTAGAAATTGTGTCATGTTCTGTCCATCACATATATTTTATGGACTGTATCTCGTGCAATAAAATCCAAATACCATGAAACACGAAACTATTTACAGAATATAGCAAATAAATAACCACACAAGTAATTAACATGTCATTTGAGACCAGTTTTCTAGAACAGTTTCACAGAAATGTTAAGTTGGAAACGGCAGTACCCGTATTCTCATGGGAACCGATTAAAATGAGACGAATCAAATATAAATGTATATACATGTATAAGTATATCATCAATTCACGATAAACTATTTAAAATATAAAACAGAATATTAATTTGTGGCTGTGACAGTGTAGATCCAGATCAGCCCGATCAGGAGCTACCTTGTTCGCCATTCCATCAATGAAACATCCATCATTCTTCAAGCAAGCAAGAAAATCGTTATCAAGTTACACGAGTGTGTTATTTGATCAGGAGCTACACTGGTCACACATCCCCCAATGCCCATTTCTCCAGTCACAACCACGTTCACCCTTTGATCTGGCAATTCCGAACTTGTTATAAATAATGGAGACATGTAGCATAATTGCTACATGTAAGCATACTTATCTAGCTAAGTATACTTTGAGGGAGTAATCATTTATTTTCCCCTAAATGCATTATTTCATATAGAACTACCGACTGCATATAGCTGATGATTAAAACAGACTTATTATACTGAATTTATTACATTATCACAGCCAAAATGGCTGTGATAATGTAATAAATTCAGTATAATAAAAGTTAATAATGTTTTCCTTAAATTGAAAATAGCTCCCTCAAAGTGTACTTGGCAAGTATTTTGGTGAAATAAGCTACAGTACAGACACAGACCGTCTATGTACATGTAGTGTCGGAACTATTATTGAAGTTATATCAGGCTAAGGTGGCATATTTCTGTCATCCACGTAATGCGATCACGTGATATCTAAGTCATCTTAATACACCTTATAAGTCTCGATCAATTTATCTCTTCCTAACCAATTAGTAAGTCATCTTGAGGTGAAAAATAACATGTAGCTCAGACAACTTGTAAGGTATATTAAGGTATTAGGCCATAGATAAATATACGTAAATAAACTACATATCTATCTAGATAGATACAGTGGTGTCAGCGTGTAAGTGCACACACGAACGAACACGACAGGTTGGTTCGCTACCCACCCAAAGTGTATGTTGTTACCACTCAGTTGAACCGCCTCGCCGAGACGGTTCAACTGAGTGGTAACAACATACACTTTTGATGCGAAATGTGAAAAAATGCAGAAAAATATTTACATTTTTTTTGTATACATGAAATACAGTGGGGTCAGCGTTCCAACCTATCGTGTTCGTTCGTGTATGCACTTACACGCTGACCCCACTGTACACTTGGCTTCAAGGACAATTGCTTCATAAGCGTGATGTGATATGTGAATATAACATAAGTATGTGAATATTGTCTTGTTACTGTATTCTATATGGTACATTGAGTTGCCATCTTTGTATGTACAAGCCATCGTACAGCTGTACCAGTCCGTGCGTGTGACACATACAGCAAATAATATGACCATAAATCAAATAAATGTTGGTGCAATACTTCATAGACAGATATGACAACGGCGTGCTATACATATTATGCCAAAAAACTATACAAAATACGAGATATCTGAATATTTCTCTCTTCAATCTCAAAATAAATTTTGATGTGTAAACTTTTCAATCTGATGCATAGCCTATTGACATATAACGCCATATCTACTCGCATAGTAGGTGAGTATACACCAGGGACAATATACACAGGTAACTGCTTACATGTCACTGGATTTAATAGCTAATAACAGAGTACAGTAGTAGGTATACATGATATGTGCTGTGTGGGTTGCTAGGTAAAAGTGATACATTGGGCGATTTTCTGTGTATTATGCTATTTACAATGGTGGTTCATGTTGTTAAAAACACAGGCACAATCCTGTTCAGAAAACTGACATAATTTACCGTTTCGTGTAATATAGGAGTCCGTTGTCCTCGCTTTTCTACATGTGATTAACTGCATTATATATGTTCTACTTCAAATTTTGCGTTTTGTGTCAAACGCCAGAAGAGGTGATAGTGGCTGATGGCTTGAACACACAAAGATGTTCGAGTTCGCCATTCCATGCTTCGAATAGGATACAGTAACGAGGCAGTGTTCACATATATATTATCATATATTCCATCACATGTAGGAAACAATTAATCTTTGAATCCAACGATGACCAGGTATTGAACTGGGGCCCGTTTCACTAAACTGCGTACGACTAAAATGTTCGTAAGTGCAAATTTAGGATCATCTGGAGATTTCAATTGATGGATTTACATGTATTGAGCATATGCTCAATAAATGAAAATCCAAGAATTGTTTACAAGAAAATATTTCTAATGTGAAATTTACAGACTATCATAAGTTTGCACTTACGCACATCTTAGTGATACAAAGTTTAGTGAAACGGCCCCCGACTAGAATAGAACGTAATCAGATGGCGGAACTATGCTACCATTATGTGGTTTTGGATCTGAGAACATGATATCTCATGGAATATATTTACACAATTAAGGTACAAATTCAGATGGCGTGTATCAATTATAAGTTCATGTCGTTGTATGCAATGTCCCTATTCGTTGCACAAATATGAATATTGTATTTATTATATACTCCACCAAGCAAATGTGTAAGATTTAGAATGCATACGGTATAAGACATGTGTATTTACAAAAAAATAGTCCGTCAGTTTTAGCAGGTGCACATATGAATATACAGTGAGGTGAGCGTGTAAGTGAACACACGAACGAACACGAGAGGTTGGAACCAACCTGTCGTGTTCGTTCGTGTGTGCACTTACACGCTCGCCCCACTGTAATTCATGTATACAAAAAATGTAAATATTTTTCTGCATTTTTTTTTCATTTCGCATCAAAAGTGTATGTTGTTACCACTCAGTTGAACCGTCTCGGCGAGACGGTTAAACTGAGTGGTAACAACATACACTTTGGGTGGGTAGCGAACCAACCTGTCGTGTTCGTTCGTGTGTGCACTTACACGCTGACCCCACTGTAGTTACCGGAACTATTGACATATCACCGGAATTATTTCATCGATGATACTATATTTCTTTCATTTACATCGTATAGTTAGAGAATACTAAATGGTGCTAAAACGACAAGGGGGTATGCAAAGGTAGTCTGCTATAAAAAAACAACATTGGTCGGGTGTTTGAAGGTCACAGATGCAGTTTGCATGTAAATATTGATCCCTTACTACCCAGTTTCATAGTTGGGGTGTGTCACCTGATGTACACAGAGTTTTCGTGGCCAGATAATGTGAACACATACTGGATGACATGCAGAGCTTGACGTTTGCATTTTTCGAAGTAAGTGATTTAAGGTAAGGTATATAATAAAACACAGCATCAGCAGAGAATCGATTCATTGCTGTATTAGTATGTGAAGTATCTACAATTATGAGAATATCCAACTTCCGCGCCGCGAAATAGACCTGGGACATGTCACAAATTCTCGTCATTCTGTCCACAGAGCCGTTTTTCCGACTTTCGTTCCGCACAATAGTTTAGGCTTGGCCGCGGATCGGTCCGTGTTTTAAACTTTGCTAGAACAAAATGGCGACGATAACGGCTCCCCATTCTCGATTTACGGAATAAGCCGAGGGTTCCCGAGTGAAATTCTCGTGACATGCTGCGTCATTACGTGTACTTTGCCAATCACGCCAATAATAGACAAGTGTCGCGAGTTATCATTTATTCATGCACGAAATTAGGGATGGAGGGAAGCAGTAAAATATTAATGAGGCCATCACACGGGTGATTTTTATTTGCCAACACTATTAAGCAATTAGCGACAGCAATTAGTTTAATTACTAGTAATTACGTCAATATCTGCAGCATCAATTTGTTAACTTTTTGAAGTCCGCAGTCAATTTGTGGCTGTGACTGGAGAAGTGGGTCGCATGACATTTGCGAACAGTGTAGACCCAGATTAAACAATCCCCGCAGTCTAACACCGGGTCTAAATAGCCAGGGAGCATCGTCATTATACAGAGCATCATCTGCTATTATTGGTTGTCATTTGCTTTTTGAATTTGCTAACATTTTGATGTCCGCAGAAAGTTTGTGTCTGAAGCATTTGGACGTATGTTCTATGCGACCAGTGTAGACCCAGATAAACCGCGCAGTTTTATCTGGATATACAGTGGTCGCCATGACATCAGTAAAACACCTGTGACCAGTTTCACTAAACTTCTTACGACTAAAATGTTCGTAAGTGCAAATTTAGGATCGTCTGGAAATTTCAATTTATGGATTTACATTTATTGAGCATAGGCTGCACATGCAGCCAATGCTCAATAAATGTAAATCCAATAATTATCTACAAGAAAACTTTGATAATGTGAAATTTCTCATAATTTTGCACTTACGAACATTTTAGTCGTACGAAGTTTAGTGAAACGGCCCCCTGTTCTGCTACAAACAAACAGCATGGTTTCTGATATGCTGGAGAGCGTTAGCTAGACTGGCCACAAATGCTATATAAAAGGTCACATTTCTCCAGCCATAGTTAAAGGTATTTCTCTAACATCATTAAGTGAGTGTCATTATTCCGACGAAAAAATGCTAGAAGACGCAATTGACTTTTTAAATCAACCGGTGTTGAGTCGGGTCAGTGTAACAGCCCACTAAATGTGTCTGCCATTCGTTTGTCATGGTCACAAGGTAATGATCACGTGGTTACAACAATAACAACAACAATGGCTGAAAGTGTTGAAAGCGCACCCACTCCAAAGTATGTATTATTTGATATTTGTCTTAATAGGCAATGGATTTTGATGAAATGTGGCGCAGCAAATGCGTCTTCGTGAGCTGCATTTCGTGCCCCGGGAGTTCGGCACATACTTGCAAAATCGATTTCCGTGTCTGTTGACACGGAAATCGATTCTTCGCAAAAACGACAGAAGTTTGGGCCCAAAGTACCGAGACCACCAACTGCAGCTTAACAAAACGCGTTTGATACGCCATATTCAGTATTTTGAAATAAGAAATTGAAATATTTTAGCAATATTAGCACAGGCGGTACTGTATCATTTAACGGATATTCGGTGTTTGCTAGAAGTGACGTATGACAGGTGTTTCATTCACCGAATAACGAACAATACTGCCCTCGTCAGACTGCGTAGATTCACAGTCTGGTCAGTGTCTACTTTGGTCGCAAATATCACCAACCTCATTTCTCCAGTCACAGCCACATATATATATATATAGTATATATTTCGTAAGTAAGTAGTTTCGCATTAATTATTACTAACTATATCCTGCATGGATGTCAATCAGACATGTGTACCCCGCTCAATCTGGATTCAAAAACTATTTTTAACCGAATGAAGACATTTTGTATTTTATAAACAAATAAGCATTGCTTTCGGAATTTATTTTATTGACATAGTATATTAAAAATAATATTACACTACAAATGAAACTTGTACATAAACACATTATATGATGAGTATAGCTTGCATGTATGATGCGGTGCTTATGCTTACATGTATGCAATACATATAATCTAACATGTGTGATGATTGAATGTGATATTTCTTAAACGAGTTGACTGATTTCATAAGAAACGAGGCAAAGCCTCGTTTCTTATGAAATCAGTAAACTCGTTTAATAAATATCATATTAAATACTCACCCATGTAATGTCATCCATAGCTGTATACCACAGGCGTTTGAAATGATGGTCGGTATATTGGTGTCATATGGGTATTTTTATTATTGGATTGTGGGTGAATTTTGGTGGATTTCGTTGGTTTGGGTAAGTTACATAGTTTTGTGCAACTACTAATGCTCAATCAGTACACACGAAATAAATCATCAATTATCTACACATTCACCGTTCCGCCCATTTTATACTGGCAAAATACACGTAAATTCGTACTTGTAGGTGTAACTCGCGGGAGGTGACGTAAATTGTATGTTGCACCCAAACCACCAGATATACCTAAATAACCCATAAAACACTAAATATGAACCGTTCTTCAAGAACCTGTGATCTATACTGGGTGAAAATAGTTTGAGTTGTGTTTGTGTACATTTATTCATGCGTTCACTCGCCTGCAATTGTCTTTATTGCGTCCAGTTTTAGGAGCAGTTCAAAGTACGACACCGGTAAGTGTTAAAAGTAGATAATTGGCTCGGCGAAATGAACAGAAAGTGCGGGCGGGAAATGGCCGACTATAATGGCCGACGGTAATGGCCGCTCATCACGAAGCCAGTCATGACGTTATATGCATTCATCAGGTAACTAGGTGTGCGTTGACCGAATCCACGCTGAACGATAACAAGGTGTTGCATTAAGCACTGACGCTGATAAAATGAATCACTGTCAATTTATATGTAAAAGTACTTTCGACGAAGTACACATTTGCTGGTTAAAGGCCGGATGGTCTTCTGCAAGTACATGTCCTCTGATAAAGTCTCCAAAAGTGTATTTATTCCTCATACGTGTAATTTAAGCTCATATATATTTCAAAGAGATTAAAATTATTTTAATTCCTATTTTCATATGGTTTTTTTCTTAAAGTTTTCAATGAAATAAACGTGTAGTGCGCCAAAGCACTTGTCTATTCTTAAGACTCTGACGTCAAAATCAATGGCGTCAAGAGCTAAACAATACTAGATATATATAATATAATAACAGAAAGTCGAACGTTGCGTTAAACACACTTGCAGTGAACATATGTCGGTAATTTATTGGCAATATTGTGTTTTTTGAATTTGAAAGTTTGAATTAATAAACAAATTAAAAAATTCTCGAGTTATTCATGCATGAACTCTGGTCACATGCCCGGTGTGGTTTACCACAGCCAATGGAAATGCTCCGAATCGAGTAAATAATCTGAAGTTAGCATTATTACCTGATAAATGACGTTAACGACGTTCGTCTAAGTATTACTAAAAGTAGTTAATTTCAAGTGTACTATAGGCGTTTTGTAAGACGATTGTATAGACGGCCCGGTGTGTATTAGTGTCAAAGTTTACGGGATCTTAATGTAATTCTACGGACTGACTGCGAGAATGAAATTTACTACAATATGGAAACACTTCAACGACAAATGATTCGATTACAATGAATAAGACTACTTAGCAGATTCTTTAATTTTCACCAATATTTATTAAGTCAGCTTAAACCCGATGTGGCCGTTGGATAACTTCAATTTCATGACAAAACGGTTTTCATGAAGTTTTCCCGTGAGATAAAACGGCCCGCTCTGTGATTGAATTCGGGACTATGCGACATGACCACCATCCACATGTACACATTTCCAGATGGATGTATTTGTATACTTAGTTGCGGATAAGTAACTAAGCAAACACGCCCGTATCCTCCGTGCTACGGACAATACGGGAGTTTTAGTTCAGTTACTGTACGCAACTATAGTGCATGCCCATAATAAAGAATACTGCATGTACCAGGTCTGTAAGCCAGCTCTCTATATAGGTGTTCGGTCACAAAGGAACTCCACACATATTTCAAAATAGGCATCACTTGTGCGAAACAAGGTAAATTGCACAGAACACCCACTAAAACAATGATATCATGCAGAGTTGTGCACGCGAATGTACGTCGTTGAGGTCGGTTTATTGGGAGTTTAGTTAACCCTTTGTCCCTAAATATCAAACATTGCCTTTTCCATGATAAGTTTCGGACTGTTCCATTAACAAGAAAATGTGGAGCTTGATTTAGAATTCAATAATACTGACAAATGCTGCAGATCCTGATGAGACGGCTCGTTACGAGGACGGAGGAGAAAGCATAAATGCTTGGTTGTATAAAACCTCTTTCCTCTCTTCTGTGGGGTTGACAGGGTTAACCCTTTGAACCATAAAGCCCGCTATAGCGGTTTATGCAAACAGTGTAGATCCAGATGAGCCGGCTCGTAACGAACCGTCTCATCAGGATATGCACTTTTTGAAAGAAATTGTCATATTTTTCAGAACAGAAAATACCCCATTTTCATAAATGGACTAGTCTTAAAACCATTTTGTGACGATTGGACTGGTTGGAAGAGTAACATATCAAAATCCATTCCAGTTGCTTCGGGGTGAAATAGTTAATACAGTCTGTTTCATGAATGTCCGTTTTCCTATACAACTGCATACCGGTGACACCGTGCATATGGTGTCCAGAATATTCGAGACTGATTGACTAAATCACGAGTATTCACCAATTTTCTACACGGTTGGTAATTGCCGTACTCCAATTTTACGGCGATTTGATTCATTTTGGAGTTCATCGATTCGGCAAATTACTCAATAAGAAGGATTGGGGCGATAAAAAGGATTAAACCAATCCTGCTCCCGCAAGAACCGAGCTCTATTATAAAATGAATTAAATTTCGGGAGGCCTTGTTGGACGCTAATCGTGCTGAAAGTTGCATTAGGTAGCTAGAGGGCACCATTCAGAGAGACAGCCGGTATGGGCTAAAGTTCTTGACGGACAAACGTGACAGGTTAAGAATAACAACAACGGCTGGAAATGGACACTTGACGACGTAATTTCATCCGGGTGTTAATGTAGCCGTCTGTTTTCTTTGAGTGGATATCATAATCAGTAATTATTTAATTTGCACCGTCGTTGCTGCCACTGTGTTTCATGATATCAACAGGCGATGTCAAATCCGTCAATTTGGCGCTAGTTTATGACATCGAGAAATGATATCAACAACGTCTGCTGCCATAAGTGCCATACATACATACTTCTACAACGTCAGCTAACTGTTATGTATGGGGTTTTAACCCCATACATAACATTTAGCTGACGTTGTAGAAGTGTTAGGGTGTTGGGGAGTGCGGAAGAGAAGAACATTATTTTTAGCCGGGTTCAGTAGCCGATTTCATCAACATTGCAAAGTATACTTTTCATGCAAAGTCTACTTTGAGGGAGAAATTTTCAATTTTAGGATAAATTTATTAATTTTTATTATACTGAATTTATTACATTATCACAGCCATTTTGGCTGTGATAATGTAATAAATTCAGTATAATAATTATGCATATTTTTAATAATCAAATATATGCAGTCGTTAGTTCTATATGAAATAATGCATTTCGAGAAAAATGAATGATTACTCCCTCAAAGTATACTTTGCTAGATAAGTATACTTTGCAATTTTGATGAAATCGGCATTACACAACCGCCTGCGTTCATCTATCAAATAGCAATCAACCTTTGTAGCACAGCTCAGGCTCAGTCAATCAAGCTGCTTACTTTCACACACAATATTCGTGTATTTTGTAATAAACATATTTACAAATATTTAGAAGATTAATGAAGGCGGCGGTTGAGCTCTCATATTACATTTTAATTTTTCATCGATACTGATTTCTAAAATCGGTCATATATTTTCGAAATCCATATATCTGCAAAAACGGCAATAAAAGTAATGCCAGATGCGGGCTGATATAATAATAATAATACTACTACTAATAATAATAATAATATATAATAATAATAAATAATAATAAACTACAACTTATTCTTGATTATACCATGTTGTTCAATTTTCAATATAGTGCAATGAGAGATGAACTATATGATTTGTCTAAATTCACCATAATAGAGGAGCTGAATGTAATATAATAATAATAATAATTATTATTATAATAATAATAATAATAATAATAATATGATAATAATAATAATAGTCATGTATAAGCATATGCAGAGCGCACATCCACATGCCGATTGTAATTTTCAAACTGAAGAGTAACAAATCACCATAACTCCGTCTGAAATTCCGTTATTATTCCCAGTTCCCGAGTCTCGCGGCAATAATAACACGATAACGCTAGAAGGCAAACAGACTGACAGACTAATGCGATCCACAGACCCGCCGTCACGGACGGACGCTAATGTATACGGCAGTTTCTGCTGATTGCTAAAAGACACAAGACTTGGGTATATTACATCAAACATATCACAGCTGAACAAACATTCAACTGCTTGTTTTAAAAATAACAGTTTAGTGGCATTTACGTCTCTAACTACTCGAAAATATCGTTATAATTGTGCGGGGAACCTGTGTTGTGTCGTTTATGGGTCTTTCGAACGCTGTAAAACACAGTTGGTCCGAAGTAGCAAGTGTCCGAGTCATATACTTTATTACATTACTCGGGCATTTGCTACTTCGCACCAACTCTTTTTTTTTATAAAAATAAAAAAAGAGCAAATTGTCCGAAGTATCAAATGTTCTATAGTGTCCGTACTACATGTAGTACAAGACTTGGGCATTTGCCACTTCGGACCAACTGCTTTGCATAAAAAAAGAAGGCAATTCATCCGAAGTCGTTATATCAAATGTCCTAGTGTCCGTATTGTAGTACATTAATCGGGCATTCGCTACTTCGGATACGTTGTTTTTATACGAGTTGTCTTATCACAATGTGTTTCAAATAACTACACGATTGTGTACATGTACTTAATTTCTACGCTAACGGAGATAGCCATTGTTGATACAATAATGGCCGTTTACTTTTTTTATGAAAGCGTCGACGCCCCTTATATTAAAATAATTGTATTCCTATAAAGCATCATTAACTGAATATATAATAATACTTCTTATTGTCACAGAGAAATATATATTATATGGTGTAATTAATTACGTGATGCTCAACAGTCTCACCAAAGGACATTACAATGCATAAATAGTCAGAAACCCTATCCGATGCAAAATGAAATCAGTCAAATATCGGGTGCATGCATTTCTTACCAAATTTATCCCGTCAACACAGTGCGTATGTGCCGTGAAACACGGTGCCGTGAAACATTTTTGATATCCTGTCAAAACGACCTTCTCACTGCGTATGAATATGTGCGGTTGCTGGGATTATTTCTTTGCATTTTAAAGCCATTTGTATGTATTGACGGGATAAATAGAATAGTAGGTTAGTGCCGTGAATGGAAAACAATATCTGGCGCGGCACGGAAACGGGATGTGCTCGACATAGCCTCGCCCATCCCGTTTGCTGAGCCTTGCCAGATATGTTCTCCCATTCACGGCACTAACCTACTATTCTCTATCTATTTTCCTTATTTCTGAACCAAAGTATATGTTGTGACCAACTCATTATGAATGGTCACAACATATACTTCTGATGAGAAATAAAGAAATTCTTGAGTCTTGCCGGATATTTTTCCCCATTCACGGCACTAACCTACTATTCTCTATATATTCTGCATGAACAGTCCATGTTTGTCCAATATCAATGCTAGTTGTTCCCGTTATATTAGAAGACCCAGACAGTGTACGGATATGAGGTTGAGATAAATAACTACGTATTGCTTCAGTGTTCTAGTATGGAAGCGTCCTGGTGCCAATGCTATTTATCTCCTAATTAGGAGATACTAACTCCTAATTGGGAGATGGCAATTAAGTCATAATTAGGAGATAGTAAGTCCTAATAAGGAGACAGTATCTCCTAAAAAGGACTTACTATCTCATAATTAGGACTTATTATCTCCTAATTAGGAGTTCGTATCTCATAATTAGGACTTAATATCTCCTAATTAGGAGGTATTATCTCATAATTATGAGTTATAACCTCCTAATTAGGATATAAACATTGTTATCATTGACACAGCTAGTAAGTCCTAATTAGGATATATTACGTCCTAATTAGGAGGTAGTACGTCCTAATTAAGAGACACTAACTCTTAATTATGAGATACTAAGTCCTAATTAGGAGATAGTAAGTCCGAATTAGGAGGTACTGACTCATTATGAGATACTAACTGCTAATGAGGAGATACTATCTCATAATTAGGAGATAATATGGAGGTAATATCTCCTAATTAGGAGATACAACTATTTTGGCATTGACACCAGGACGCTTCCATATTCTAGAGGTATCACTGATGCACATAGATGTAATACCAGACCCCATGCACCATTGAACCATAACTCGCACCTCGGGAGAATATCGAAATGACCATGCAATAATTAAGCAACATTATCACATCTGAAGAATTGAAATCTAAGTTAAAATTGCTAGCAGGTGCAATGCTTGTTTTCTTTCTGAATAATTTACACAGACATACAAACAATCCAGTCTAAATAAAACATGTATTAGTAACATTGATTCGGACCACTACACTTTCCCACAGAGTAAACGGATGCCAACGCAACCGAAGCTTACTTAAGTGCAAATTGCAAAAATGTCATATTTTCTGTACCAACTTCATAAAACTTTCCCATGTCAATTTTCTATCCTGAAATACCAAATGGTCATAATTGTCTTTGTTTTAAAAAGTAATTTCACAATCGTACATTCTATGTAACCAATGATGGGTAAGGGGATATCTTGAGAAACCGTTAGTCGACCGCATTGGCTTTTTGGCACGCATGAGAATGGTTTCAATTTGACATACTTTACATACGATTGAATGGAGTTTTAATCATATCAAACTAACAGATGAAGCTATTTACATGTATGTCTATACAATCAGCGTAGACCATGACCAGACTGCGCTTTTGCGCAGTCTGATCATGGTCTGCGACGATTGCCAGGAAATCATTTCAACGCAATATGGGGTACGCCAACCCGCACGTAACCCCATCTAATCACATTATGCTTGTATACAATCAAGTCTGACTTTTGTGACGCAATCGCTAAATCTTATTTTCTCGTGGCATATCGCATTTATAAACTGGATATATACTTTTCGCCTCGGATTAATTCGAAAGAAGCTTTCAACAGGCCGTCTAACCAAGCAAGCTGCCAATATAATGTTGTCTGTCGATACCTCACTTGCCAACAGTTACGTTTCCACGGATGGCTGATAATTCTACTTGGGCGAAATGCGTGAATCGGGTCTTATCGGGAGTTTCCGTACGCAACGGACAACAACGAAGGTTTTTCGGCTTCTAATTGACCTCCGGAAACTGCGAAACATTCGGAGAAAATACGGAATTGAAATTCACGCACATTTTCCTAATATTCGCAGCGATTTGATGGGAAATGCCGTTACATCTAACTGTTTTGTTCGGAATAAATTTCATAAGACATGTTTTCGTATTCACACATAATTACTCGATCGTTGAATGACAACCGAAAACCGACAGATGACGTATATTTACATTAAACCGCCGTTTTCTGGTTTGGCAATATGATATTCAAATCGATTTATTTACTGGAAGTGGCTCACAGGCATTTCTTCCATCATGGTCACGTGTGCAAATGTCACAGAATGCATATGGTTGTTTTTCATTTGCGACTGTGACTAGAGAAATTGGGCTTATGGCCGTTGTGAACATTATAGCAAATGTTTTACTTCACATTGTCAGTTCTTTGTCAAATCACAGAAGAGGTGAAACTGGCTGATGGCTGGAATACGCAAATATGGCCGAGTTGGCCACTCCATGTGACGTATACGACACAGTAACGCTACAGTGTTCAGGGCGGATCTGGAGGGGGTGGGGGTTCCGGGATTGCAACCCCACCCCCGTTCAGCCACGGGGTTTACATAGATCACAGTTTAACACCAGTTGGAGTCTGAATTTAAATGCCGTAAAACACAGGAAAGTGCATTTCGAAGAGCTCAAAAATAGGACAACCCCCTAGTTGTTAACGGTAACTCTTGCAATCACTCCCGTACGGGAGTAGATTGCAACAGTTACCTTCGCAACTAGATAACCCCCTCCCCGTTCCCCAAATTCTGAATCCACCCCTGGTGTTCACATAAAAGTTATACATATATCCCATCACATTTACGAATCATTTCTCTTTGAATCAAAGGATGAACAAATAGAGAACGTTTCCTTAAAGCGCACATTCCATTTAGGTATATCGACTGAACTACATGTATATACAAAACAATGATTCATTGCATTTTAGTTGCAGATCTTGGAACTATTTGATATTAGCCGCCATTTTAGTCACGTGTTTCCATACACTGATTCTCATTGGCCCATAATATATCGCCCGTGTGGCAATACACCATCGTCTGCGCTAATCTTGCCGATATTTGTAAATTTATTTATTTCAAAATACTTGCTTACTGTGCTGGAAGGCAAGCAGCTTGATTGGCTGCTACAGCTCAGGCACAGCCCATCAAACTGCTTGTTTGCGATTTTATATTGCCAATAAAAGTTCGAATACATAGAGAATAGTAGGTTAGTGCCGTGAATGGGAAAACATATCTGGCAAGGCTTAGGAAACGGGATGGGCGAGGCTCCGCCGAGAACCTCGCCCATCCCGTTTCCGTGCCGCGCCAGATATTGTTTCCCATTCACGGCACTAACCTACTATTCTATTTATCCCGTCAACACCTACAAATGGCTCTAAAATGCAAAACAAATAACCCCAGCCACCGCACATATTCATACGCAGTGATTAGGTCGTATTGACAGGATATCAAACATGTTTCACGGTACCGTGTTTCACGGCACATACGCACTGTGTTGACTACTTATTTATTCACTCAGTCCATACATATGACAACATGAGGTATATAGTTTCAACAAATGTGAACAAGGCTTCAGGAAATAGCGTGTACATGAATCACAGGTACTGTATACAGTGCATCATGACGAGACACAACGTATGTTACCGTTGTTCCGAACAGTGTAGATCCCGGTCAGAGGGCACTTTGTGCGATCCGACAGGGATTTAGACTCCCCAATAGATACATCATTTTACCTAGATCCTATAGTGACTGACTATCGGCAAGATGTGGTATATGTCGTCATGTTGCACCACATACATGTACCTCCAACAAGTAAGATGAATGTATTAAGTTTGTACATGAATTATGTTTTTAAGTGAATAGTTATTGTATAAAGTGTTATATCTGACCACTATTAAGTTGTAGTGGTAATCTGAACATATATGTGTGGGAGAGCTAGTCGTACATAAACGTAATTATCTGTATAACTTTACATAGCTTTTTCAAATCGTTCACAGTTTTAGTACTCATTAGTGTTTCGAATATGTATGTGTTTGCATTAGTATAGTAATATGGTTTAATACAATGTTTCCTTAAGTGTTTCAATTGTTTACAGATTAACAGATGGTGGTATTCGTCTCCTATATCACTTTCACAGATTATGCATTTTCTTTCATTCAATTGTATTCTTTTTCATCGTCTTGTTTCTTCTGGTAGCTTGTGCTGTCTTGTTCTAAATCTTATATATGTGTTTCTACATTTATTTGGAAGGATACCGAAGTATTCTTCAAATGCACATTATGTTCTATATAGTCTATACATGTAATTTAAACAAGTTGTTGATTCCCCAACACTGCCAAACCATTCATTAATATATAGAGGATATTCATATTTTTGCAACGAATATGACATATATGTTCATCGAGTGGTGTAGAATGTCCATATTTCACGAGTGCCGTGAGGCACTCGTGAAATATGACGGCACTCGTGAAATATGGACATTTCACACCACGAGATGAACATATATGTCATATTCGTTGCAAAATATGAATATTCTATTTATTATATACCGCTCCATGAAAACTAGCAGTTTTTTAGACTGTATACGGTAATGAATGTGTATTTGCAGCCTATTTGCAGTCCGACACTGTAGGTGCGCATTATGAATATAGAAGTAGTCGTATTTTCATCGGAAGTTGTTTATTTCATCGAAACATATGACTTTTATTTACATCGTATAACTATGTATTTCATGGGTAGGTATATAATAAATAGGTTTCTTAACTTTTGTTTAGCAGTTGATTTCAGCCATAGTTCATTCCAGAATGTATGTGAATAAAATATTCCATTTAAATAAAAGTTCGGAAACGTTGGCATCTGGGCAAGATTAACGCCGGCGGTGGTGTATTAGCCGCGATTTGTAGTCACGTGATTCCATCCATGATTCCCCAGAATATATCCAAGGTGCATGATCACGTGGTTACAACAACAACAACGTCGCCCACTCCAAAGTAAGTATTATTTGATATTTTCCTTAATATGCAACGGATTTTGATGAAATATGGCGCAGCAAACGCGTCTTCATGAGCTGCATTTGGTGGTCTAGGGAGTTTGGCATAGAATTATGTCGTTTTTGCGAAGAATCGATTTCCGTGTCGGAGACACGGACATCGATTCTTCGCAAAAACGACAGAAGTTTGGGCGAAAACCAAGAGACCACCAAATGCAGCTTAACAAGACGCGTTTGATGCGCCATATTTCATCAAAATCCGTTACGTAATAAGGACACTATAAAAGAATACGTACTTTGAATCAGATGTATTATGGAAATTTCTGTACTTGTTGTTGTTGTTAGTACCACGTGATCATACACCTTGATATCGCCCGCGTGACAATACCCACGCTATTCTCACTGACTGTTTAATCGATTCTTCTAGGTGGCATCTGCTCTGGTCAAACGTTCAGTGATTCTATCATAATGGCCGGCATGACGGGGGTAATTTGAAGCGATTGTCACTGAATGGAACGAATTAGTCGAGATACGCCATGAACCGTGACTGATACGGCTGATCACTGCTACTGATGCGGGCGAAATCCCAAATGGAACATCGCAGCCAAAAGATTATTACAAGACATTCTCAGATTGTCAGAGTCTTTTGAACGTATAGAGGCGATTATTACCATTTGTTTTCTTCCCACAACACATAGAGACTAGTAGGCGGTTGTCGTTTGATATAAAATTTATCAAGCATGGTTAGGAAACGTATGCTTTCAGAGACACCGACGTCGAAAGTTGACGCAACTTAAACTATTCAACTTTCGACGTAATTTACGGAAAATATCATACATTTTGTCAATATTTTTCATGAAAGATCGCACATCTTATAAGGTACACAATCACATGGCTTGATCATTATGTTCTCATAAGGTACCTGTAGATGTATGAAACATCATGCTTTCAAGCATAACCGCGTTCGTTGTGTACATGAAAGTGTATACAAATTAATATTATACAGGGGCCCGTTTCACTAAACTTCGTACGACTAAAATGTTCGTAAGTGCAACATTATGATAGTCTGTAAATTTCACATTAACACTGTTTTCTTGTAAACAATTATTGGATTTACATTTATTGAGCATAGGCTGCATAGGCAGCCTATGCTCAATACATGTAAATCCATCAATTGATATTGATCATATATTTGCACTTACGAACCTGTTAGTCGTACGAAGTTTAGTGAAACGGGCCCCTGACCTCACAGACAAACCTATAAAACGTAAACGGTTACACCTGATGTGATTTGCCATCAATCCAACTACAATCCGGTATGACAGACACTCACAGGGGAATCATTAGACATGGTTGTCCAAGTTCGACAAATGTTGGCATCGCAATGATCGATTTGAATCCTGTCCCGACTTCTTGTACCGTGGTCAAACACGCATTCTTCGTACGCATAAACCTTACAGACTCGTCAGACCATTATTTCTAACTGACAATTACGTAGGAGTTTATGGACGTCGGATTTGTTACGAGTGGACGAGTTGTGCTGGAAGAATCGTTTACTGGGTCCGATTATGTAGTGGGACGAACGTTTCAAAGGGCGTCTCACTATAAAATCGTCCTCGGCAAAAAAGTATTGCAATGAATGGGGCGTATGTCTTTTGCGACCAGCGTAGACACAGACCAGCCTGCGCGTCCGCGCAGTCTGGTCTGTGTCTACACTGTTCTATATTATGTCAGTTGATCATCAAGTATGTCTGAAAGTAAACAGTGATGATCCTCACATGTACATGACAACATGTTGCAGACAAACGACAGCCGATAAGGAGCAAGATAGGGCATAGATTACATACGCCTAATGTCACAGTCACATACGTGTGAAGAAGCAAGGAACTCAAATACGATACGATATTGGGGAGACATGGGCTGGTGATATTTGTGGCCAGTATTGCGGCGTCTACTCTGCGAGCTTCGGAGCCCCGCAGGGGACGTAGAATTATTATTTTTATTAATTCGTTCCCACGAAATAACAAATTCGTTCCCTCAATGTAACAATTTGTTCCCACGAATTAAAAATTCGTTCCCTCAATTTACCAATTTGTTCCCACGGAAACGAATTGTTCATTCGTGGGAACGAATTGTTATATCGTGGGAACGAATTGTTAATTCGAGGGAACGAATTGTTAAATTGAGGCAACAAATTGTTTTTTCGTGGGAACGAATTAATAAAAAAATCCATGTTCCCTGCGGGGGTCCGTAGCGAGCACATTGTTACTGCTTAGTAAGGCATACACAAGTATCGGGCATCCTGACCCTACCTACCTGAATATGCCGCCGACCCTAGGCTTTTTTGGACGTATAAAAAAATGTTCATTTTCGATCCTTCGTATGCTTAAGGCGTCATTTGCGTACTTTAGGCGCTTGTCTTCCGTGTGCCTGCAGCAATAACACACATAAGCACCAAATAATAATTCCAGCACAAAAATATTTACACAATTCCCTAACATTTGATTGGTCCGTTGCAAGTCTCCGTCCAAAATTTATATCCCAGTAAACTCCCACGCCGAACTGCTTTCCGTAACCGTCAGGCGCAGTTAAAATAATTCTTAAGAAAACAGAAAATAAACACATTTTCTTGATGAATGTATTTCAAATGCTGGAATTATAAGGAATGAATGGCCTTTTTGTGGAATTTATCGGGGATATAAACTTGGAAAAGTCGCGGGAATACTGGACGAGGCCTTCCGGCCTTCGTCCAGTATTCCCGCGACTTTTCCAAGTTTATACCCCGATAAATTCCACAAGAAGGCCATTCATTCCTATAGAGAACCTATCCCATCATATGGGCACAGAACTGATGTTTTACTGATTGAATCATAAACAATGCGTACACTGACGAGATATTGCGCAGACCGGTCTGTGTCTACCATGGGTTCAATGAATTAAAGCGACTGTATCGCCCCAGATAGTCTGCCCTTCCGCGCTGTCGCATTACGAACCACGATTTACGTCACAGAGCAAGGGAAACGTTTCTCTATATAGTTATGTATCTGCGAATAAAAAATATTTTCATAAATCAGCTCATAGTTATTTCAGTGCATGGAGTAATTAAGACACACACTGATCTGGTAGTCCTTAAAGTTCATTCTCTAGAACCCCGTGTTGCAATAAAACTATTGGTCCCTAGTGAACGTTGGCCGAGACATCTAACGCCGTTAACGAGCTCCGTAACGTATATTGCTCAGAATATAAAATTCCAGTCTTTGAATCAAAAGGGAATCCAATAAATTCATGCCCCTCGTGCGTATCAGATTTCACCGCTCACCACAGGTAGAAACACAAGAGTAGCCGCAAATTCGTATAATGTCCCAGTGATTAAAAGCGCGCCATGAAACGAGTCATGTAATCGACGTAATAAAGCGATGATCGCTCAGTGAAATTGTCAGATAAATACTGGTGAAATGTATTGGTTATTTCTTTGTTAATCGTGGTAGAGGTCCCGCATGAACATTTGCAAACACTGTAGATCCCGATGAGCCTGTATGTAACTAGCTACAATAATTCGCCTCCGATATGTTATATACGGCTACAATTTGACCCATTCAAAAAAATGTGAGCAATCGAAGTTACACCGACACCTCCATGATGGAGTTATCCCCCTTATTTCACAGACAACTCCATGATGGACTTATCCCCCTTGTTTCACCGACTCCTCCATGAAGGAATTATCCCCCTTATTACACCGACACCTCCATGAGGGAGTTATCCCCCTTATTACACCGACAACTCCATGATGGAGTTATCCCCCTTATTTCACCGACTCCTCCATGAAGGAGTTATCCCCCTTATTTCACCGACTCCTTCATGAAGGAGTTATCCCTCTTTTTCCACTGACCAATTCAAGTGTGTACATGTACATTTATTTACAGATGTATTGCCGTATAGTGGCATCCAGTACACCCTAGACCAAAATAAATATTGATCATTTCCAAAGATCAAACGCGACTTGCCCGTTACATCGTCTAGGCAACACAGTTGCCTTGTTTCGTTACAACCCAATACCCGTGTCCAGGGAATACTTCCAACTACATCTGAGACCAGAGTTCCACAGTGGTCATTCAGTGGCGGAGTGGTCAGTAGAATTTAACTCGTTGTTTATACAAGTGCTTTCACTATTACTTGCATAGATGGGAATAGTTCAAAGAGGTTTACGAACCTTTATGAGCTTATAGTTTCCAAACGACTTTGAATTTAACGCAGTGCCAACATAAACACGTAATTAACTGAATCAGATTGCTTCCAAGTATGGCAATTAAGGCAGGTATTTAATGAGACCTGTAATTATTGACGGATTCTGATAAATTAAGGCCAAATCCTCTCTTAGGATGAAATATTGAAACTCTATCGAAGCTGTTCTCCGTTCTCTGTTCTCTATTCTCTATGTTCTGTTCTCTGTTCTCTGGCCTCTATTCTCTATGCTCTGTTCTCTATTCTCTGTTTCTCTTTCCTATGCAAAATGTTCTCTTTTCTCTGTCCATGCTCTATGTTCTCTATTGTCTGTTTCTCTTTCCTATGCAAAATGTTCTCTTTTCTCTGTCCATGCTCTATGTTCTCTATTGTCTGTTCTCTGGTCTCTGTTCTCTATTTTTGTTTTGTGCTCTGTGCTCTGTGCTCTATGCTCTGTGCTCTATGCTCTGTGATATGTGCACTGTTTTCTTTCCTCTTTTCTCTGTTCTATGTTCTCTTACCTCTGTTCTCTATTCTCTGTTCTCTATTTCTGTTCTCTATTTCTGTTCTCTTTTATCTGTCCTCCTGTTCTCTTTCATCTGTTCTCTGTTCTCTGTTCTATGTTCTCTTTCCTCTGTTCTCTGTTCTTTGTTCTCTTTCCTCTCTTCTCTATTCTTTGTTCTCTATTTCTGTTCTCTGTTCTATGATATCTGATCGTTACTACTTTAAAACTTTACTAACATCTACTATCCATTTTCTTTATTTCTCACTAAAAGTATATGTTGTAACCACTCATTTGAACCGTCTTGGAGTATATATTGTCACCACTCATTTGAACCGTCTCGGAGAGACGGTTCAAATGTGTGGTGACAACATATACTTTTGGTGTGAATCTATGAGAGACGGTTAAACTGAATATTGAACATATTAAACATATATTTTTGGTGATAAAAAATAAATAATCGTTTTTTCCTATGAAAAAAATAATGTGTATCTTCAGCATGAAATACGTATTTGTTAACAAATCTTAAAAACAACAGCAACAACAACAACAACAACAACAACAACGATCATGTAAGATGTCACAAAAGGATATAACAATCGTCAAAATACTTTGTGTCATATCTAAATCATAACATGGTTTGATAATTTAACGTAATTCAGTGATATTGCGATTTCATGTTTTGATTTTGGAGTTTATTGTAATTGGTGGAGCGGCTAAAACGTGAATTTTCAAATACTGATATAAATGAGAGATATATAGTATATTAAAGTATTAAGTGCACATGATAATATGGCTTATCAAATCAGGCATGTTAATAATTGACGATGTTGTTATATATGATGGAGACAGTTTTCGAAAGATTCACACGAAATTCCGAAAACTTTCAGCGTCATATACGAAAAAAAGAAGAAAATATTTAATCATTGTAATAATCATCTAGTCGCTGGGTCACAATCGATTTGAATAAACTTAAGACATATCGCATATACGGAGCCCCGCAGGTGACATGGATTTTCTTTTATTAATTCGTTCCCACGAAGTAACAATTCGTTCCCTCAATTTAATAATTCGTTCCCTCGAATTAACAATTCGTTCCCACGATATAACAATTCGTTCCCTCGAATTAACAATTCATTTCCACGATATAACAATTCGTTCCCTCAATTTAACAATTCGTTCCCACGAATTAACAATTCGTTCCCACGAATTAACAATTCGTTCCCGTGGGAACGAATTGTTATTTCGTGGGAACGAATTGTTAAATTGAGGGAATGAATTGTTAATTCGTGGGAACGAATTGTTAAATTGAGGGAACGAATTGTTATTTCGTGGGAACGAATTAATGAAAACAAAGAATTCTACGCCCCCTGCGTATCTCCGTACAAATCAAACGAAATATTGGTGGTTAATGCTAAAGGCGCAGAAAACTTCAAAATTGAAGAATTAAATTAGCTACATGTACAATGTATGTACAATGTATGTACATTGGGAAAAGTATACGGTTTCATTGAAACATGGAAACGTTATCGTTATATACGTTAATATTTTGATTTTGAAAAGAAAATTTAATCAAATACACTTATGCAATAAGACATATTATGTCATAGGAGGTCTGTAATATGAATATATGACAATGTTTCGGCCTATTAGTCGCCATTATGTGAGGGGATCGGATGGTATTTTGCATGTCACGTACAATCCGCAGTCTTGTTAAATTGCACACATCGCTTATTTAATGCATTAAAACCATTTTATTCAGTATTTAAGCTTAATAAAATTGCTGTATATAAAATTAAATGTTTTCGTGAGATCGTAGAGCGGTATTCCTGTCATAAACATATATTTATGTAATAAGTTATCAAACGATCTTGCGTTTGTACTTTGCGATTATAAAGTGTCATCGTTTAATGCGTGCATCACTATTTCACGGGATGATACTGAATTATGGCGAACAGTTGAAAAATATACATGTAGATTTAGGTTGTGCCAACCGTAGACTAATATTTATCCCGTCAACACAGTTCGTATGTGCCGTGAAACACGGTGCCGTGAAACGTTTTTGATATCCTGTCAATACGACCTAATCACTACGTATGAATATGTGCGGTGACTGGGGTTATTTTTCTTGAATTTAAAAGCCATTTGTAGGTGTTGACGGGATAAATAGAATAGTAGGTTAGTGCCGTGAATGGGAAAAAATATCTGGCGCGGCACGGAAACGGGATGTGCTCGGCAGAGCCTCGCCCATCCCGTTTCCTAAGCCTTGCCAGATATCTTTTCCCATTCACGGCACTAACCTACTATTCTCTATATATGTCCCTCCCGCAGGGCGTACACAGGGCGTAGAGACGTACATCTAGTTATGGCATACATGTACATGATTAATCGGTCCTTCTATAAGAATTGCTTTTTTTCTTATTTTAACAGAACTGGCAATTACGCCATTTTAAATTTAATTTTATATTGTATTTAACTATATTGCATATCGTCTCTCATAATTCTGTTTAGAATGGCAATTGTGCAATGCAAGCACATGTATATTGTCTTTTTTGTACGATTATACAATTGGTCAGACATATATCTTCAAATAAACCATGTTACACAGGGCCATGATGAAAACACGTTTTTACTTTTTATATATTTTTTTTTAAATCCTCATAAACGAATTTGGTAAGTTTAGACACTATTTTCGTTTTTTCGATGTATGTCTATATACTTTTTCCTAGACAATTTAGTTTTGTTTTCATGTTTGAATTCGTTTAGATCGAATAATGTCCTTTAACAAACGGAAACCAATTGAACAATTGCAATACTTCAACTAAACGATGATCATTTTGTTCATTTCATACATGGTACACCTTTAAAGGGCGATTTTCCTCTGCTGTTTTCATTTCGAACATACATGTATATTTTTTTTAACAAATACCATGTTTTTGAAGCACACGATAATTATGTCAAATGGAGACAATTCTCATGAGCCGTTAAAAAAACAGGTTTTCATCGAGTCAAAAAGTGAGATTAAAAAAAATAGAAGATAAAATTTAATTCAATCTTGTAATGGTTAAACTAAGCAGTGTATGATTGTTCGTTTAACCAATCTCTGTCTAAGGACACGATCATTTTTGTTGAAAAAATATTAATTTGTTTATTTCTCCATAAATATATATGTTGTTACCACTCATTTGAATCGTCTCGTCGAGACGATTCAAATGAGTGGTAACAACATATGGTTCCGAGATAAAATAAAGGAAATAGAGATTTTTCTCTGTCTCAAAAATTTCATACAACTGTAACTGTATCCCGTCTGTAATGGGTTAACGCTTGTTTCGTCTTATTTTATTTGGGAACATGCATTAAATTGTTTATTTCTCCATAAATGTATATGTTGTTACCACTCATTTGAATCGTCTCGTCGAGACGATTCAAATGAGTGGTAGCAACATATGGTTCCGAGATGAAATAAAGAAAATACGGATTTGTTCTCTCTCTCTCAAAGGTTTAATACAACTATGACTGTGTCCCGTCTCTAATGGGTTAACGCTTGTTTCGTCTTATATTATTTGGGAACATGCATTAAATTTCAACTGTATATATTTAAGATGGCAATAGGAAAATACGTGCACGCTTTCTAAGTGGCGAATTGCAAAGTAATCGGACACTCATGGATCTTTTTACATTCACTACGCCTTATAATAATATAATGATGCGCATGACTAACCGAGTAAAAGACCAAATAAAAACAAAATTGGCTCAATTGACAAGTTAGTTAGTTTGAAAAATAAAACACTCAATCGATGCGTATTTTATCTTTTTGTGGACTGGTCAAAGCACGTAAGTGTTATTTTAAGGCCACTTGTATGTTTATATGGTTGTTAATTCGGTTTCACATTATTTAATGAGACCCCCTTTGATATTCCGATTTATACAATGTTACCTAAAGCATCTACTTGATTTCTAAACATTTTCAAATTAAACTTAAGCAATATTTTTATTGCCAAACGTGATTTTAAATCCGCTTAGATCTACCCGACATAATTATTTATTTAGTTTAAGGTTTAGTGCGCAACGTAAAATTGTAACACTCCGCAATATTTCCCCGTTCTTGATCTAATCTCGTTAGAAGCTATTTACTGATTGGAGGAACAGCGTTCCCGCCCACCGGCCAATAGGCGCTGGCGGTTGCTTACACTTGCGCATGCGTATCTAGAGCGCAGCATCTTCGTGAATAATCAAACAGCTCGATAGACGTCGGGAGCGAAAGCAGTCATCTTAATGATTATTAGTATTGAGTGGGTATTACTCGCCGACTACCGGACATATCGTTAATGGGAAATAATTCTGGCACGTGATGCTTGTTATTTGAATGGAACGCTAACTCTGGAACAACTCTCGCTGAAAAAAGAATGATCATAAATTCGCATAAATAGTCTATTGGACTTATCTATAAACACGTGCCGTTACTACGGCAATTATTTCAATAATTTGTCTGGACACAGTGTGAATATTTCAGGATTGTTCCCAACTAAAGATGTGATTTGTCGCGGGGGAATTAAGAGTGTAGAAATTAAATAAATGTGTCTGGAACTGTGAATGAATATTTAAAAACTCTTCAACCGTCGCCACAATTAACGTCTACGTAGACCATTGTCTGAAACAGTTGCTATACTTAATTTAATTACTACGAATATTGCGTACAAAGAAAAACGCACAAGCGAACATCTCATATTCGAAAGTAGATTACGAAATGTGATAATAAAACATACATGTACGGAGTGAATTTAAATCACTTGAATTAGAAACATAAGTAAGTACATACACATGTAATGTCATTAAAATGAATTACCACACAGCGCGTCACTAATAGTTACTAGCGGATGTGCATAAACGAATCAGACAAAAAACGAACAGTTTGCGTTTTGTCAAATTAACCATTAGAGAGTGTAAGATAAGGGATCTGTGTTTTAGTGAAGACTGTGACACGCGGTATGATGAAAACCGCCGACGAAGTATGCGCGGACCAGGAACACGGCTCAGATTACACAGCAGATTATACATTCTTGAACACGACGAGAAACATCGCTGACGTTGGAAATGGCGGGACACCCAATGGCAGAATTCGTAAAATTCACGAACTAGTTGGAACCGCGGAAAAGTGCATCAGACAACTGGGGGCCGTCAATCAGACCGGGGAAAGTGACGTGAGCGCGTGCAAGCGACTAAAATTAGCCATGGATGACAGTTTGCTTCCCCAAGAAAATTCGGACCACAATGCTGGTGCGACATCAAACAGTGAAACCAGTCCCGAAAACGCAAGACTGCACAATACATTACCATACAGTGATTCATTAACAACAACAACAACGGGCGAGATTCGTCATTCCAGACATAATGAAAACGGACATCATAATCGGTTGTTAAATTTAAATGAAATGGACAGCGAAGACGACGAACCAACTCCAAGTAAAGAACATAGTCATGTGACATGTAAAGACAATGCGGAGGTGACAGATAGACAGAACGAACACGAAGAAAGGGACATAACTGTGAAACAAACATCGTTTTCCATAAATGACATTTTGAATCCTCGGAAATTCGTCAATTGCGTGACGACGACGCAGGCGTCAGTTTGGCACCCCTGGTCACGTGACGATATCGGCCGAGACTACTCGAAGTTTAACCTGGACAAGACTGAAACAGTAGATCCCATGCAAGGTATGTATTGTTTCCAATTATAATTGATACTCATGGTTGATTAACTGAATACATTGCAACCTCTCTGCAACAGCCACCCATGGGAAGACGCTATCTGGCTGTTGTAGAGAGGTGGCTGTTATAGGGAGGTTAATGCTGAATTAAATTTTGTCTTGAGATGTTTATTTATTTGTAATTAATTGCTACATAATAATACAGTCTGGAGTTGTTTCTAGTTCCACAAACGAACGATCGTTTATACATCGTTTTGACATCGTTTTCGTTTTGATAATTAGACAATGATGTTTGCGTTGGTTTAAACGTGCCACGTTTAAACCAACGAACACATCGTTGTCTAATTAAAGACAATGCAAACGATTTCAATACGATGCGTTGAAAGAAGCGACAGGTGTTTAAATAGATGAAAGCCGGGCAATTAAACAAAATTATCGTTTTCAAGTATTAATAAACACATGATAATCCTTTCCATACAAATCGTTTCAATGTGTTTTCCATTCGTTTTCGTTTTGTTTCGTTTGAGAACCTTCAACAAATCGTCGCTGTACATATACAATGGAACCTCTCTACACCGACCACATATAACAATAATGTCGATGGGTTTAACTGTAATTTATATACACAGCTAATGACTGCATGTTAGTAATTAACACAATCATGTCGCGGCACGCTTATACATCTGAATTACAATGGAGCATATCTAAACCGTTTAGAGAGGTTCCACTGTACAACTAAAACGGTATACAGTGCAACCTCTCTACAACAGCCACCCATGGGAAGACGCAAAATTGGCTGTTATAGAGAGGTGGCTGTTGTAAGGAGGTTAATGCTGAATTAAATTTGATCGTCTGATGTTTATTTATATTCATCAATAATTCTCAATAAAAACATGTTTTGACAGCATTTTAGAATCATTTCCAATGGAAATGATTCTAAAGTGCTGTCAAAACATGTTTTTATTGAGAAAGAATGCAAAAGCAACATCAGACGACAATGTTCATGTTCAGTAGTCTAAGGGTTAGATATAGAGGAAATCATCCATTTGGGATATAAAATAGCGGCTGTTACAGAGAGGGTGTTGTTGTAGAGAGGTGGCCTTTAGGGGAGGTTCGACTGTATATCGAAGAAACGAATCAGTGTACCTAAGACAGACCGACGAACACATGCATAGACTGAGAAATAACTGTTTGAGACAAGTCATGTGATATTGTACATAGAAGTTCTGTGATTTTTCATGAAAAATATTTACAAAAAAACTGTGATATTTCTTTAAGTTGACTACATTCTCAGATGCGGAATTCTATTTTATTTTAGCAGCAGAGACGCCAGTGTCAGTAAATTGATATTTTGTTACGTCACATTTGAATAGTCTCGCGGCGACTATTCAAATATGAAGTAGCATTAATACAACGGTTCGTATATTTATCGGATAAAACTACCCACACATGATTTATTTATTTCGAAATTGAACTCGAAATCAAATAATTTACAAAAATTCGTATCAGAATACTAACTTCCGGGCATAACAATCGCAGTCATGCTGGGAAATGTACATGTATGACGTCATGTCTACACTGGGTACACCGCCACCTGCGTTAATCTCGCCCAGATGTCAACGTTTCCGAACGTCTATTCTGAACGTCTATCTCCGATCTCAATCAAGCAGTTTCATTGACAGAGCCTGAGCTGTAGCACAGCTCAGGCTCAGTCAATGAAACTGCTTGCTTTCAAGCACAATAAAGAAGTATTTTGAAATGAAAATCTATTAAAATATTGGCAAGATTATCGCAGGCGGTGGTGTATCACAGCGAGGGTACACGAATTATAGCAACGTTTTCCCATGATGCACCAGCAAATATGGTGGAATTCAACCGTCATGTTACAAGTGTAGCTGACTGATACGCTAAATACCGATCTGGCTGCCTGGAAACGTACATCACGTGACCCGATAGGAACGAGCCTAGCCTTGCTCTGTCTACGACCCTGTTTAGATCTATACAAACCTATATTTGCCAGTCATACATCCGCGAACATAGAATATACACCTTACAAACAGCATATACACAAAACGGCCAGTCTGGACCGATTTAGATGTTTAGATACGTGTCGACAAAAACGTGTCACGTCTAGTTGCGTGTGTAGTCTCGCGTGACTGAACAAAACGCGGGTGTCAGTTTCCCCGCCGTCACCTGCGGCTGTCAGTTAACGTCATCTGACGTCGTCACGCTTGATTTGACGTATGTTACGGCCAGTAAAAACAAAAGGATGCCAATTAAAGTATTAAATGCGCAGACTGTTTGTCAAAAGTATCAGAAGTTCGGCTGTGCGGTTAGTACGGTAATAGGCACGCGACGTGTGTATGCTATTAGTATAAAATACTTGTGAAAACCTTTTTGTTTCACTCGTGTGAAGAAGTAACATTTTCCATAAATGATGCCGAAAGATGGGAAATATTTAATTGAATCAGATCAGTAGTCGATTTCAGGAAAATTGCAAAGTATACTTATCTAGCAATTTAGAACTAACGACTTCATATATTTGATGATTACAACTATGCAGAATTATTATACTGAATTTATTACATTATCACAGCCAACATGACTGTGATAATGTAATAAATTAAGTATAATAAAAATTAATAAATGTATCCTTCAATTGAAAATTTTTCCCTCAAAGTATACTTTGCTAGATAAGTATATTTTGCAATTTTGCTGAAATAGGCTACAGATTTAATTGGAATTGTGGATTACTGATTCAACACACTTACATGTTAATCATTTAATTTCCATGTAAATATATTTAGTTTACGAACAAGTAACAAATATATAACCATGTATATATGTTTCAATTTGTTTCTCAAACGTCTCGAAGTCAGCCGTCATTTGTGTTAAGCAGTACCCAAAGATAGTTGATGCTTCGACTAATCATTGAACTGCCTCGACAAGACGATTCAAATGATTGTACACAGCATCAACGATCTTACATATACTTTAGTTCAAACAATGAACTAGAAATGCAAATAAAAGATAGAAACAAACAAATAATTTTTTTCGAATGCTTATAATCGTACTCCATATGCAATGGGAAAGGCAGAAACATAGAACTATGTTATTTTGTTCTATGTTTCTGGCTAAGACAAGAACAAGATCATCAGTATTATCCGTGAATAACAGTCTATAAATATGTGGCTATAAATATGCTTCTTGCTGTTTAATTCCAATAAACGAATTGAATTGAATTGAAAATTGAATTGAATTGAATATCTGTCTGGCATTTACAGAAACTGTCAAAGAATAAATCAACAACTCCTGACAAACACAGTGCTAGTATATATGTACACTATCGCAATATACACGCTGGTGGTGGGATGGTCTCACTATCGCAATATACACGCTGGTGGTGGGATGGTCGCCTTGGGGATGGGCGTGCGTCGCGAAAACTCCCGCGGGCGCTGACATCTTTCCGGACACGTAGTTATTGCAATGGTGTACGGTCTAAAAATCACCCATACAATTCCAATATACCATTTAGCCACGTACATGTGCAAGTTCCTATTTATATATTTGCTCCTTTGTAAATCACACTTGGTTATTTCACTCGCTCATGTAAAATATCACCATACAAAGCGAAAAGCATCCTTGTATGTTTAATGCTTAATAAATTATTCTGTATTCTGTACATTTGTCGATCAGCGATAATTTCATCAAGATAATACATTGATTGTTGATGTAACATATTCTCAACAAGCCAATCTATATCGGCATTGTGGTTAGGCCAATATGTCGTAATAGTACGGTGGCACAGAGGTGACATTTGCAACATTTATTTTATCTCGTGGCCACGACTTAGTAACTCGTGGCCACGACTTAGTAACTCGTGGCCACGACTTAGTAACTCGTGGCCACGACTTAGTAACTCGTGGCCACGACTTAGTATCTCGTGGCCACGACTTAGCTATGTCGTGGCCACGACTTACTAACTCGTGGCCACGACTTACTAACTCGTGGCCACGACTTACTAACTCGTGGCCACGACTTACTATCTCGTGGCCACGAGATAAAATAAATGTTGCAAATGTCACCTCTGTGCCACATAGCTAAGTCGTGGCCACGAGATACTAAGTCGTGGCCACGAGTTACTAAGTCGTGGCCACGAGTTACTAAGTCGTGGCCACGTTTAGTTAGTAAGTCGTGGCCACGACATAGCTAAGTCGTGGCCACGAGATACTAAGTCGTGGCCACGAGTTACTAAGTCGTGGCCACGCGTTAGTAAGTCGTGGCCACGACATAGCTAAGTCGTGGCCACGAGATACTAAGTCGTGGCCACGAGTTACTAAGTCGTGGCCACGAGATAAAATAAATGTTGCAAATGTCACCTCTGTGCCACCGTATAATAGGGTCATTGAAGATGGTTTATAAAATGATTAGATCAGGGGACCGTTTCACTAAACATCGTACGACTAAAATGTTCGTAAGCGCATATGCAGCCTATGCTCAATAGATGAAAATCCAATAATTGTTTACAAGAAAACATTGTAGGCCATATGTCGTACTGTAGTGTCAAGAGCATAACTTGAATACCCTTTGAAATATTGTCACGAAACTTTACACAGCATATACCACGGCGCAAAGGTGCGTTGTGCATGTTATATTCAAGTACATGCTGTCAGAAACTGTGATAAGCAAGAGAGATAATTTGGCTTGGTACAATTTGAAACTTTTATTATACATGTACCAGGTAGGAAAATTGTCAAGGTGCATGATCACGTGGTTACAACAACAACAACGTCGCCCACTCCAAAGTAAGTACTATTTGATATTTTCCTTAATATGCAACGGATTTTGATGAAATATGGCGCAGCAAAAGCCTATTCATGAGCTGCATTTAGTGGTCCAGGGTGTTCGGCACAGATTTATGTCGTTTTTGCGAAGAATCGATTTCCGTATCGGAGACACGGAAATCGATTCTTCGCAAAATCGACAGAAGTTTGGGCGAAAATACGGAGACCACCAAATGCAGCTTAACAAGACGCGTTTGATGGGCCATATTTCATCAAAATCCGTTACGTAATAAGGACACTATAAAATAATACGTACTTTGAATCGGTACTTGTTGTTGTTGTTAGTACCACGTGATCATGCACCTTTAATGTGAGATTTCTTTTATTTTTCGTTGTATATACGTTTCTGGTTAGATCTTGCGTGGACTAAATTCTGGCCGTTTATTTTTATTTGGAGTAAATAATCTTTCGTTTTGGTTTAAATTTTCTTCGTTCCGTTTGTTTGTAATTCGTTTACCACCGGTTTGATTCTAATAATATTATTTACGTTGCTAACGTTACCAGAGTCGCACCTGCTGTGTATTGGGTGATTATCGCCCGGTAATTGCAATGTTTGCAAGTATCATTAATTAATGCTAATAGTTATTACAAGCAACGATTTCCAGAGTCTTTGAGACTTATCGCAAACTCATTACGTTCAAGTTAAACACGCATTATAATGGCATTTGATATCTGTAGAACAGGCACCGTATTGACATTGCCAGCATGTGTATACCGCCAGTATATTATGGGCATTAAATGAGTGAAATATCACAACCAAAATTCCAAACATGTTATACATTTTCTTCTATTTGGTCAAAGGAGACGTACTCAATCATTTGGCGGAAATCTCATTTAGTGTGTTCTCGTTTAGTCTTCTCTGGTCTTGATTCGTAAATGTACTGAATGTCGCAGATAGATCGTGCACAGATACATGTACACGTGTAGTGTCTATTGAGCAAGTATACATGTACACGTGTAGTGTCTATTGAGCAAGTATACATGTACACGTGTAGTGTCTATTGAGCAAGTATACATGTACGGGTATATATTCACAAGCACAAAGGCAAATGAGCATCTATCTATTTCTCTCTCTCTCTCTCTCTCTCTCTCTCTCTCTCTCTCTCTCTCTATCTCTCCGTCCGTCCTGTCTGTCTGTTTGTCTGTATGTCTGTTGTCTGTCTGTCTGTCTGTCTTGTCTGTCTCTCTCTTCTCTCTCCTCTCTCCTCCCTCTCTCTCTCTCGCTCTCTCTCTCTCTCTCTTCTCTCGCTCCTCTCTCTCTCTCTCTCTCTCTCTCTCTCTCTCCTATCTCTCTCTCTCTCTGCTATCTCTCTCTCTCTATCTCTCTCTCTCTCTCTCTCTCTCTCTCTCTCTCTCTCGCTATCTCTCTCTCTCTCGCTATCTCTCTCTCTCTCTCTCTCTTGTTTATCTTTATATCTGTGTGTGTCTCAGTGTCTCTCTGTCTCTGAATCTGTCTCCCTGTTTCTGTCTCCCTCTAACTTACTACAACAACGACAAATATACTGTTGGATTAGTTGCTACTAAAATTCAAGACATCTACATGTATATAAAGTCGTGTCAAACATATAACACAACATGACTATATTGCATAACGTTTGCTACTAATGATAATCCATGGTATACACGTGGCACATAATATAACCATTGTAGCGTGTGTTCCACTAGTTGCGAACAGTAACTCTTGCAATCTACTCCCGTACCGTCCGTCGCAAACGGACGGTAAGGGAGTAGATTTCAAAAGTTACTGTTCGCTGTCTGTTTCAAGAAACCTACCCAAATTGTTGATAATATTGTAAAAAAATGTTAATGTTAAATCCACATAGACGTCTATGACTATGGAAATTTAATATGTGGATTTAATTTCCAATTTCAGAACTAGCGGACCGATTTTCAAAATTTAACTTTTGTTTTCTTAGTTAGATCGGTTCCAAGTTATGTAGCCAGGTCTCGGAGTCATTTCCTAAATATTTACCAAATTTTACGAAATAAAAAGAAGGCTCATTCTTAAATTTTGATGACATTTAATGTTATCGAAAAACTAGTGTTTGCACTGTTTATATAGCAGTAAAATCTGGGCAGGTTTCGTGAAACAGACACCTGGGCCCCGTTTCACTAAACTTCGTACAACTAAAATGTTCGTAAGTGCAAATTTAGGATCGTCTGGAAATTTCAATTGATGGATCTACATTTATTGAGCATAGGCTGCATATGCAGCCTATGCTCAATAAATGTAAATCCAATAATTGTTTAATGGAAAACAGTGTTAATGTGAAATTTACAGACTATCATAATTTTGCACTTACGAACATTTTAGTAGTGCGAAGTTTACTGAAACGGCCCCCAGTGTCACACCGGCTGGTCTCTGTAAATCAGTACCGCGTGTTCCACAGCCTTTGTGGCGGATCTGTCAGCGTCACTTGATCATTGTGGAGCGTCTATCAACAGCAATTAATCCTAATTAAGATAAGAAAGCCATACGTATTGACGGAAGCAATTCGCTAGATAGCAACTACAACGATCGCAACCTGAATGGGATCTTAAACGTTGATTCGAGAAGGCGCGCGAAACGCACATGTACATGCACATACCTATTATGTAAGCGATACCGTTTAATATTTTTGTTTTGCTTGTGAGAGGTATTTTATATAAGGCTCGTAAATGAATGATGAATTTAATATGATATTTAGTAAACTCCTTTACTGAGGATACGCCGCGTTTCTTTAGTCAACGAGTTAAATACATTTATATTAAACCAACTGATTCTTATTATTGCATAAGTACGGTCGCATATTCTGGAATGGTAGATTATTGCTGCCACGAAAACTCTTTGTTTCGAACATGTCTATACATGTACATAATACAAATGATACATATGGCTGGAGAAAAGGGGTTTATGTATACGGCGTTTGCGACCAGTATAGACCCAGATCAGACTGCGCAATCGCGCAGTCTGATCAAGGTCTGCACTGTTCGCCGGATTTGCAGTGAAACACCCGTCATGTCGCCATCTTACTACATACACCACCGCCTGCGTTAATCTTGTCAATGTCAACGTTTCTGAGCATCAGTTGGCAATATCAACTCTCATTCAAGCAGTGTGATTGTCTGTGCTTACAGCTCAGGGGCCCATTTCACTAAAATGTTCGTAAGTGCAAATTTGGAATCGTCTGGAAGTTTCAATTGATGGATGTACATGTATTGAGCATAGGCTGTGCAGCCTATGCTCAATAAATGTAAACCCAATAATTGTTTACAAGAAAACATTGTTAATGTGAAATTTATAGACTATCATAAGTTTGCACTTACGAACATTTTAATCGTAATACGTTTAGTGAAATAACCCCCAGGCCCCGACAATCAAGCTGCTTATTTTCAAACACGATATTTATGCATTTTGCAATTAACACATTTACAAATATTGGCAAGAAAAGCGCAGGCGGTGGTGTACTTATAGCCCGTTGCCAGGATATATGCTTGGTAACAAACGCCATAAGCCGCATTTATTCAGCGGCAGTCGCGTGTTGTGAGTGACGGCGGATAATCAGATGAGGATCCAGGAACCAATATTTTACGTGGAAAGATCTGATTATTCCCTTATTTCTCACCCAAAGTGTATATTGTTACCACTCAGTTGAACCGTCTCGTCGAGACGGTTCAACTGAGTGGTAACAACATATACCTTTTATGAGAAAGAAGAAAATAATTATCTGAAGTTTATCAAAGTTGACGATCTTATGTGTCTCTTTTGCAATTGAGAATCCACTCCCCCTTTAGACATACATCCTGGATCCGCCCATGATATTAAACGGAATTGTCCATGTTTATTTTCCAGGAACACCCAGTCTTATCGACCACCGTCTTGGAACTTCTGAGGAATCAAAGCCAGACGCAGACTCCGACCTGGACGCCGAAAGTCTCGGATCACATGACCTGGACGAGATTCAAGATGGCGACCGGAAACATCCGTATGACGAACTCTCGCGAGGAAAGCCGAGACGCGCCAGAACGGCGTTTACATACGAACAACTGGTTGCTCTGGAGAACAAATTCAAGACGACACGATATTTATCGGTTTGTGAAAGACTAAACCTCGCGTTGGGGTTGAATTTAACAGAAACGCAAATAAAAATCTGGTTTCAAAATCGGAGAACTAAGTGGAAGAAACAGAACCCCGGCCTCGATGTGAATAGTCCCACAATTCCCTCGGGCGGAAATCTGACATTTACCTCGCCTTTCGCGTCCAGTATGCTGTATGGGCGCGGCGTCCATCCGTACCTTCAACAAAGCCTGCTTGGTTCCTATGGAAACATTATAAAGTCGCCATATTCTGGACCAGTATTTCCAAATCACTTCATCCAATCAACGTAGTGCAAGCATAAATATGTGACCTGTCACGATAAAAGGGGGTCTTATTGAGTTTTTGTTACCACTGTAGCGCCAGATACGCTAGTACAACACCGCCTGCGTTAATCTTTCAAACATTAGTAATTATTTTAAAATTCTTGGAATATTGTGCGTGCAATCAAACAACTTGATTGACTGAGCCTGAGCTGTGCTACAGCTCAGGCTCAGACAATCAAGCTGCTTTATTGCGAGTTGATATTTATGATAGATAATGTTCAGAAACGTTGGCATTTGGACAAGATTAACGCAGGCGGCTGTGAACACGCATACAACCTGCTGTGCATGTACGTGTAGGTGTCAATCATTTGTTATACGAGGCAAACCATGTGATTTTGTACATGTAAGACGATGTGCGATTTTCCATGAACATTATTTCCAGAAACTGTCATATTCAAGTTTTCTGTAAATGACGTCGAAAGTTGGCGAACATTTCATAGCAAATGCGGAATGTTATTCCGCATTTGCACTGGAAATTTCGCCAACTTTCGACGTCATTTGCGGAAAATATCGCAAATTTTGTAAATATTTTCATGATATATATCGTACAAAATTACCTGGCCTTTCTCATATGTATAGGAAATGTGTCCAAGCGGAGCAGATCCACATCAGATTGCGCGGATGCGCAGGCTAGTTTGGGGCTAGACTGGTCGAACACTCAATAATCCCATTGCTTGTCTGTTGCCAGTCAGAAATAACAGTTAGGTCATAGCAAGTTCTTCATCTGTTAAGCGTCCGCGTGCGGGTGGGTTTTGAGAGTGGTTCTATGAAAATACAAACAAACAGTGTATGCTATTTTACACTATTTACTGGTGAAGTAATAAGAACATTGATTTGAGACGTGTCTAAGTTTTAAATCCGTTATTGAATTTACACTTAATAAGCTTAATAAGAATGTGTTCTTATTATTTAGCGGCAATTTAAATTTATGTTAAAAACTTCATCAACCCTTTGCACACTGCAAAGGGTTGAGGAAGTTTATAACATAATTCGTTTCTTTTTCAATGCCTTGTTTGTTTTTACCGGATACGTACGTAGGTTTTGGCCTTCCGAGAAAGCAATGCCATGGCCTTACTACGTTCTCATATATCTTGCTATGTTACGCGATCATTGCCAGCATTACAATGTTATGGTCACTCGCGATTGTGAGGGGCATTGCATCTCGTCTTTCCTTCGTCACGTGGACACGAATAGTAAGAACCTTAAATTCCATTCCTTCGTTCCTTCGCCGCGTGGAGACAAACAATAACCATTTCACCCCTAAGAAACTGGAATGGAATTGGATTTGTTAATTTTGCAACTAATCCAATGGTCACACAGTGATTTTCAGACTAGTCAATTTATGAAAAGAGGGTGTTTTTGTTCTAAAAATATGAAAAATTACTTTGCAAAAAGTGCAGATCCCGATGAGACGGCTCGTCACGAGCCGACTCATCTGGAACTGCACTGTTTGCATGCATAAACTGCTATAGCGGGCTTTCGGGTTCAAAGGGTTAAACATGTCTCGTTAAACCTTTTGTGCTATACATGACTAGACGAGCCGCCTCCACTGAATCTACACTGTTAGCAAATACCACTATCCAGGCCTATGGTGTTGAAAGGTTTAACATTGTTAATGCTCCTCTCTACCGAGTTTCAAAACGAAAGAACGAACTTTAAGGTTCTTAATTTTCGTCTCTAATCGGGGTAGAAACGAACTGACGAAATATTATGGTTCCTGTATAATGTTCGTCTATTAACCAGCATACATGTACGCTGTGGTTTCGTCTCTGGTATATTAGTTTACGTATGCTCGGAGACGAAAAACAATTAAATTTATCTACATGCTTTAATTATATATTATTGATATATACAAGTTGTTTTTGTCATTTTATGCCCATTTCGTTGACTTCCATTTTAGATTTTAGTCGTACTAAGTTTAGTGAAACTTTTTTTTTTTTTTTTTTTTTTTTTTTTTTACATAATAGCCACCCGGTGGCTATTATGTAAAAAAAAATAATAAAAAAAATAAGAAAAATTTCACTAAACTTAGGACGACTAAAATTTTCCTAAGTGCAAATTTTGGATCGTATGAAAAGTTCAATTGATGAATTGACATTCATTGAGCATAGGCTGCATATGCAGTAAATATAATAAACAACTACATTGTATGTGGTGATTTAGAAGGAAATATTTAGCGATTTGAAGTGTATTTCCGTCACTGGCCAATATGAAATGACGAGACGTCAATATGGACAAAATATTGACTTCTTGCGTTGCATTGTGTTTCAACGGGAAACGAAAGTACATGTACATATATAATAAGTACCTTTTATTTAACCAGCTGGCGGCTCACCAACCGGCCACAACCGCCCGATTTACTGTACACGAAGCGAACAAACACATACTGAATATCTGACACATCATCTGAGACACACTCACTTTAAAGTGAAACTTCGAATTGTTTGATTTCACTTCAAATTCAGACGCACCATGTACGTAATTATGAAAACTCTACATGATTGAGTGCAAGATTTGTAACGAATATCACGGGAGCGGCAAGTATGATCAATGATATCATATAGACCATTTTATTTGAATACGTTCAGTTGTCGCCTATTTGCTTAACCACGTGTTCTTCAAACGACGTACAGATTGTTCTTACCGTTTTTCATTTTACTATAAATATACAAAGATGTGCATTTGGCAATTATATCATAATTAATATGCGCCTGTGTAGTTCTTATCGGTTAAGCAAATACAGGGTTGGTTTATTTCGCCACATACACTTATATTATTAAATGGTCCATGATATATTATAGTATTTATTTAGTATATAGCTTATGAAACCAGTGTAGACCATGATTAGACTGCGCGGATGCGCAGTCTAATCATGGTCTACACGGTTCGTTATTCAACCAGAAATATATTCAATAAGTATTCAGCGATACCGCATATCATATGGCGTTAATTTCTGTTCACGCTGATCATATACTGCACTTTAAAATAATGAAATAAGCCACGTTTATTTACATTTTCTGCCAAATAGATTTCACAATGCTGCTAATGTTGCTTACATCCATGTACTAATTGTTTCATTTCACGGTCGATTAGAGAACAAAAACACGAAACAAATCTGAAAGAACTTGTAAATGATTTCCGGAACAAACATCAAATGAAACATTTGAACCATATATATATCTGTTAAAAATCAATTTTCTTTTTTTTTAAATTGAAATGATTCTATTTTGGTACATGTAGCAAAAACATATAACGTATAGTGGTTGTAACTGGCAAAATGGGGTTTATGGGTTTTGCGACCAGTGTAGATCCAGAACAGCCTGTGCATACGCACTGTTCGTCATTACATCAATGAAATAGCGACCATACTTTTAACAAGGAATATATATCAGTATTAGGCTACAGGAGTGTGATATTTGATCAGCAGACATATAAGCCCCATTTCTCCAGTCACAGCCACATATACTTTGTAAGTGTCTAAGTTAAATGTATTTGAATGTATGACTCATCCACTGTCTACCTACCCCACGTAAATTCCGCTTATTTTGACGACTAACATATCCGGATGTTTGCACTTTCTTTTCTAAATAATAAAACGCTCACCCTCCTACAAGAACAATATTTAAAAATTCTGTCAAATATTCATGTTATTCCGTAAAAGAAAAGAAAAACGTCCACAAGAAAATTTATATTTGATGGAATTTTGTGAAATAAAACATTGGGACAGGAAAAACTTTTACACGGAAGGCCATTAGGACCAGAACTGATTTTATTCCGTTTATTCAGGATAGCATCATGAATTGTCATGATCGTTTCTCGAATTTCAAGATATTATCATGAACTTTCAAGATACTTTTTGAATTTTCAAGATTTCTTTATTGAAATTTCTTGGTCTTTTCTTGCATTTTCGAGATAAAATACTGACTTTTTTTGAATTTTCAAGTTGATTTCGTGAATTGTCAAGATCTGTTCTTAAATATTAAAGAGTTGTTAATGTTTTCGACACATGCATTATAAATATCTTGTACATTCAAGACTAGATATTGAACATTCAAGAAAACATCTCTAAATTCCAAGAAATATGTCAAACATTCAATAATAGATCGAGACAATATCATGAACTTTCAAGATATTTTCTTGAATCTTCAAGATTCAAGAAAATATCTTGAAAGTGCATGATCTTGTCTTGAAAATTCAGAAAAAGATAATGAAAACTCAAGAAATGATCTTGAAAAATCAAGAAAATTTGCTGAAAATTCAACAAAAGATCATAAAATTTCAATAAAAGATCTTGAAAATTCAAGAAAATGTCATGAAAATTTAAGAAAAACTATTGAAATTGCATAATTATGTTGCTTTTTATGCGTTATAATGTCAAAACCCATTGGCGGGTTTTTCGTGAAGGAGACAGAAATAGGTATAAATATACATTTGGTCTGAGATCTGACAAACCTGACACAGTTTTCCGCAAACTGCAAGAACGAATTAATGCTCGGATAGTAACTTTAAGAAATTCTTAATAATTGAGCTATTATTCTGGACGCCATATGAGAACCATGACTGGGGCAATTTGCACAGATTAAGGCCCTAATATTGGAACAGATGGGAGAAAGCGACTCTTTAAATCAAACTGACTACGTATTATTGGCGACACCCTGTATGGAAACAGACCTTATCCTAAATCCGGAGTTCCCAGTACCCGGTGAACAATGACTATCCAACAAGCGGCATTGCGTGATTTAGGTATTCACGTAGTTAAACTAAACGATGCAAATAATACAGGAATATATACGTACTGGGATGTGTATGGTCACAATAATTGAATGTACCCTTCAGCGAGTTGAGCGGAGCTCCAGTTAAGGTGCGTAATTTGATCAACTTTGGGGAGACTTTCGTTATTTCTTCGCCAAAATTGGCAAGTTGGGAGTGCTTTAGAATCGTCTCGAAGAGACGATTCTAAAGCAATCCCAACTTGCCATTTTTCGTGAAGAAATAAGGTAAATACCCGGAAAATCTGGTCCAATTACGCACCTTAACTGGAGCTCTGGTTGAGTATAAGCGGTTTTTAGCGAGACAATTCCCTCGTTTTGCACCACAATACTTGCCTTATCGGTCTATTTACACATGGATGGAACCAAATAACACTTCCATTATTGAGACCTAACTGTCTCATTGATATCCATTCTCCTTCTCTCACTTGAGAAAATTTACAAATTAGGCGCTGGGATGTTTCAGAATTGATCCCCGTATAATGTGCTGGGAGCACCCCGGGGAATAATTATAGCGGAACATCATACAATTATTCCGAAAATAGGGAGATCGGGGTTTTTATTCGTGACGGAAAAATGAATTAAATGAATTGCCGGTTATCGATGATCCGATTTGAGCCAAAGACGGAAGGAAATAGGATTAAACGGGAAGGGTTAATTGTCTAATTAGACGATCAGATTTGTGGATGACTCGAAAAACCGGGTGCGTGTAATATGCGACCAGTCGAACTCCAGGGGCCCGTTTCACTAAACTTCGTAAGACTAAATTGTTCGTAAGTGCAAATTTAGGATCGTCTGGAAATTGTAATTGATGGATTTACATTTATTGAACATAGGCTGCATATGCAGCCTATGTTCAATAAATCCATTAATTGCTTACACACAAAAAAAAAGGTTAATGTGAAATTTACAGACTATCATAATTTTGCACTTACGAACATTTTAGTCGTAGGAAATTTAGTGAAACGGCCCCCAGTAGCATATTTCACTAAAATTGCTAAGCATACTTGCTAAATACACTTTGAGGGATAAATTTCCAATTGAAGGATAAATTTATTAATTTTTATTATACTGAATTGTTTACATTATCACAGCCATATCGTTATATATGAAATAATGCATTTCGGGAAAAATAAATGATTACTGCCTCAAAGCATACTTAGCTAGATAAGTATGCTTATCAATTTTGGTGAAATCGGCTACAGGGGGCCGTTTCACTAAACTTCCTACGACTAAAATGTTCGTAAGTGCAAAATTATGATATTCTGTAAATTTCACATTAACCTTTATTTTGTGTAAACAATTATTGGATTTACATTTATTGAACATAGGCTGCATATGCAGCCTATGTTCAATAAATGTAAATCCATCAATTACAATTTCCAGACGATCCTAAATTTGCGCTTACGAACATTTTAGTCTTACGAAGTTTAGTGAAACGGCCCCCGGGATCCGCAAGCGCCCCGGCAACCTGATGCAAGCGCCCCGGCAACCTGATGCAATTGCCCCGGCAACCTGATGCAAGCGCCCCGGCAACCTGATGCAAGCGCCCCGGCAACCTGATGCAAGCGCCCCGGCAACCTGATGATGCTAATCTTATACTGTTACATGCGGCAGACATTTCAGCGACAACTAAATTACGACCAGTACAGACCCTGATCAGACTCCACAAATATGCAGGCTAATCCGGGTATACACTGGCCAATAAACAAAGTTCGCCAGTCACAATGATCAAGGGCCCGTTTCACTAAACTTCGTACGACTAAAATGTTCGTAAGTGCAAATTTATGATCGTTTGGAAATGTCAATTGATGGGTTGACATTTATTGAGCATAGGCTGCATATGCAGCCTATGCTCAATAAATGTAAATCCAATAATTGTTTACAAGAAAACATTTTTAATGTGAAATCATAATTTTTCACTGACGAACACTTTAGTCATACGAAGTTTCAAAGTTAGTGACACGGGCCCCTGATATGCAAATGTAACTTGACTGAGAACTGGGGCCTGTTTCACTAAAATTAGTACGACTAAAATGTTAAATAATTATTGTATTTACATGTATTGAGCATAAGCAGCCTATGGTCAATAAATGTAAATCCATCAATTGAATTTTCCAGACCTAAATCTGCACTTACGAACCTTTTAATCGTACGAAGTTTAGTGAAACCGCCCCCTGGCTCCTTATTCGCCAGCAGGGGCCCGTTTCACTAAACTCCTTACGACTAAAATGTTCGTAAGTTCAAATTTAAGATCGTCTGTAAATTTCAATGTATGGATTTACATTTATTGAGCATAGCCTGCATATGCAGCCTATGCTCAATAAATGTAAATCCAATAATTATTTACAAGAAAACATTGTTAATGTCAAATTTACAGACTATCATAATTTTGCACTTACGAATATTTTAGTCATACGAAGTTTAGTGAAACGGCCCCCAGGTTTGCAAGCTGATGTTATGGTCTTGCTTTTTAGTAGCATAACGGCTGTTTTAGCGACTGAATTACCACCAGTGCAGACCCTGCTCAGACTGCGCACATGCGCAGGCTGACCCGTTTCTACACTGGTCATAGAGCCAATTTCACCAGTCACAAATTTGAAGAACGATATAATTTGCGGAAAGTTTAGCTCATGATTCGCTAGCACACTCGTGAATCCTAATGATGCTATGGGCTATTTTCAGAAGCGTGGTGGCTGTTTTTACGACAACTGAAAACCCTGATCAGCCTGCACAAATCACAGGCTGATCCAGACCCACACTGGTCGCAAAGGCAATACAACTGATTTCCTCAGCAACAGCTACTGCGCAATGAGTCGGCTGATCCGGGTCTACACTGGTCGCAGATGTCATTCAGCCGATTTCATCAGTGACAGTCACAAATCAGGAGATTGGATTTGCCTAATATCTAAGGAGAATTAAACGGTATACAGGCATGTCTGACAGGGTACCCGTTCTGGAACGGTTGACAATCTGCTCATGGAAACGCTTCTAATTGGTAAAGGGCGACAACTCGTGAATGAAACATGTCACAGAATGTGAGTGTTAACCCATTGAACCCGAAAGTCCGCTATATATAGCGGGGGTTTGCAAACAGTGCAGATCCAGATGAGCCGGCTCGTAACGAGCCGTCTCATCAGGACCTGAACTTTTTGCAAGTAAATTTCATAAATGGATTAATCTGAAAACTAATTTTGTGACGATTGGATTGATCGGAAAATTAGCAAATCACAGTCCATTCCAGATACTTAGGGGGGAAAGGGTTAAAGGCGCTTGACCTCAGATACGTGCAGATTGTTATGAAACAGATTATTAAAATATAATTTAACTACAGTGAAACCTCTCTAAACCGGACACCCTGTGAGGTCCCTAGGGTGTCCGGTTTAGAGAGGTTCCACTGTAATTAAGCACTCGATGGACATTTGTCATTTTCTGTTATGAACAGACAGAACAATGACATAAATTTGATTGAAACCCATCTAAATTAGACACAATGGGAGGGTGTCCGGATTAGAGGAGTTTCACTGTATATATTTGCATCGTCTTTCTGAACTCCATTGTACAATGGAACCCCTCTAAACCGGACACCCTGTGGACCCCATTGTGTTTAATTGAGATAGGTTTCATTGTAATTTATTTCATTGTTGTGTCTGTTCATGATTGAAAATGACAAAACGTGTAATTAATCATAGGGGAACCTCTCTAAACCGGACACCCTGGGTACCTCCCAGGGTGTCCGGTTTAGAGAGGTTCCACTGTATATATATATATGAGACGCCTGAACATAGTGGTACACAATGTTCGGAAACGTTGGCATCTGGGCAAGATTAACGCAGGTAGTGGCGTACTTAATATAATGTGTATGGTTCAATAGCTCTAATTATACTAGAAGACACTACAAGGTGCATGATCACGTGGCTATAGCACCAACAACACTTACTGAATATTCCAGAAGCGCCTCCGATTCATAGTACAGTGGCACCTCTATAAACCAGACATCAACAAATCACCTGTGATCTTATTTTTTATGAGTTTCTTTGTCATTTATAGCAAGTGATAATGTCTGAGGGTGTCCGGTTTAGAGAGGTTTCACTGTACTTATTCTTTTAAATTGTCCTATAATGTCGATGAAATGTGGCGTATCAAACGCGTCTTGTTAAGCTGCATAGGTGGTCTCGGGACTTCGGCACATACTTACGTCGTTTTTGCGAAGAATCGATTTCCGTGTCAGTTAACACGGAAATCGATTCTTTGCATAAGCGACAGAAGTTTGAAAGTCCCGAGATCACCAAATGCAGCTTAACAAGACGCGTTTGATGCGCCATATTTCATCAAAATACATTACATAATAAGGGCACTATAAAAGAATATTCGTACTTGGAATCCGAGGCACTGCTGGAAGTTTCAGTAATTGTTGTTGTAACCACGTGATATATGCACCTTGACTGGTATAGGTTGTGTTTTCGCTAACTGTCCATTTTGTTATCAGCATGCACATACGTTTAACCCTTTGAACCCGAAATACCGCTATATCGGTTTATGCAAAAAGTGCAGATCCAGATGAGCCGGCTCGTAACGAGCCGTCTCATCAGGATTTGCACTTTTTGAAAGTAATTTTCATATTTCTTAGAACAAAAACACACCCTTTTCATAAATGGACGAATCTGAAAATCATTTTGTGACCATTGGATTGGTCGGAACATTAGCAGATCACAGTCCATTCCAGTTCCTTAGGGTTGAAAGGGTTAATATAGACGCAGTAGCCGATTTCATCAACATTGCAAAGTATACTTTTCTAGCAAAGTATACTTTGAGGGAGAAATTTTCAATTTTATGATAAATTTATTAATTTTTATTATACTGAATTTATTACATTATCACAGCCATTTTGGCTGTGATAATGTAATACATTCAGTATAATAATTCTGCATACTTTTAATCATCAAATATATGCAGTAGTTAGTTCTACATGAAATAATGCATTTCAGGAAAAATAAATGATTGCTCCCTCAAAGTATACTTTGCTAGAAAAGTATACTTTGCAATGTTGGTGAAATCGGCTACAGGTGTGCTCAGTATAATCAGGTTAAACACAGACTGGTTAACTAATTACATTTGTAAAACACCTTTACACATAACCTTATTTTTTAATATTTATTTTGTTATTTTTCAATCAAAGTATATGTTGTGACCACTCATTTGAACCGTCTCGATGAGACGGTTCAAATGGTGGTCACGACATATACTTCTAAGCACAAATAAAAGAAAATATTTACGATTTTCCCCAAACAAAATGGCGTATCCTTAGCATGAAATGGGTTAAAGCAATTCTGTTTCTGAAATTGCCGTTTACGCTCGATTTACTACCGACACTACTAATAGCTCCGACACTTGGAAAATTAATAGTTTGTCTTTCTGGGTTAGACATGCATCATGTTCAAGTAATTGCTTACAACCATAAGTAAATAGTTTTTGTTTCGCTCAATTATCTTCGCATCATGAACGTACACAAATATTATATATTTTACACGTGCAAACTGTTTTCGGCGGGTGATCAGTAAGCACTGTGATCCAAGGTGTACACACGCGAAAATGGACACGTTGACGTTTGTTGTGGTGTATTTATTTCATAAAATAAGCTTTCGAAGTGTAATAACACAGTACTGTTACGAAGATGACGTGTGTGTATCGTCCCTGCATGGTGTAATAATTCCAGCACAAAAATATTTACACAATTCCCTAACATTTGATTGGCCCGTAGCAAGTCTCTGTCCAATATTTATATCCCAGTAAACTCCCACGCCGAACTACTTTCCGTAACCATGATGCGCATTTAAAATAATTCTTAAGAAAACGGAAAATAAACACATTTTCTTGATGAATTTATTTCAAATGCTGGAATTATAAGGAATGAATGGCCTTTTTGTGGAATTTATCGGGGATATAAACTTGGAAAAGTCGCGGGAATACTGGACGAGGCCTTCCGGCCTTCGTCCAGTATTCCTGCGACTTTTCCAAGTTTATATAAGTTCCATTCGACATTTTGCAAGTACGCCTTTGAAAATAAAGTGTGTGGCTATGAGAAAGCAAACAGGACAATGTCGATAACATTTCATATAGATTTCGCAACATTTCGGGTCGAGTTCTCGCGTTTGGACTTTATGAAAGGCGAAATCGCGATACACAATCAGCAAATCATACACATTCAGTAGATCACCAAGTCTTATACTATAGAACAAGCATACCAAGTTTGACGCTTTCTGAAACGCCGGATCGTTTAAAAGTTAATGTTTTTCAAAGACGGTTTGCACACTAAACCGTTTCCGCTACATTAGAACAGCAATTACTAGTAATAGGATGTACCACGCTATTTCACGGATCACAGGGACCCGTGTTTAAATGCTATTTTGTATTTTATTGTTTATCCTGCATAAAAAACGGATAACTCGAAAACCAATCACCAAACAACTCGTTTAGCAGAACATGAGCGAGAGAGAAGAGTACAATTAACTATTTTCTGCGTAAATCTGAGTAACTCTACCACTTTCTGAGCACGTACTCGGTGCTAATACTTCAAATCAAGCAGTTTGATTGGTTCAGTCTCGACAAATCGAACTGTCCGAGTTCAGGTACAGTGGAACCTTTCTAAACCGGACACCCTGGGAGGTACCCAGGGTTTCCGGTTTATAGATGTTCCGCTGTAAATCAGACATATAACCATTTTGGGATATACGTATGTCTTTTGTAATCAGAAACATGCATTATGATCTGAGATACGTTACCAAAATGAGATCACATTATATTTTCTTGGTGTCCGGCTTAGAGAGGTTCCACTGTACGAATTCGGTGATGGATAAGCACAGGCTAAGGCATCGTATGGGGCCAGTTTGATTAGTTGAAACTGAGTTGAGGTACACAATTGCAGATTTATAAATACAGGCTCGCCAGATCACTCGGGAACCCTCGCACCAGTTCGAAAATCGAATTTATTTTTTCGACGCCATATTGGAGTTTGTTCTTCGCTGAACCATTATAGGAATGAATGGCCTTTTTGTGGAATTTATCGGGATATAAACATGGAAAAGTCGCGGGAATACTGGACGAAGGCCGGAAGGCCTCGTTCAGTATTCCCGCGACTTTTCCAAGTTTATATCCCCGATAAATTCCACAAAAAGGCCATTCATTCCTTATAATTCCAGCATTTGAAATAAAGTCATCAAGAAAATGTGTTAATTTTCCGTTTTCTTAAGAATTATTTTAACTGCGCCTCACGGTTACGGAAAGTAGTTCGGCGTGGGAGTTTACTGGGATATAAATTTTAGACAGAGACTTTCTACGGGCCAATCAAATGTTAGGGAATTGTGTAAATATTTTTGAGCTGGAATTATCACAAGTTGACACATTGTTATTCCGCATGTTCTCAACATGTCAACTTATGACTTTATTTATAAACAAATATTTAATATTTAAATTGTGTAAACGTATTTAATGAAATTACGCAGATGTCCGAAGGTACACAATCTCATGGCTTGTCTTGTATGGGACTAGTGTACCACAGGTGGAAGACTATCCCTAGGACCCAATAATTGGATCATTTCAAAAACGTTACCCCACCCACCCATTTCAATACACTATACATTACAGCCTTTCCAAGGTAAGAAACAGCTCCGCAAAAATGCCGTGTTTTCGGGCTCGCTCAAACACCACACATTTCGATTTTTCTACTGACTTATGTCTCTGGTAATCGATAAATATATTCACTTCAAGCATAGGCTTTCAACATTTCGTTAGTTACGTGCAAATTAGCTACCACAGACAAGGCGATAATTGTATGTCTGAATAAATGTCACACGTGGAAGCATAAATTACGTGTTAAATCGGGCCGAAATACCATTTTATCTCGTCAACACAGTGCGTATGTGCCGTGAAACACGGGGCCGTGAAACATTGTTGATATCCTGGCAATACGACATAATCACTGCGTATGAATATGTGCGGTTGTCATACTAGTAGATTCTCCGAGGATGCGACTGGGGTTATTGTTTTGCATTTTAAAGCTACATATTTGTATGTGTTGACGGGATAAATAGAATAGTAGGTTAGTGCCGTGAATGGGAAAACATATCTGGCGCGGCACGGAAACGGGATGGGCTCGGCTCGAGCCCATCCCGTTTCCGTGCCGCGCCAGATATGTTTTCCCATTCACGGTACTAACCTACTATTCTCTATCTATCTTCCTTATTTCTGAACCAAAGTATATGTTGTGACCACTCATTTGTACAGTCTCTGCGAGACGGTTCAAATGGTGGTCACTACATATACTTCTGATGAGAAATGAAGAAATTCTATTTTCCATTTCCTAAGTCTCGCCAGATATTTTTTCGCATTCACGGCTCATACACATCAGTAACTTAAATGTTACAATGTGTGACTACTAAGTATCATCCACTGACCTTGAATTATGTATCGTCCTTTTATTTTGATTTTCGTCCCAATTTTTCGACATAGTCTTCCGTGAACTTTACTTTCGGATTCCTTTGTTATATTCGTAGAATGATCAATAATGACATCGCGGGAAAACCTGAACTGGAGTATCATAAATACTCCTATATTTGTTCAACCAATCAGGTGGCGATGCGTGAAGCGGGTTTGTCAAAGATTCTTTCGGACAGAGAAATTCCTCTGTGACGTTGGTAGCTAAAATGCGTGTAAGTGACAATATACTAAACACAGATGTTTAAAGAGAATATATTTGTGCGCATAATGCATTAATATATTGCCAGAGACGTACATGTAAATCACTAGACACAAATCGAAACTTACTGTGTTTGCGCAGGCTGAAAATTAAGCCTGTCTATGGCATCTTCACATACGCTTGTCTACCTTGGAAAAGGCTGTATGGTATAGTGTATGGAACTGTGTGGTGGGGTAACGTTTTTCAAATGAGCCAAGTATTGGGTCCTAGGTCCGAGTCTTCCACATGTGCAGTGTACTTGACGCGATATTTATAGGCCGCGGTGACTAGCATCTCGGCCTCGCTAAAAATTTCAAAAAAGAAAAACGGTAAGAAAACTCGTGTATTCTGTATTACTGTTTTTCTGAATACAAATATACCTATATATGTACACTACAAACTGTGTGGCATATATGAATTTCATATGTTTTGCATATGAATTTCATATGAAAATTTCATATGCAAATGATATAAAGTGAGCCGATATGCAATTCATATGCAAATCATATGAACTTCATATGCAAATCATATGAATTTCATACGAAGACCCAGGGAAAATGCTTTTAAATCTTTAAAATTTTCATATGAATTTCATATCGGCTCTTTTCATATGAATTTCATATGCAATTCATGTGTTTTTCATATGTTTTACATATGAATATCCTATGAAATATTTTCATATGAATTATATATGTGAAACATTTTGCTGTGTATATACATCAAAGTAAGTACATAGAAAAACTGAAGAAAAACTATTTATGTTTATATAGGAATATAGTGTACTGTTGTTAAGGGTAGTATATACTAGTATATGCCGTTCGTGCCACAAAACAGGCAGCGCGGTGGACGAATGATATGGGTCAATAGGTATAGGCAAACTATTTTATTATCCCCTCGGCGAAAGGCAAGATGGGATATAGCGTTAGTCTATGTACGTACGTACGTATCTACATGCGTACGTTAGTAACACCTTTCATTTTTCAATAACTTATGAACACATCACCGATTTTGATAATATTTGGCCAGAATGTGTGTCTATGGATGGTCCTTCGTTTTGCATACAACCCACGTCCGACCTATTATTAGTATTATCAAGGCTGCCAGCGAGGGGATTAGCTTAGTGATAACGGTGCCCTTGTTTTAATTGAGATTGTCAATAAAGCGGCCAGACCAGTAGCCGATTTCACCATTTTGGCTGTGATAATGTAATCAATTCAGTATAATAATTCTGCATACTTTTAATCATCAGATATATGCAGTCGTTAGTTCTATATGACATAATGCATTTCGGGGAAAATAAATGATTTCACCCTCAAAGTATACTTTGCTAGAAAAGTATACTTTGCAATGTTGATGAAATAGGCCACTGAGCCGATAGTGACGGTATTAAATGTCTGTTAGTGGACGTCTTGATCCGGTGTAAGATGGTTGCGAAAACTTGATAAGAAAAACTATTTTTTGGGAAACTAAATAAAAACATTTGAGTCTGGACTACACATTCGGGTCGGGGGGTAATGGGCAAACACACTCAATTTTAATTCATGCTTGATCATGATCTACACTGGTACACATATCATCGTGGCCTTTTATAAACCGGAGTCTATATACATATACACAGTTAAGTCACGTAAACGTGAAATGTACCACGAATTTAACCGCACCATTAGCTTTATAGTTTTTATAATTTCAGTTTAGAATTTTACTAATTTCATAAATCATATCACCGTCTCCTGTAATGACATCATTATATGGATAATAATATTCTCCAATGAGTCGATGTGTTTAATATTGTAACAGTACGTACTGTGTTTCTGTGGTAAACGATCGTTTAATGATGTAAGCAAATCACAGATACGTGGATGTGACTAGATAAATTGGGCTGTGTGTCCAGTGTAGCTCCTGATCAAATAGATAGCACACTCCCGTATCCTGATAACGATCTATACGGCTTGTGAGAAGCATGACGGTTGTTTCATTGATGGAATGGCGAACAGTATAGATCCCATCAGACTGCGAATGCACAGGTTGATCTTGATCTACAATTGGCGCAAACCCCATAAGCCCCATGCCTCCAGTTACAGCTATACTTTATGATGGGACTATATAGTCTACACCACGAAAACATGCACGTTGTCGCTATTTCTCAAATGTTGCGGGAAATAGTTAAATAATAGATATGGTTTTCGACAAAAACAGTACAAAATAATTCAATACGTGCAAATGTTGCTATGCTGTAGCATTGGTATATATGTACTGTATTTGAAAAATAAATCTTAAATTCTGAAAACATCGAATGTGCATCAGTAAGGTTGCAACCATACATAGACATCGCTTGTTAAGCAATTAGGGACACGTGCTTTTTAAATTAAGTGTTGTGGGCGATATGTAGACATTTGCACATGTATACATCATTGCCGCATAGCTACATCTATGGATCCACTTTGGAAATGGCCACCAACCCCAAATTTAACATGTTTAAATTTGCAGGTGTCGTATTTATAGAGAATAGTAGGTTAGTGCCGTGAATGGGTAAAACTATCTGGCAAGGCTTAGGAAACGGGATGTGCGAGGCTTGCCGAGCCCATCCCGTTTCCGCGCCGCGCGATATATTTTTCCCATTCACTGCACTAACCTACTATTCTATTAATCCCGTCAACACCTACACATAGCTTTAAAATGTAAAAAATAACCCCAGCCACAACCTCAAAACGGTGATTCGACTAGTATGACACACATATTCATACGCAGTGATTAGGTCGTATTGGCAGGATATCAAAAATGTTTCACGGCACCGTGTTTGACGGGATAACAATACATTCACAGATATCCGTCTGGTATATACCATGCCGGAATAATAACACGTTGTCTACAGTCTTGACTCTTTGTATTGGTATAATGAATCGATATTCAAAATGGCCGCTAAAGTGAAGTTAAACAACGTTTTAGAACACATTCATAACGGGTGTAAGTTACTGTAATTGACCACACACAGTCGCCACAAAATAACTAGTGCATATAATGGGATGAACACTTTTCCGTTAATAGGCCGATATACAGTAGACATTTTATGTAATTGTGTTTGCATTCCTGGTGCGTTTTATGTCCCAATTAGGTGATACATGTTCCAACCAATTTAATCCAGTCAACGGCAAAATAACAATTTAAGATTTTATTTCCATAATTTATTATGATAATAATGACATCGCAATGTTTCATTTTCGACGAGTGTCTGGGGACTGTTCACTAAACTTCGTACGATTAAAATGTTCAGTAAGTGAACAATTATGATAGTCTGTAATTTGCATATTAACAATGATTTCTTGGAAACAATGCTGCATATGCTCAAGAAATGTAAATCCATCAATTGAAATTTCCAGATACTAATTTTGCACTTACGAACATTTTAGCCGTACGAAGTTTAGTGAAACCGGTCCCTGATGCCTAGCCGACCGGTTGCGGGAACGTAACACAGAGTCTCAACTCCACGCAATCTTCATTAATGAGACACGCCATGTGATTTTGTACTTTCTGACACCTGCGTAATCACATGAAATACGTTTACAAATTTTCCGTAAATGACGTCAAAAGATTGAAAAATGTTTCAGAGTACATACAGAATATACTCTGAAATTTTTGTCAATCTTTTGGCATCATTATTGAAAAATATCGTCAATTTTGTAAACGTATTGCACGAAATTACGCAGATGTCCGAAGGTACACAATCTCATTTATGTGTGGATCCTGAACCAGTTGGCGAATTCGCAATCTGAGCAGAGTCTGGTTTATTCGAAACTAATCCTTTCACCCCTAAGTAACTGGAATGGATTTTGATATGTTAATTTTGCAACCAATTCAATGGTCACACAATTATTTTCAGACTAGTCCATTTATGAAAAGGGTGTGTTTTGTTCTGTTTATGACAATAACGTGCAAAAAAGTGCAGATCCTGATGAGACGGCTCCGCGTTACGAGCCGGCTCATCCGGATCTACACTGCTTGCAAACGCCGCTATAGCGGGCTTTGGGGTTCCAATGCTGCTTAACACGAGATTGAACGTTGGTTACGTAGTACCAAGTCCATTTCGTACCCATATCATCTCGCCACCAGTATGAGAAAACGAAATTTAAATTTTGAAAATCGGTCCACTATTTCACCATGTTAAATCCACATAGACATCTTCACATGGAGAAAATATTGTTTTATTTCGCAATAAAATCAATATTTGACCAAATGTCACAAAAAAAAAAGGCGCATTCTTAAAATATTGCTAAATTATGTTATCGAAAAAATACATTGTGGAAATATCCGTAAAATTTGGACAGGTTTCGTGAAACAGACAGTATAGTTCTGACAGTGCGCCGCTAGTGACAAGGCACATCAATTAGAACTAATAGCAATATAGAAATATGTCTCGTGATCTATTATCGGTTGCAGCGTCCGCGGTCCGTAACAGGTCGTGACCGAAGGCGCTCGCCACGGAAAACATTTGAGCGACTCCGAACATAAAATTGCCCAATTAAAGTTAAACGCTATGATAATCAAAATAAGACAAGCGACTTCAAGTTGGCAAAGTGTGTTATATATTGCCCGAGTCCACCAGCTGCCCAACATTATCTAGTGCGTCTTCGCAAATGAATTTGAAAATGCATAATTATAGCAATTACGGTATTAACTGTTGTCAATGTTCTAAAACAATTGCCAACTTTTCACATAAGTTTCGCAATATTTACTATTTTTTTACGTTATAACTGTAAACATTGCAGATAGTGTATCGATGTGTTACTGAACTTTTCTTCTTATTAGTCAAAGTATGACTACTTTGGTCAACATCTGCCGATACCTATATATCTGACCATCGTCCCACCATAACAGGGCCACATATATCGTTAGAAATCAGACTATGTACCGACTTGTGCTACATATAACGGACAACACTTAATAAAGGATTCGTTTTAGATCATATTTGACTAATTTCTATTAGTTTGTCTGTCAAATTCTGTCAAATTCCGAGCTTTCTGTGTCAAACGCTACCATATGTGAAACTGGCCGATAGCTTGTCCATTACAAGATGGTTAATATAGCAACTCAATGCGCAGTATAGTATACACTAATAAGTACAGGGTCAGATATTCATAAACAAATATTCCATCACGTTTACATATCTGTTATATTTGTTTGTTTGTTTGTTGGTGTTTAACGGCCTATCAACAGCTATGGTCATTTAAAGCCGGGTCACTGGGTTTAGTACTAAATCCCATATATTACCTGTACAAGTCAAGTACATGTACAAATAAATGGGGAGAAAATCCAAAAATCAGAACTGAATATTTACAATAAAAACACTACATATTCAGCCCTGAAATCAGAATGATCCTGATCTGATGCCAGGTCCTCACCACACCAGAATCACTTGGTTATATTTGAAATAAATGATGACGTTCAATAAAGCCAGTCAATAAACCCTTACTCTCTAAACATCTAAACAGACTGGAGCATAAGTATTGTCTGTACTGACGTTTTACAGTCATAAAAACCTGGTTTAACAGAACTTTAGAATCATTTCCATTGGAAATGATTCTAAAGTGCTGTTAAATCAGGTTTTTATGATTCCACCCGAGAATCGAACGAGCGACCATAGCGGCCAATTCCCACCAGCCGAAACGAAACGTACGGCCCATTTGCCATCCAGCGACCATTTAGTCTAGCCACAATGTGTGTTCCCGTGTGATCTTTCAGAATGCGCACACCCTAAACCACTAATTGGTCGGTAATAAGTCGTTATCCACGGTTACATACCAGGTGGTAACAGGTAACAATCAACATAAATCATTTATATATGGAAGAAATAAAATCAAACGTTTATTATACACATAATGACTCGCCACAAAAAAACAACACTTATTTTGCGACAAGTGCTGCCCATCCCAGTAGCCGATTTCATCAAAATTGCAAAGTGTACTTATCTAGCAAAGTATACTTTGAGGGAGTAATCATTTATTTTTCCCGAAATGCATTATTTCATATAGAACTAACGACTGCATATATTTGATGATTAAAAGTATGCAGAATAATTATACTGCATTTATTACATTATCACAGCCATTTTGTATAATAAATAAATTCAGTATAATAAAAAATTATAAATTTATCCTTAAATTGAAGATTTCTCCCTCAAAGTATACTTTGCTAGATAAGTATACTTTACAATGTTGGTGAAATAGGCTACAGATCAGGGGCCCGTTTCACTAAACTTCTTACGACTAAAATGTTCGTAAGTGCAAATTTAGGATCGTCTGGAAATTTCAATTCATGGATTTACATTTATTGAGCATAGGCTGCATATGCAGCATATGCTCAATAAATGTAAATCCATGAATTGTTTATAAGAAAACATTGTTAATGTGAAATTTACAGACTATCGTAATTTTGCACTTACGAACATTTTAGTCGTACGAAGTTTAGTGAAACGGACCCCAGTATTATCATTCGCGCAATCTTATCAGGGTATAGTATTATATAAACCCTTCTTTATTCAGTTGACGAACTTTCCTTGGGACTGAAATGGCAGATCCGTACTCTAATATATGAGACACGCCATGTGATTTTCTACCTTCGGACATCAGCGTAATTTCATGAAATACGTTTGCAAAATTTACAATATTTTCCGTAAATGGCGTCAAAAGTTGATAAGACTTTCAGAGCACATGAGGAATTATAGTTCGTATGCACTCTGAAGATGTCGACAACTTTTGACTTTATTTATGAATAATATGGTAAATTGGGATATCAATCGAATTCCGGAAATATGGGAAAATATCATATTCTAATGCACCGAAAATAGAAAGGACGCATCTGATTGGTCAATTGAAATCACAGCCGATACAATATGAAAAGTCACAGCATATACAATCTTCGTTTTACCAGTCTGTGTTTTACAACTTGACATATTTATGTAACCCTACGCGTTTTGTAAACAATGGCCAGCGGCGGGGAATGCAAATATTTCCAAATTAATTGCGGTACATTTTCGGTTATCCATTCTGCCATATTGACCTGCACAACCCAAAGGGGAAAAGAGAATCTACCAACGACTGACAAACGTGACTTCAGTGTGGTTGCCCTTCAACAAATTCCCAAAAATATTACCCCACACGCCCAAAATACAGAAGAATTTAATAAAGTGCTCAAATGCAAACTCAATATGCCAGTACCAGCCTATAACTGTACGAATTACAATGTGCACATACATGACTATACATAATACACTGTATTGCAGATGGGTAATCACCTGAAGTAGGCGTAAATCCAGGGAAACCCTAGGCCTATTGACACAGCAAGTTGTTGACATTTCCTTTGTAAAATCACACGAACCCAATGCAGAAATGTTGGCATTTCTTTAAATGAATAAAAGCAAATAACTGTTGAAAATACACATATAAAAGCAATACAATTGCTAAAATAAACATTACAGTTGAATAAATTCATAGATGTCTTAGAAAAAGTCTCGTTAATCTCTATTTTAAATGGGAATATTCTTCGGCGGAGTTACATTTCTTCAAATTCATTTGGTGTGAGGCGGTTATCAATGACGACAACAACCTGCTGACGTAATGAAAAATATCACTGTTCGTGATATGCTACGACGTTGCAGAGAGCGGGGAGCACACTATGTGCATTAGAATGGGCATGCTTTGTTTTTCGATTTGGAGCGGTATGTGTGAGGTTTTAAGGTCTGATAATCAGTTTTACGGCTCCGCTAAAGCGTCGCCGTAAAACTGATTCACAGACCATAAAATCTCCCACATACCGCTCCAAATCGAGAAACAAAGCATGGTTATCCCCTAATTCTACTCTAAAACTCATTCAACTGCAGCTAAATGACATCTGTTCTGGTTGGAAACACTATATTAGATGACCACTTTCAGGGGTGAGTACACTTGACCAAAAAATTAAAGCTCACATGAGAGTGAACACAATTCACTCAACATAGACATCCAAAATATGAGAAACGCCATGTGATTTTGTACCTTCGGACATCAGCGTAATTTCATGAAATACGTTCACAAAATATACAACATTTTCCGTAAATGGCGTCAAAAGTTGACAAAATTTAGGAATTATAATATATGTAATTTTGACTTTATTTATGAAATATTTTGTAAACGTATTTAAAGAAATTAAGCAGATGTCCTCAGGTACAAAATCACATGGCGTGTCTCATATATTAAAAAGGGGTTTCTATACCTGTCCACCTGCTGACCAGCAGTACACTTCAGTTGACAGTCAAGGGGAAGCAACCTACTTTCTGGAATAACAAATTAGCAATTTATCGGCCGGCCACAGACGAAATGTACAAGCGTCTACCTAGTTTCCAAGGAAAACTACGTTAAAGTCTTAACAAATATTACAGTATGCCGGAGTGACACGGAATGATATCCAAACTGAAACATGTGAACAGCTTATATTACAATATTTATAAATTGTAACACACTAAGATCTTTTCACTCGTGTCTGTCTCTGTTGTGAGCGTGTTGCATACACTTTTTGTTGTGCCAAGTCAAAGATCTGACACTCATTTGAACAGTGTCCGAACATTTTGTATTTGGAACATTTCAGTTCGACTTCTGTAGCCGATTTCACCAACATTGCAAAGTATACTTATCCCTGCAAAGTATACTTTGAGGGAGTAATCATTGATTTTTCCGAAATGCATTATTTCATACAGAACTAATGATTGCATATATTTGATGATTAAAACTATGCAGGATTATTATACTGAATTTATTACATTATCACAGCCAAAATGGCTGTGATAATGTAATAAATTCAGTATAATAAAAAATAATAAATTTATCATAACATTGAAAATTTCTCTCTCAAAGTATACTTTGCTAGGAAAGTATACTTTACAATGTTGGTGAAATAGGCTACTGGTGTTTTTGAGTAGTAGCCACATATGTTTTCACATTCGTTGCTATCGGATCGCGTTCATCATCACTGTATAATATCTAATTTGAAGTGTCATTCACTTGCTCCTTTATTTTCCGGCAGTTTGTTCATCGCGGAATATCAGAATGCCTGTATGTTGTGATATATACAGGTGATTCCAAAGTTTGCACATCAGCACTTTCACTCTGGCTGTCGGTAACAGGTATCACTACTGTAGCGGCATTCATTGTCTCGTGACAGGCTGCTCAGATTCACTTGCGATACTCCTGCTTCCTCGCCTTGTCTCTCACGATTCATGGATTTCGCTAAGGCCTTTGATAAGGTAGCACACAATAGGCTCCTCTACAAACTCTCATCCTATGGCGTGAAGGGATTAGCACTCGGCTGGATAGGATCTTTTCTTAGTGGTAGGTCTCAGCGTGTCGTCCTTGAAGGGAAAGCTTCTACGTCCGTTCCAGTACTATCTGGTGTTCCACAATTCTCTGTGCTTGGTCCTGCGTTATTTCTTGTTTATATTAATGACCGGAGTACACAACCCATAGTACTGTCCGGCTCTTTGCAAATGACACATTGTTGTACTTAGCTTTACATAGCCCATCTGACTGCAACAAACTTCAAGACGACCTTCATAATCTCGAGAGATGGGAATCCGACTGGAAAATGTCTTTTCATCCTGACAAATGCGAGGTTATTCACATTACCACCAGGAAGGCTCCTGTTATGCATAACTACTCTCTCCACGGCCAAATTCTTTCTTCAGTTCCTTGTATTAAGTACCTCGGGGTTAACATCAGCCACGATCTGAAGTGGAATAAACATATAAACTCCATTTCATCTAAGGCCAATCAGACTCTAAGTTTTCTGAAACGTAACCTCAGGATCAACTCGAAGACTGTCAAAGAACGAGCTTATAAATCCCTTGTTCGTCCTAAACTAGAATACTGTTCCACAGTCTGGGACCCCAAGAGCATTAGCAAAGACAATGAGGGTGACTTAACTTTGCATAGGCTTGTACACCAACTCGAGATGGTCCAGAGGAGGGCTGCAAGATGGGTTTCTAACCGTTATCACAACACATCTAGTGTAACCGATATGCTGCACAGTCTGGAGTGGAGATCACTTGAACAGAGGAGAGTCGATGCCAGACTGAGTATGCTGTACAAAATTAGGAACAATCTTGTAGCCATAAATGAGGATAACTACTTAACACGAGGCACTGGTAGACGCCAACACCAATACCGCCAGTTGCGTGCCGACAAAGACTACACTCGTTTCTCCTTCTTCCCCAGAACCGTTGTACAGTGGAACCAACTACCCACTGACACCTGCCTGGCAGAGTCGATGGAATCCTTTAAGGCTCAGGTATTGAAGGTCCAGCACTCCAGACTCATTTAATTCTAAACCTTCTTCTTTCTCTTTTTCTTTCTCTCTCTGTGCTTCCTTCTACCTTTCCTTGGCCTACTGCTCTATCTAGTCTTTTTCGTTTTTCCTCTCATTTTCCCCTAGCACTCAACTGGTGATAACACTTATGTGTGAGGGTATACCAGTATACCGGCAAAAGCAAAAAAAGCAAAAAGATTATCGATGGGATCAATGATTGCAAGTCACATTCCCTAGATTCAGTCAACCAATCTTTTTCAACAATAATCCACTAACTGAATGTGTCTCACATTTAGTATCGGGTTTAGCGCGATCTTGGTGTGCAGAACTGGCATACCATGTATTGTCAAAGATTGGTACATTCCTGCTATATTTTTCTATCTATATATCTCTATATGCTGCTGTACTCCTCGTGAGGATTAGTAGCATTTGCTCGTAACGGACAGGTTAGTATACACAGTGATAATAAAGCAAGTATTGACAACAATAGTTGTAGGTGTTAACATAGTATGAAGATATAATGAGTAATGAACGGTTTCTCCGGATGAAACAAATTATCAAATGGCAATTTTGATGGAAACCAATACTGTACAATACAATATTGTCTCAGATTGTGTGACTGTAGAGAGGGTGAGCTGAAAAGTTAGCGGCTGACATTCGAGATGTACTACAACAACAACAACAATGGCCGCGCCCATGACAGCTGACGTGCAAATTAAATCCGCACAAGGAAATAAGGTTGCATAGATATTTCAAGCAATATTTATGTCAACATCCATACATAAACATACTGTTACCATATTTCTATATGACATATCTATTTTTATTTTATTGTCTCCACGCCGATGTTCTAGGACACACAGTTGTAATGAGTTTTCGTGCTATTGACTTGTGATCGAGTTGCTATCTATTACTCTATCTCTTTATACTGCTTCACACCCCTATAACGTGTCTTGGTTACAACACATGTATCCGGCGAGGCTCGAACCCACAACCGTTGGATCAGCAGTCTGGCACACCACTTAGCTATTGCGAATAGTATCTCTTGAATTCTACCCGTGTACAGACTAAAGTCACAGTCAATGTTGAATATCCACCACCCACTTGAATTCATGTTGTATAACAGACTATCTATACAGATTGAATACAATGGAATTATTTTAGTAGCCCTGTGACTAAAGTCCATTGACAGTAAAGGAGTAGATATTTTCAAGAGTTACTGTTCGCAACTATTCTGATCCTATATACAGTGAACTGGTAAACAACTACTGTTTTAATCTCTTTAAATTAATAATTAGTTATTCTTTGTTACTAGACATAGCACTATCGCTTTACTACCGATACCTCTATATAGCATAATGAAAAATAGAATTCGGTGTATTACTAGTCTATTACATATCAATTCTCCCAAAGTCTGCAGAACTTTTGCAAAACATAATCACTGAAGCTGCTATATTTACTATTCAACGTAATAAATGAATATTTAAATTTAATAATTAATAATAATTTGAATGAAGAATGCGACATTCGCTGAAATTAGACGATGAAATTTAAGGAACAAAGACAAATCGGTCCCCAATTCAACAGGGCGATTATCATTGGATTGTTCGTTCTGTTACGTGTTATTTCTACTACAGAATCTTTATAACAAGTTCCTGAAAGCATTTTTGCATCGATAAGTTGTAACAGTTTTGCAACATGCTGTAGTCTAAAATGAGAACAAATGCAGTTTCCAGCTGTTACTACATTAGAGCAAAGTACTAAGTACTGCGACAAGATTATCTCTAGAATGGGTTGAATAAAACAATATCTGAATATATTCACAAGAATATACAAGAAACTAGGCAATATACCGTAAATATTCAAATAGACATCCATGCTCTAATAGACATCCACCCCCCCAGTTTTTACGTTGAAAATGACAAATGTTTGGCTGATTTTCACTTAATTAGTGCCTCTAATAAACACCCAGTGCTCACTTGGAACAAAATCGGAGCTAAGTGTCCAACTAGATTTATAGAAGTCCGGCAGACGTTGAGAGTAACGTCCCTTCGTTATGTTTTTGTTTTGTTTCGAGAGTATAAAATTGTATATTTATCATTTTCGCTTTGCTGAGTAACAATTGCCTCTATTAAACGCCCACCCAGGACTTGGGAGCCAGTGGTGATTCTAATAGACTCCGGGGGTCTATTCAAATCTTTACGGTAGCTTAGTTAAATGTTGCCAAATAATGGTATTATAGTGGCTTAGGAAAGAATTTAACACACACAATGGTTACAATGGCTAAATCATTTAAGTAGAAAATGAATGTCAAGGTCACATGCTATATGTCCGTTCCTTATTTCAGGCTCTGGTGGCAGTACTTTCATTATTTCTACCACTCAATCACAGGATGTAAAGACTCATTTCATGGAAATCAATTACTTCAGGTGTTGACACTAACTATTTGAGCAGGTGGTCTTCAGGGCACCCTATATGCATTGATAATCGACATTTACTAAATTTCTAGGGTCTCTGAAGGACACGTTCAACCTTGCCATAGTCTGCGTCGGACCACAAGACAACTGGTAGTGTTACAGTGGAACCTCTCTAAACCGAACACCAAGAAAAAATCTGTGATCTCATTTTTGATGAGTTTCTTGGTCATTTATCTATGATAATGTCTCTTCATGATCGCATTGCACACATCTATGGCCCAGAATGGTCAAATGCCTGATTTACAGTGAAACCTCTCTAAACCGGACACCCTGGGAGGTCACCAGGGACCTCCCAGGGTGTCCGGTTTAGAGAGGTTTCACTATATATAATAAATTAAGCCTGATGGACAGATAGACATACTTGACAGATACTTGTGACAAAAACAATGTTGATAATTATTTTTTAAATTCTTAATTATAGGGAAGGGGCCTGTTTGCTTGTCGACCATTCAAATCTGAGGATGTGATACTACATGAAGCGCCGCTCATCAGTTGCCAGTTTGCATGGAACAAGTTATACAAATACACGGCATGCGACCACTGTCTTCGCTCGCTGGAAACTGCCGAGGCAATGGCTCAGAGATTGACTGGAAACCAGTCGCTTGTCTTGCCCTACATGCAATGCTGTGATGTCAAGCCAGAAACGATTGTTACTTGTCCACAATGTCAGGTACTTCCATTAACTGTGTATGATCTATTTATAACGTGTAGTTTTTTAATAGTGTTTTCGGTGTTCAGGAAGTCTGATTTTGCATTGAGTGCATTCAACCCTATGTGTCTAATGTGGACTCGAAACAGAGTACGAAACATCTAACCTCCTATATTGAAGTGTAGAATGCCAATAGGCCATCAATCTATCTCCAGCTCAAATATAAATATGACTGTGGCTAGAGAAACGGGTCTAATGGCATTTGTAGATATTCTGATTTCTGATCTTCTAGCGCACTCCTGTAGCCGATTTCATCAAAATTGGAAAGTATACTTTTCTAGCAAAGTATACTTTGAGGGAGTAATCATTTATTTTTTCTGAAATGCATTATTTCAAATAGAACTAACAAATGCATGTATTTCATGATTAAAAGTATGCAGAATTATTATACCGAATTTATTACATTATCACAGCCATAATGGCTGTGATAATGTAATAAATTCAGTATAATAAAAATTAATAAATTTATCCTAAAATTGAAAATTTCTCCCTCAAAGTATACTTTGCTAGAAAAGTATGCTTTACAACGTTGGTGAAATAGGCTACTGATATGGATCCAAATTGTAAATTAAAAGCTATACATGTGTTTCATTGACTGAATAGCGAACAGTGCTGGCCCTGTTTAGACTGCTCGCATATGCAGGCTGATCTGGGCTACAATAGTCGCATAAGTCCCATTTCTCCAGCCACAGTCACACATATGCAGTGACTAGTTTATACATGTGGGTCACTTGCATACAAATTGACAACAGTGCATTTTGAATTGATGGTTCTATATTCTCAACTTATGGAATGTGCTGTTGGTTTGGGAGTGGGTCAGTATGTTATACTCTCTGTTGTAGGTGGCGTACTGTAGCAAGATCTGCCGGGACCGGGCCTTACTACAATACCACAGATCTCTGTGTCTCGATACGGCCACAGACGATCCCAACCACCCGATAAACAAGCTTATAGACACTTGGAGGTAAATGCTTCTCGCATACATGGATTATTTTTGTGGACAATCTTAATTTTCCATTCGTCCAGATTGGAATTCAACTAATCCAATCCAAAATATTTTAATGTTAATGCTGCATTATTCTTCAGATTAGTACTCATTCAGATCCAAAATGCACTCGCCAATGCGAGTGGACGAGTAGATTTTTCGAGGCCTGTCAGAGCGAGAGATTATTTTAAGTTTAGTCTATTTGCATTTTATTGAGATTTCTTTGAGAAATGAGTAGGAATGTGTTATAATACGAGGTCGTGTCCGACCAATTTTAGAAGCCTTTTTGATATAGATAGAGTTATTCCGGTGAAAGCTGAAACACGCCGAATGCCTGTGATCTAAACACTGATCGATGGATGCACATGCAGCTCTTGGGCTACATTTGTCTGCTATCACAAAATAATATGTCTCCGTCAGTTAGGACTTTTTAAATATACATGTACCTGAAAACATATTTGGATATTAAAGAATTTCAGCATATTATGTGTGGAACGATGTGTAAATTGGTCAAAATAAGTGCATACAATTGTTTTCTTGTTTTTTTCTTCTCAGAAATATGCACTATCCACCAGAAACTGCCAGTATAATGCTCCTTTTGAGGATTATTGCTATGGTCAAGCAGGTAAATATATTTTAATATCTATTCTCGTGTTTATATACATGTATATATAATATATATTTATCAGTTGTCCAGAATAACGTATATCGCCATTATCAACACATCAAAAAATTACACTGCCTATTCAGCAAAACATGCATGAGGCTCGTTTCACTAAACTTCGTACGACTAAAATGTTCATATGTGCGAATTTAGGATCGTCTGGAAATTTTAATTGATGGATTTACATTTATTGAGCATAGGCTGCATATGCAGCCTTTGCTCAATAAATGTAAATCCAATAATTGTATACAAGAAAACATTGTTAATGTGAACAGACTGTCATAATTTTACACTTACGAAAATTTAGGTCGTACAAAGTTTAGTGAAATGTCCACCTGCAACAGAGTCCTAGCTGGTCAGGTATGTTGCTTCCGCATGGTGTGTAGATGTTCAAACCTAATTTTCATGGATTATCTCCCCATTTTGAACTTATAATTTCACAATTCTGCCTTGTAACTCATAAAACTTTTAAACCGTTATAGCTGGTGTCTTGATATATGTAGATACATACTTTATTCCTCCATGAAGATGACGATAACACCTAGGAAATATAATTAATTATAGATATACATGTTAAGTAAACACATTTACATCGCCAGTAATGTAAGAAAGTGAATGGAAATTCAGCTACCTGCATACCAGAGCTCCAGATAAGCTGCGTATTTGCGTAAATACCCAATTAAAATTGCCAAAAATCCAATTGAAATCAGAAGTAGCGAGTATCAAAAAGCAATACTAAATTTGTGGTACCTTTATCATGCTGCAAAAAACAATAAAAAGACCAGAAATATAGCATATTTTTCTTATTTTCCATGAAAACACATCTTGGTATTTCATTAGAATTGTCTCCAAGGAGTGACAATCAATTACTTATCTGGAGCCCTGCGCTCCCTATTCAGCAAAACATACCTGCAACAGAGTTCTAGCTGTCATTTTGTATCTAAAGAAGATGTGTGACATCTCCTCAGGGCTCCAGATAAGGAATTAGTAATTGAATATTGTCACTCCATCATTTCTGAAGCAATTTGGTATTTCAAAATTTTAAGTCGTGCTTGAATTCATGCTATCTGGGATCATACTCGAAGTTTACATAAACTAAATGATACACAGTTATTATTGTTGGAGGTTGGAGTTTACTTTTACATAATAACAGCCCAATGGGCATTTTCAAATAAATATAATTCCAGCACAAAAATATTTACACAATACCCTAACATTTGATTGGCCCGTAGCAAGTCTCTGTCCAACATTTATATCCCAGTAAACTCCCACGCCAAACTACTTTCCGTAACCGTGAGGCGCAGTTAAAATATTTCTTAAGAAAACAGAAAATAAAAACATTTTTTTTTTTTTTGATTTTTTTTCGAAAATTGTAATTTTGTATCGCTTCGTGCAGTATTCCCGCGACTTTTCCAGTATTGTTACTGGGAAATACATATAAATATATGGCTTCCAATTGAGTGGTGAAATATTGAGGGTTCGCTTGGTGCTAAGTTAAGGTGGTGTGAATACAAAGCACAATATGATTGCGCTGGAATACAATTTGTTTCGAGTTATGACAATATTTACTTGCAGGCAGATGACAAAAGCGCTACGCTGGGACAATTCAACCATTTTGTGAAGGCGACGGTTAATGAAGAGGAGCATGCTGCACATAAACTACTCGGCAAACAGTTCCAGGTTGGAATGACATTTTTTCTATGACACATATTGAACACTACAGACATAAAAACCTTTCAACCCTACAGGCCATAAAGTAAATATTTCCATTTGCAAACACTGTCGATCCTGATGAGCTGGCTTGATGCTAGCAGTATCTCGAAAATTGTAATTTTTTTAAGGCCTCATCCAGTATTCCCGCGACTTTTCCAAGTTTATATCCCCGATATATTCCACAAAAAGGCCATTCATTCCTTATAATTCCAGCATTTGAAATAAATTCATCAAGAAAATGTGTTTATTTTCCGTTTTCTTAAGAATTATTTTAACTGCGCCTCACGGTTACGGAAAGTAGTTTGGCGTGGGAGTTTACTGGGATATAAATTTTGGACAGAGACTTGCTACGGGCCAATCAAATGTTAGGGAATTGTGTAAATATTTGTGTGCTGGAATTATATTTATTTGAAAATGCCCATTGGGCTGTTCCACAAATATAACTCCCTTGTACATGTGCATGTATGTGACATTGCATTGATGTAAAACCCCAATCAATCAATGACTCCCATAACAACTATAGTTTCTTTGTTGACAGGGCCAGCTAGACCTGCTACGTGAGATGGTGATGGCATCATTCTACGATGAAGCAGTGCAACAGGTATGGGTTGTTCTGCACACATTTCCTCAATAGAACGATGAAACCTACGGAGCCCCGCAGGGGACATGGAGTTTTTTTTATTAATTCGTTCCCACGAAATAACAATTTGATCCCTCAATTTAACAATTCGTTCTCTCGAATTAACAATTAATTCCCACGAAATAACAATTCTTTCTCTCGAATTAACAATTTGTTCCCTCAATTTAACAATTCCTTCCCTCGAATTAACAATTCCACATCTGGCATACTATTTTACTATTATTTTCTTCTTCATCTAAATTTCTTGGCCCTAAATGATACTCTTTTGTGTTGGTGGGCCGTTAAGCACCATTCCATTCCTTTCTTCTATATACGTACACAGTTTGTCATTCCTTCTCAGTTTCGAATCTCATCTGTAGCTGATTCCACCAACATTGCAAAGTATACTTTTCTAGCAAAGTATACTTTGAGGGAGTAATAATTAATTTTTCCTGAAATGCATTATTTCATATAGAACTAACAACTGCATATATTTGATGATTAAAAGTATGCAGAATTATTATACTGAATTTATTATATTATCACAGCCAAATTGGCTGTGATAATGTAATAAATTGAGTATAATAAAAATTAATAAATTTATCCTAAAATTTCTCCCTCAAACTATACTTTGCTAGAAAAGTATGCTTTGCAATGTTGGTGAAATAGGCTACTGGGGCCCGTTTCACTAAACTTCCTACGACTAAAATGTTCGTAAGTGCAAAATTATGATAGTCTGTAAATTGCACATTAATAATGTTTTCTTGTAAACAATTGATGGATTTACATTTATTGAGCATAGGCTGCATATGCAGCCTATGCTCAATAAATGTAAATCCATCAATTTAAATTTACAGACGATCCTAAATTTGCACTTACGAACATTTTAGTCGTAGGAAGTTTAGTGAAACGGGCCCCTGATGCGCACTATTCTTGTCTCAGACAATTAATTAGGCTACATAAATACAAGTTATATGGGTTACTATGAAAGCATATCTACATAGAGCCTGGAGGTACACATAGTGTTTGAACTGTATGTTCATCTGTCGTGTGCCCGGTTAAGAAGATCCAATCTGCCACCGGTGGCATGTGTGTGCCGACGAGCCACATTTTTGATACATGGCGATTCGATACTTGACCTCCGTTATTTTACTATCACTATGGCAACAACCCGCCACTAGCCCAAATATATAGAGGATATTGATAGTTTTGCAACGAATATGACATATACGTTCATCGAGTGGTGTGAAATGTCCATATTTCACGAGTGTCATATTCGTTGCAAAAATATGAATATTCTATTTATTATATACCGCTCCATGGAAATTAGCAGTGCTTTAGACTGTATACGGTAATGAATGTGTATTTGCAGCCTATTTGCAGTCCGGCACTGCAGATGCACGTTATGAATATAGATAGCGGAAGTAGTCGTATTTTCACCGGAAGTTGTTTATTTCATCGATGAGAACATATGACTTTTATTTACATCGTGTAACTATGTATTTCATGGGTAGGTATATAATAAAAATAGACAATTGCTAGATTATACATGTGTGACATTGGCGAGATGACAACAGTGCACGCTGCATAATGGTGGGTCAATTGTACCGTAATTTCATACGGCTTCAGTGATTAACTGAATTAGCGACTCGTAGAGGCCTAAATCAGACTGGATGCACTGGCTGATCTTGGACTATGCTGGTCGCAAAGTTAATTTTCATCAGTAAGGTGCTGCCCCATCTCAGAGGCAAAGAGTGTAGGCCCAGATCAGACTGTGCATCTGGGGCCCGTTTCACTAAAATGCTCGTAAGTGCAAATTTAGGATCGTCTGGAAATTTCAATTGATGGGTTTACATTTATTGAGCATAGGCTGCATATGCAGCCTATGCTCAATAAATGTAAATCCATCAATTGTTTACAAGAAAACATTATTAATGTGCAATTTACAGACTATCATAATTTTGCACTTACGAACATTTTAGTCTTACGAAGTTTAGTGAAATGGCTCCCTGATCTCGGGCTACATTGTGTTCGCACACTCGATGCGCCCCAATTTATCATGGCAAATCATTTATATGTATTTCAGTGGCTAACACCTGAGGGATTCCAGTCTATGTTTGCTCTAATGGGGACGAACCAGCAAGGTATTGGCTCCAGGTATGGTTATATATGGGACACGCCATGTGATTTTTGTGTGATTTTTCTGACATCTGGTTAATTTCATAAAATATGTTTACAAAATTCACAATATTTTCCGTAAATTTTCACTTTATGTATGAAAAAGATTGTAAATTTTGTAAATGTACAAAATTGCATGGCATGTTTTTGTGTTGAATGTTTTTTCTTCAATTGCTCACAAGTTATCTCCCATTAGTAATGTTAAAAAAAATTCACTTCACTTTTCGAAACAGCAATACATGTTTACTTTATAAACCAATTTACATAAACCAATTTATATACATGTATATTGATCATCAGGGGTATTGGTCTACATTTTTGTCTTTGTACCTACTCAGAAAGAGATAAACGTATAGATAGTATACGATACTACGATTGATGTGGTTATTCACCTACTTTTTAGCCAGGTTTTTTGAAGAAAAAAAATCCAGGCTATTGGATTGGCGAAAGCCGAGCGGGCGGGGGCGCGGCGGGCGGCGCGGCGGCGCGTCCACAATCAATGTTAAGTTTTCGTGTTTACAATGTTAAGTTTTCGTGTTTGAGTCCATTTCTTTGTTACTGTACCACCTAGGACCACCAAACTTTCACAGCTTCATAATCAAGGGGTGCCCACCACATATTACTATCCAACATGTTACTTTATTTTTAACTTCACTCATTTTTTCCGCGCAGTCGACTTAGCCATTTTCAATGTTACAATGTTAAGTTTTCATGTTTGAGTCCATTTCTTTGTTACTGTACCACCTAGGACCACCAAACTTTCACAGCTTCATAATCAAGGGGTGCCCACCACATATTACTATCCAACATGTTACTTTTTTTTTAACTTGACCCATTTTTTCCGCGCAGTCGACTTAGCCATTTTCAATGTTAAGTGTTCGCGTTTACAATGTTAAGTTTTCGTGTTAAGTCCATTTCTTTGGTACTGTACCACCTAGGACCAACAAACTTTCACAGCTTCATAACCAAGGGGTGCCTACCACATAAAACTATCCAACATGTGACCATTTTTAGCCAGGTTTTTTGAAACAAAATCCAGGCTATTGGATTGGCGAAAGCCGGGCGGGCGGGTTGCGGGCGGGCGGGCGGCGTCCACAATCAATGTTAAGTTTTCGTGTTTGAGTCCATTTCTTTGTTACTGTACCACCTAGGACCACCAAACTTTCACAGCTTCATAATCAAGGAGTGCCCACCACATATCACTATCCAACATGTTACTTTTTTTTTTAACTTTACCCATTTTTTCCGCGCAATCGACTTAGCCATTTTCAATGTTAAGTTTTCGCGTTTTCAATGTTAAGTTTTCGTGTTTAAGTCCATTTCTTTGGTACTGTACCACCTAGGACCACCAAACTTTCACAGCTTCATAATCAAGGAGTGCCCACCACATATCACTATCCAACATGTTACTTTTTTTTTAACTTGACCCATTTTTTCCGCGCAATCGACTTAGCCATTTTCAATGTTAAGTTTTCGCGTTTTCAATGTTAAGTTTTCGTGTTTAAGTCCATTTCTTTGGTGCTGTACCACCTAGGACCACCAAACTTTCACAGCTTCATAATCAAGGGGTGCCCACCACATATCACTATCCAACATGTTACTTTTTTTTGAACTTGACCCATTTTTTCCGCGCAGTCGACTTAGCCATTTTCAATGTTAACTTTTCACGTTTACAATGTTACGTTTTCATGTTTAAGTCCATTTCTTTGGTACTGTACCACCTAGGACCACCAAAATGTCACAGCTTCATAACCAAGGGGTGCCTATCACATACAACTATCCAACATGTGACCATTTGTTGACCTTCACCTATTATTTCTACGTAATTGACTTAGCCATTTTCAACGTTAACTTTTTAACGTACGTCAGGTTAAATTTTTTGGTTAAAACTTTTTTGTTATACTATATCTCTGCATCTGCTTCGCCCATTACCTTGAAACTTCACATGGGTGTTTATCATCGTACATATTTTCACTCTAACCCCCTGTGCGCAATGTCAAGGTCAAATTACTTTGAATTTATTTGTTAAAGTATTTTTGTGTACTATATCTCTGCAACTGCTTCACCCATTACCTTGATACTTCACATGGGTGTTTATCATCATTGTCGCACCCGCTTGCGGAAAGCGCGATATCGTCGGCATTTTGGCATACGTCCGTCCGTCCGTACGTCCGTGTGTCCGGTTAAAGTTTTTTCGTTAAAGTTTTTCCATCTACTATATCTATTTTTTTAGTGTCCATGCCTCTCCCCAAGGCGTGACATGCAGGCCACGGCCATCTAGTCTACAAAAAGTGGGTATAATTATGTTATCCAAGTGTCTATGCTTGGAAAAAACCTGGCCTTCGTGGCTTTGCCTCGTTTCTTGTTTGTTTGATCTACAGAAAATTTGCAAGTTTTGTGGAAGGGAGGTAATTGCGGGCTTTCGTTTATACTAATGGTAACTCATCTGTACCTTAAAATGGCATTGGGCCACAAATATTGGGTTTAAATATGTTCTTGTTTATTTTTCTTTAAATCTCTGACACCGAAAGTACTGGTATATTTTGTATCATTTTAAATGAGATTGTCATACCTCAACACGTTTTCTCATTTAGGGCCCCGACAAGAATTGGCGGTGCCCTATAGGTTTCGTCCGTCTGTCTGTCCGTTTATTATTTGGAAGTTTTTGTAAGAGTTTCTCAAATCACCTATATGGGCCCTAAGTGCGTCGACAGACCACATTTCCTAGTTTCCACTCATCCAGATTAGATTTCAACTTGTACATTCCTATATGTTTTAATATTTATGCTGCACAGTCTCTTCAAATTACCACTTGTCCATATCGAAAATTCACTCGCCAATACGAGCTTATCCGCTTGTCAATATCGAAAATTCACTCGCCAATACGAGCTCATTGTTGAATTTACATTTATTGAGCATAGGCTGCATATGCAGCCTATGCTCAATAAATGTAAATCCATCAATCCGCTCGTATAGGCGAGTGTATTTTCGATATGAACAAGTGGTAATTTGAAGAGACAGTGCACCATAAATATTAAAACATATAGAAATGTACGAGTTGAAATCCAATCTGGACGAGGCTTGATTGTTCGAATGATGAAATGATAAAAATATTTTGACTTTACTATAGAATTATGTGGCAATGTCTTTTATCTTTGACGTAGTTCGGTGAGTGTGTGGGTGGATAACTGTGATAAACTTGACCTGTCTGTGGACGACCGCACCAAACTGGACCCGTTCATTGACCAGATGTATGAGGATCTCGACAAAGGTAAGTCCACCACATATCTGGCTCTGACTGGAGAAATTGGGCTTATGGGATTTTTGACCGGTATAGAAAACATGATTAAATAGCGCACTCCTGTAGTCTGTAGTTTCTTCCTTGTTAGATTCACGATTGCTGTTTCATTGATGGAATAGCGAATAGTGCAGATCCTGATCAGACTGCACAGGCTTATCTGGATCTACAATGGTCACAAAAACCCATCAGCTCCATTTCTTTCACAAAAAATATTTACAGAAACTGCGATAATTTCTGTAAATGTAGGCCGAAAATTGACAAAACGGACAGACCAAATGCAGCATTTGTTATGTAAATTTCATCAACTTTCGATGACAGCATTTACGGAAAATATCCTACAAAATCACATGGCTTATCTCATATGATAATTTGTACATGTGTGTATCCGGTAACAAGCTTTGCATTGGTCATACATATATAGCGTTAGTCCATGTACGTACGTATGTGCGTACATTAGTAACACCTTTCAATTTTCAATGACTTATGAACCTCTTCACCGATTTTTATAATATTTGGCCACAATGTGTGTCCAGGGATGGTGCTTTGTTTTGCATACCATACGACCCACATCCGACCACCCGAAGTCAAGGTCAGTGAGGACTTGTGTTCACCTTGTTTGTAAACAAATGTTTTTGTTATAATCAAGTCTGCCAGCAAGGGGATTAGGTTAGTAATAACGATGCCCTTGTTGTAAAGCATTGGACTTCAATATCGGAGTTTGTGCGTTCAATCCCCATCCTTGGCACCGGTATTTCCATCCCACGTGTCTTAGATTAGAATGAGACGTGAATCTGCCTCATCCTGATCTTAGCAGTAGTTGGAAACATGTAACACTTCAAACACTCGTGTATTTACTACAGGAGTATTGGAAGTGTTACGTTTTTCAATCCTCATCCTTGGAACCGACATTTCCATCCCACCTGTCTTCGAATGAGACTTGAACCTGAGGTCCTGCCTCATATGATCTTAGCTGTAGCTGCAAAAACGTAACACTTCCAATACTCCCGTATCGTCCGTAGCACAGAGTATTGGAAGTGTTACGTTTGTAGCTGCAAAAACCTTACACTTCAAATACTGTGCTACGGAAGATACAGGAGTATTGGAAGTGTTACGTTTTTGCAGCTACATTGTACCTTAGCTGTTGCTGTGTTACATGTATCTGACTGTCATTTCAGTGTCTGGGTCATTTCTGAACTGCGAAGGCGTGGGACTGTATACGTTACAAAGTTCATGTGAGTAGAATATTCTACAATTTTTGCACAAAATGTCATAGTTTCTGACAGTGACTTGAGAAATTGGAAGTAAACATGAATGAATTCAACATACAGTGTTCGAGACCAGTAGCCTATGTCACCAATATTGTTAAGCATACTTATCTAGCTATTAAAGTGTACTTTGAGGGAGTAATCCTTTATTTTTCCCGAAATGCATTATTTCATATAGAACTAACAACTGCATATATTTAATGATAAAAGTACGCAGAATTATTATACCAAATTTATTACATTATCACAGCCAAAATGGCTGTGATAATGTAATAAATTCAGTATAATAAAAATTAATAAATGTATTCCTAAGTTGAAAATGTCTCCCTCAAAGTGTACTTAGCAAGATAAGTATACTTTGGTGAAATAGGCTACGGATATATCCATTTGCTTTTCGTAAGTGTTTTCCCTTAATTTATTTTGAAACGTGCATGATCATATTTTATTCATAAGTACTTGTACATACAATACAATACAATCGAGATTCCCGGTATTTAGCCGGTACCCATTTACAGCTGGGTGGACTAAAGCAGCGTGGATAAAGTTTCTTGCTCAAGGACACAACACACGCCTCTGGTGAGTCTCGAACGCGCGACCGTAAGATCAGCAGTCCGACCGACGCCCTAAACCGCTCGACCACACGCTCCACTATCGGTGTTGATATTGGTGTTGATAACTTGGAAACAGCTTTATCACTATAAGTTAGTATACCCTCTACAACATCCACCCCTCTTGAGCTAGCAGTTCTGTTTAGTCCCATTGGTGGCTGTTGTAGAGAGGTGGTACTGTCTTACAGTATATTATGTAACATGATTTGGTACCTGTTTCTAGGCAACCACAGTTGTGTTCCAAATGCGGAGATCAAGTTTAGTCACCAGGACCACACCCTGACATTGATGGCGCTCACTGATGTAGATCCTGAACAGGTGAAGATGGCTATGACAAAAAGTCAAAAACTATATGGGTCAGGTGCCCGTTTCACTAAACGTCTTACGACTAAAATGTTTGTAAGTGCAAATTTGGAATCGTCTGGAGATTTCAATTGATGGATTCACATTTATTGAGCGTAGGCTGCATATGCAGCCTATGCTCAGTAAATGTAAATCCAATAATTGTTTACAAGAAAACATTGTTAATGTGAAATTTACAGACCATCATAAGTTTGCACTTACAAACATTTTAGTCTTAACAAGTTTAGTGAAACGGCCCCCATATCTGGAATTACCTCCCTTTGGTCGATATTGATTTTGAATAAAGTACAATATTTTCTCCATATGATGATTCACCAATTTTGTCTACTACTAAGGACACTGATAAAGGCAGTTTGCATTTATTTACATGTGCATTTCACTTTGATCCTTTTCACAGCGGATCAGAACACGTACTGTCTTTCAGTGCTGAAAGTTTGTGTTGTAATTTTAGTGCAGAATGTTCTGTTCCCCCTGGTGTATTCCCGTATATGACATTGCTGTAAATTGTCATGATTGAGCAATACCAGGCTAGTGTTTTTGTCAAGCCCGCTTGCGGAAAGCGAGACACAGTGATCACAATGACGTCCAGGTGTCCATATGTCTGTCCGAAATCTGCGTTAAAGTTTTTAAATACCTTATATCTCTGTAGTCCTAAGTCACATTGACTTGAAACTTCATATGCTTATTAGTCATCATCCATATATACATGCTGTATCACACGCGGCCCCTGTGCCCAAGGTCAAGGTCAAATGACTTAGAATTTTGTATTAAATTTTTGTCCAACTTTGCGTTAAAGTTTTCAGATACCTACTATCTCTGTAACTGTAAGTCAGATTTACTTGAAACTGTGTATGCTTATTGGTCATCATCCATATATTCATTCTGTTTCCCACTCATGCGGCCTCTGTTCCCCAAGGTCAAGGTCAAATGACTTAGAAGTTTACATTAAAGTTTTTGTCAAAATTTGCATTAAGCTTTTCACATACCTACTATCTCTGTAACCGTAAGTCGGATTTGATTGAAATTTTGTCTGTTTATTGGGCATCATCCATATATTCAGTCTGTGTCCCACTCATGTGGCCCTTGTGCCCCAAGGTCAAGGTCAAATGACTTAGAAATTTGGGTTATTATGAAATCTGCGTTAAAGTTTTTAATACCTTATATCTACACAATCGTTACTCCAATTTACTTCAAACTTCTAATACTTCCTTTTCGTCATACATATTTTCTTTCTATAGCCTGCCCATGTGGTCCACATGCCCAAGGTCAAGGTCAAATGAATTTGTGTTAAAGTTTTTACATGCCTTACATACCTTATATCTCCACAACACTTACTCCGATTTACTTCATATAATTCTTTATTATCATCCATATTTTCATTCTATATCCCATCCATGCGGCTCACATGTCCAAGATCAAGGTCAAATGACTCAAATTTGCGTTAAAGCTTTTCCATACCTTATATCCACAACCCTTAATTCAAACTTCAAATAAATACACTCAAAGACCATCAAATGCCTCAGCGGACTCGACATGCGGGCCACGGCCATCTGGTTTGATATCAAGTTTATCAGGCAAGGCTAGGAAACTCGTAAGAATTCCGAAACTTGCCGAGGAATTCCTACCGTTTCCGAGCCAAGACTGATCAAGTAGCCTGGTATTCTGTTTATCAGGTAACGTTTTATGCTCGAAAATGACCACAGATGACGTTGTTATCTATGGACAGAATGTTGCGTCATTACATGGACGTCATTCGGTAACGTCAAGAAAATGATTGGACACTGCATGTACTACATGTATAACTACATGTATTTGGGTTTGCAAGGTGATCAGAACACGATGTAAAAATTAATACTTATTTGCAGGAAATCACCATCAGCTACCTTGGTGAATGTGACCAGGGTAGGAGTCGGCACAGCAGACAAAAGCTACTGAGGTACATATAATTACCTTAAGGTATTTGGTCATAGATACAGTAGACGTCAATGATAATTGCTTCATAAGAGTGATGTGATATATGAATATAACATTGTGAATATTGTCTTGTTACTGTATACGATATGGAGCACTGAGTTTCATCTACGTACATATTTACATTTATCCCGTCAACACAGTGTTGACGGGATACATAGAATAGTAGGTTAGTGCCATGAATGGGAAAAAATATCTGGCGCGGCACGGAAACGGGATGTGCTCGGCATAGCCTCGCCCATCCCGTTTCCTGAGCCTTGCCAGATATTTTTTCCCATTCACGGCACTAACCTACTATTCTCTATCTATTTTCCTTATTTCTGAACCAAAATATATGTTGTGACCACTCATTTGAACCGTCTCGGCGAGACGGTTCAAATGAGTGGTCACAACATATACTTCTGATGAGAAATAAAGAAATTATTGAGCCTTGCCGGATATTTTTTCCCATTCACGGCACTAACCTACTATTCTCTATGTATCCCAGTTAAAGTTTTTGGTTAAAGTTGTTCGGTTTCAAAGCCTCGGCGGACACGACATGCTGTGGCCATCTAGTTTTAAATTTGAAGTGATTTAGAATTATAAGGAATAAACAACACCTTTTGAGACGTCAAGCCACATTTACCAGTGACATAAGGGTTGGAACACCTGACTTCCAATCTGGAGGTTGTGGGTTCAAACCTCGCCTAGGGCATCAACAAATACTTTCATAATATTTCCATCCCACTGGTCTGTCGGATGAGACTTTAAACTGTGGTCCCGTCTCTATATGACCCTAGTGGTTGGTGAGACGTTAAACCCATTCACTTTCACTTTTTTCTATTGGCAGTCACTCAGGGCTCCAGATAAGGAATTAGTAATTGAGTATTGTCACTCCATCATTTATGAAGCAATTGGGTATTTCAAAAGTTTAATTGGGTAAAATAAAATCACTCTACTGTTTACACATCAGCAGACAGCAATTATTGAATAGTTTGCTTCTAAATCAAACATGTCTTGGCATTTCATTAGAATTGTCTCCTTGGAGACAATTATAATTAAATACCAACATGTGTTTTCTTGGAAAAATAAGAAAAACATGCTATATTTGTGGTCGGTTTATTGTTTTCTGCAGCATGATAAAGGTACCACAATTTTTTATTGCTTTTTGATACTCACTACTTCTGATTTTGGATTTTTGGCAATTTTAATTGGGTATTTACGCAAATACTCGGCTTATCTGGAGCGCTGCAGTCACAGCCATGAAATTCACCCAGTGTTGTAATGTGATCCATTTACATTGCAGAGAGAACTACCTGTTTGTTTGTGACTGCCCTAAATGCCAGAGTGAGGCGGATGACCCTGATGTGACCTCTGATGATGATGATGATGAAGATGGGGATGATGATATGGACTGATTGCTCACTGTCTGCTTCCTTAGGGCTATTCCAGAAAAAAAGAAATGGGGGGGGGGGGGGGTTGACGGAGGACGATATACTTTTCTGTAGGTGGCGGGGTCAAGCAAAAATGTGTTTACATGGGCCATGGGGTTTGAACGAAATATTTTTCTGTTGGTCATTGGGTACCCGGAATATATTTTTACACAGGTAGTGGGTGTTACCGATTTTTTTAATATGCTGTGGGTGTGGGTATATGCCTATCTTTTTCTGTGGGTGATGGGTGCAAAAAGATAATTGATAAAAGAACAGAACAGGGCCTACTATTTCCATGTGACGTCACACACGCCATTTTGTGAATAACTAATGAGGACGTGTCTCAATCGCGGTTGGTTGTAAGTATTGTAAGGGAAGTAACTCCGAATTACGGACAAGTCGGACCCCGGCCATGTCGGACCAAGGTCATGTCGGACCAGACCTTTGGCATGAGTTATGTCGGACATTTTTACGGAAATCATGAAATGTGGTCGGGATGCCGATACACAGTGACATTGACGGAACGGTCTATGGCGGATCAATTTATTTCGGATAGTAAGGGCTATTCACTTTTTAATTGACCCCCCCCACCCACCCACAGAATTGAATTATGTCTCATCCCCACAACCAACAGCACTGATATGTAGCTGTTCCCCACTACCAACAAAACTTAATTTATGTAAACCCCCCCTACCACCAGTACTGAATTATGTACCATGTCGTTATGCACCGGCGCATCCAGAAATGCGCGGTTTACAGACAACACGATTATTATTTAGATATGATAACTATCGTATTCCCAATCTAAATTTACTGTAACTGTACATGTAAATACGGTCATAAGCATCCATTGCAAACAGATCAGTAAATGGAAAGTGTCATTATTACCTTAATAGAAGTAATTAGAAATCGTATCGGTCCCGTTAGTATTCGTTAATTTAAATGACCGGCCTCCGTTTCGCCCTTCGACCAACTCGTCCCATCAGCCACTCAAAATAATATGACAGCCGACACAGGTTACGACAGACCCGGGTGCAGCATATTCGAAACACATTTATCAACAATAACAAAAATAAGAATCGTTTTCTAAAATAATGAGAATCGTCTCGCGTTTTCGCGATCTCGCCTTCCGCTTTTGAAAATAAGTTTTGCTCTAACCCAAATTGTCTGTCTGTAACTTGGGGCGACTATCACTGCGTTACAGACAGAACATTCGGATTAGTTTTGCTCATGCATGTAGCACGCAATTCCAACACGCATGAAAGATCGCGAAGCAAAAACACGAGATAGCGCGGCAAGGTTGCAAAACGCGATATTGAATGTGATAGAATTTCGCGTTTTCGTCCCCAAAGCTCGAAAACGCGAGATATAGGACACGTAAACATTGTCTTAGGAAACGATTCTCATGTGCTGCAAAAACATGTTTTTATTAATAAATATAACAAATGTTGACACACACATCTATATTTCTTGACAACAAAAACATAATTGGACAAAACATGATAATCGTCTTAGGAGACGATTCTAATGTGCTGCCAATACACGTTTATTGAGCAAAACAACAACATCTTTTGATACATGTGGTTACTGCACCGCATCGTCGACATATATATACACAAGATCGCGAAGAGCGAGACCAAATCGCAAGGCGAAAAAATGAGATTCTATTTTATTAATTCTCGCGTTTTCGCCTGGCTATCTCGCGTTTTCGCCTCGGCCTTTTCATGATGTCGCCTTCCGCTTTTGGAAATACGTTTGTTCATGTCATTATGTGTGTGTAGAGTTGAAATTGAGTTTTGCGCATGCATTACATGCACGTACGAACGTGGAATGCACTTCGAACTAACATGCTTTATATGTATGTACGTACGTAGAACGCAAGTCCAACACGCATGCTGTCTACACATACATGGGCAAATCGTATTTACAAAAGCGGAAGGCGAGATCGAGATCGCAAAAACGCGAGATAAAAAAAAATATACCGCCGTACCAACCCGTCCCAATAATTAGCACATTTGCGACATATCATTTTCGGTCTAGCTGCACACCTGATGGTGTTTACGATCGTCAGTCGGTAATCCAGTTTCACGTGCAAACTGTGAATGACCTTTAGAATTCAGCGGAAACAAACATACAAAAACCGCACTATGTAGTTGCTTACGTCATCGCATCGTCGTTAAAATGATAATTACGCATTAGCTTGTGCATTTTCACATTTGATTTCTTGATAAAATCAAGATTTGGCAGCACATGAGAATCGTCTCCTAAGACGATTCTCATAGTTTGTCAAAATGTTTTTGTAAAGAAATACCAATGTATTCTTTCACATTTGTCCGATGTTTTAATAAAACATGTTTTGGCAACAGATAAGAATCGTCTCCGACCGAGTTAACCCTAAGTTAACTTTTTTTGTGTGTAATAGTTAAGGGTCACCTATAGACACGTTTAATAAACATTGATGAGTTATTCATATCCCTGTATTCATTTCCCTTCTACGTTGACCACGTGACCTTGAGTTTGGTAAAAATCTGTTAGCGTTTTTTCCCCGATATAGTCTCTCAGAAGCTAACAGTGTTTGTGTTCCACTCGCAATATCTGACGAGTTTAACTTCCGATTGGGCTGCAAATTGTAGACAATGTAGAGATTACTGAGCCGCAGGGTTCCTCAAATATTTTTTTTCGATTGACAGGGGGGTCTTTCAAAATTCGGCACAGCCTCAATAACGGTGCTAGCGTTGTGTTCTTTAGCGCAACGTGTAGGAGAAAGAAATCCCTGCAATATGTCCAAATTACTTTCTCTAATTTCGTGTTAGAAAACATAAAAAAATTATGCCGTAAATGTGGTAAAAATTGGGTAAAATTTCTATAGACCAAAAAGGGGGCTTTTTCAAAACGTCTCTCTTATAGCAGGGTTCCCTTGGAGATACAGCGCTGATCTTTACACACACCCTGCCTCGTTACTAGGGCTACTAATAGGCGAAATGGCGAGGTCCTAGGCAGTTCCAATGGGAAATAGATAGAGAAAAACCGGGAGACTATATCGGAATCGGCTAACCCACTGTCCTTTTTTTTTGCGTTTTTATGCTCATTTTCATTCTACCATATCTCATTGAATCCTACTCCGATTTCTACGAAATTTGCAACTATATACAGGGGAGATGTTTTTCTTAAAGGAACTTTAATTGGCTTTTGAGATTTGTACGTTTTTCAACATTTTTGAGGACTTTGAAAATGGCGAAATATCACTTTTTCAACAAATATCGCAACACTTAAGTTTCGGTCCTGATAACTTTGTTATGCCTAAACTGACACTATAAACGACATGCGGTAACGAAAGCACTCGTTATTGGCAACTACTATGGAAATATGGAGGTCTATATCTCTATACTTGACAAAGTTATTAAGGTTGGTTTGGGAAATTGTTGACATCTAGATCGTTATAGACGCGATTTCCCGGCATTTAGACCACTGGATACAGCATTAAATATATATATATATCGGCAAAATCTGAGACGAGGCGGCTACCTACGGGCCTGGTATGACCTGTAAGCTGGCAGTGTGACGCGCCGTGTGTTACCACGGGGGGGGGGGGGGTGCAAATCGCCAGTAATTCGGCCATAAATGCTCTCCTCGCTGCCTGTGTGCGGCAGATTCGGTCTTAGAAATGTTCCCACGGTGGAGATTTTGCCTCTACACCGGGACGAGTGGGATTTCAACCCGACACGGTGGGACAATTTTTTATGTCCACTCTCCATCTGATCACTGGGTCGGGTGGACGAAGCCAAAAATCGCGCTGAGCGTACTGTAGGTACATGTGATGCTGCCGTGTTCTGCCGAAGACGCGTCCTTGCGTGTGTAACAATTTGTCCAAATCGTGAACGACGCATGAAAATGCGGGCGCGACGAAAGTGTTTGTCTTATTCGTCGGTGGCGAAATGGAAGCGAACGAACAACACTTGGTATTCTCTGTCCCAGGTTCGCACCAGGAGCTAGGCTAGTCACATTCATAGCCACATATATGATACATATGTATAAATATTATAAAACAAAAAGAAATTAAAATCTATAGGTGGTGGGATAAAATGGAAATCGAAATATGTAGGTGGTGGGTCGGTAAAGGAAAATCCATATCTGTAGGCAGTGGGGCACAAAATAAATACAAAATGTACTGGCGGTGGGGTACGAAGGAAATCAAAATACATAGGCAGTGGGGTAAGAACCAATTACAAATATGTAGGCGGTGGGGGTGAAAAAAAAGTGGAGTCAAACCCCCCCATGTCTTTTTTTATGGAATAGCCCTTATGCCCACACTATCTGTGGTAGTTGCGAACACTAACTCTTGCAATCTACTCGCGTACCGTCCGGAAGTAAATTTCAAGAGTTACTGTTCGTAACTATGTATGTGGTTACTTATGCCCCCACTATCTGTGATAGTTGCGAACACTAACTATTTCAAGGGTTACTGTTCGCAACTATGTCTGTGGTTACTTATGCTTCCGATGTAACGGGGCACATTGCTTCGCTCATGCAGTTCCTTATGTCCATCCGTCTGTTCATCCGCGGTCATTTATATCAAAATGTTTGTAAGAGTTCTCCATGTGCCTTAACTTCAATACAACTTGAAGGATGACTTTAATATTTGGACACTTGATTTGTCTGAACGGATTACTTTGAAATTTGCAAACACTGCTGAATAGGTCTGTAGTATTAAACAACATGGGCAGTGCCAAGGTAGAACAACAGGCATTTGCACTATAAAATGGAAACTGGATTATACAGGCGTTCATATCATATGTGACTGCGAATGGAGAAATGGGGCTTATGGCCTATGTGAGCAGTGTAGACCCAGATCAGCCTGCACATATTGTAGCGTGTCTGCACTGTTCTCCATTCAATCAGTGAAACAGCTGTCATACTTCTAACAAAAAAAAACCCCGCCAAAACAGATCCGTCTGCAGGAGTACGCTCACAGATCAGCAGCTTGACCAGCTACAAATGCCATACACCCGATTTCTCCAGTCATAGCCACATATATCGATGGGAAGATCCAGAGCTCCAGATAAACTGCGTATTTGCGTAAACACCGAATTAAAATTTCCAAAAACCCAATTGAAATCAGAAGTAGCGAGTATCAAAAAGCAATAACAATTTTGTGATACATTTATCATGCTGAAGAAAACAATAAACAGACCACAATATAGCATATTTTTCTTATTTTTCCATGAAAACACATTTTGGTATTTCATTAGAATTGTCTCCAAGGAGACAATTCTAATGAAATGCCAAGACATGTTTTCATTTTGAAGCAAACTATTCAGTAATTGCTGTCTGTTGATGTGTAAACAGTAGTGTGATTTTATTTTACCCAATTAAAATATTGAAATACCCAATTGCTTCAGAAATGATGGAGTAACAATACACAATTACTAATTCCTTGGGTCAACAGACAGCAATTATTGAATAGTTTGCTTCGGAATGAAAACATGTCTTGGCATTTCATTAGAATTGTCTCCTTGGAGACCATTCTAATGAAATACCAAGATGTGTTTTCATGAAAAATAAGAAAACTATGCTATATTTGTGGTCTGTTTATTGTTTTCTGCTGCATGATAAATGAACCACAAAATTGTAATTGCTTTTTGATACTCGCTACTTCTGATTTCATTTGGGTTTTTGGCAATTTTAATTGGGTATTTACGCAAATATGCAGCTTATCTGGAGCACTGAAGTTGCGATATAATGATAGTCTGTATGTTCATTAGGACGGTAGTACAGTAGCACGTCTCTAAACTGCACGCAGTCTGTGTATCCTTAATGTTATGGGTTTCATTGGTGTATATTTATGATGATAATGCCTGTTCAAGTTCGCAAAGCACGGCCGTGCTTTGCCGCATACCTTGGCATATGTCGATTTACAGTGGAACATCGCTAAACCGGACACCTCCCAGGGTGTCTGGTTTAGAGAGGTTCCACTTTTCCATTTCTCAATAATAACATATTAACCCTTAGACCGCTACACACAACAATTGTCGTCTGCTATTACTTTTATATCTTGGCTTATTTCTCAATAAAAACATGGTTTGACAGCACTTTAGAATCATTTCCAATGGAAATGATTCTAAAGTGCTGTCAAAGCATGTAAATTATTCTAAAGTGCTGGCAAAGCATGTTTTTGATGATAAAAATGGAAAATAGAAAATAAACAGCGGACGACAAAAAATTAAGATAGCGGTGTAAGGGTTAATCACAATACCAATGTTGAATATATTTGCCATGATGTTTCATTATGCATACACCACATGTCCCAATGCCCACTGTCTATGTGTTCATTAATAGGAAATGATTATTGGAGTTATTTCACTTGGTTGAAGTTTTTGTTAGAACCTGAATTTTCAATAATATTAGGCATACCTCTATCACTATCATGAGCCAGTGATGTGCACAGCAGACCACTGTAAAACAAATGGCCTTAATGTGACCTTGACCTACAATTGCCATAATAGTGCTACCCTTATTTGTCTGTCCGTCCGTCCCGTCACAAACCTTGTAACTCTTGAACCGTAATAGATTGAGACTCGAAATTTGGTATGTTGCTTCCGCATGGTGTGTAGATGTTCAAACCTATATTTCATGGATTATCTCCCCATTTTGGACTTATAATTTCACAATTCTGCCTTGTAACTCATAAAACTTTTAAACCGTTATAGCTGGTGTCTTGATATATGTAGATACATACTTTATTCCTCCAAGAAGATGACGATAACACCTAGGAAATATAATTAATTATAGATATACATATTAAGCGAACACATTTACATCACCAGTATTGTAAGAAAGTGAATGGAAATTCAGTTACCTGCATACCAGAGCTCCAGATAAGGTGCATATTTGCGTAAATACCCAATTAAAATTGCCAAACACCCAATTAAAATCAGAAGTAGTGAGTATCAAAAAGCAATGAAAAATTTGTTGTATCTTTATCATGCTACAGAAAACAATAAACATACCACAAATATAGCATATTTTCCATGAAAACACATCTTGGTATTTCATTAGAATTGTCTCCAAGGAGACAATTCTAATGAAATGCCAAGACATGTTTTTATTTCGAAGCAAACTATTCAATAATTGCTGTCTGTTGATGTGTAAACAGTAGTGTGATTTTATTTTACCCAATTGAAATATTGAAATACCCAATTGCTTCAGATATGATGGAGTGAAAATACTCAATTACTAATTCCTTATCTGGAGCACTGCATACATTGTATGTGTCCGTGACTGGAGAAATGGGGCTTATCGGTTTTACAATTTACAACCAGGGTAGATCCAGATCAACCTTTGCATCCGTGTTCGCCTTTCCATCAATAAAACACCCGTCATGCAGATAACAAGCCATATAGATCGTTATCAAGCTACACGAGTGTACTATCAGGAGCGAAACTGGTCACAAAATCCATAAGCCCCGTTTCTCCAGTCACAGCCACATGTATACACCATAAAGTACACTTTTTTACATAATTAACAAAACACAGGTATCGTACTTCGTCCTCCGTACGCCCCGTGCAGGCACCGGGGGGGGGGGGGGGGATCAACTGATCCTGAGAATAGTGCTGCAGTAGCCATTGCTTGTCGTAAAAGGCGACTAAACTGGCTTAACGATTGGGTTCATACTTTCCGGAACCCACTATACCGGATTTGGCCCTCATGTACATTTTTGGCTTTCTTGTATGTGAGAGTTGAGTCAGGCTATGCCCCATATATAAAAGTAAGATTAGCGCTAATCCTATTACTTTTAGGGGATGGGATAAATGATGCTGGTGTGGCGAGGGCCTGGCACCAGATCAGGTTGTTCTAATTTCAGGACTGAATATATATTTTGATTGTAAATATTGAGTTCTGAAGTTGGGATTTACCCCCCTCGGACAGGTGGATACGGGACACGACCCCGTTGACCCGTCTGCGTGTAGACTCCCTGAGGCTTGTACCTATGTCAGAAAAGCGGACGTTAAACCCTATTCACTCACTCACTCACTCGTCCTCCGTACAGTGACACTGCAACGTAGCATTGGCGGGCGATCTCACCATCCCGCTATTCTGTAACCCGAATTCTCTGTTACGCAGGGCGAGTAACGTTAACCCGAATTATCTGTCTGTAACGCAGGGCGAGTAACGTTAACCCAAATTATCTGTCTCTAATGCAGGGCGAGTAACGTTAAGCCGAATTCTCTTTCTGTAACGCTGGACGAGTAACGTTAACCCGAATTCTCTGTCTGTAACGCAGGACGAGTAACGTTAACCCGAATTCTCTGTCTGTAACGCAGGTCGACTTTCGAAGTTAACTGCGAAGTTAACACTAATTCTCTGTCTGTAACGCAGGGCGAAAGTAACCCTGCGTTACAGACACAGGAATTCGGGTTAACTTCGCAGTTGCAATGTCAGTGCAACATATGCCATCCCATCGTTAGTGCACTGCGAAAACAACCTTATGACACATATAAATGTCGTTGTGCCTGGAGAAATGGGGCTAATGGGATTTCTAATTCCTGATTAAATAGCACACTGCTGTAGCCTGCTAATGATCTAGATTGCGTGTTACAAGCAAGACCAGTGTGTCATTGATGGAATGGCTAACAGTGCAGATCCTGAGCAGAATGCACAGTCTGATCTGGATCTACTCTGGTCGCAATCCCCATTTCTCCAGTCTCAGCCAGAAATAGAGAATACCAGGCTGATATCTGTTGATATGAAGTATATTAGGCAAGGCTAGGAAACGCATAGGAATTCCGAGGCTCACCGAGGAATTCCTACCGTTTCCGAGCCGAGCCTGATAAACTTAATATCAACAGACGCTGGCCGATGATGAACTATGCAATGATTTTCGTTGAACAGAACGCGGACTTGTTTTCCGTCATGACACCGACGTCATTCGGTAACGTCATGTGACGCCGTTCGACCAATGAAACATTAGTTGTCAAGTCGTAACTGGGATATTCGTATCAGGTCAATGCCCGATACGACATTATGTTAGCCGTCAGTACGTATTCAGCCAGTACAAATATCATTACCTGATTGCCAATAATAAGATACAGCGACACATACATTTACATATCATATTATGAGTTTCCACTCGTGTAATGAACATTGTATTGCAAACCCATAGTCGTTAATGTATCATTGTGGATGTACTATGTTCAAGCAAGCTCCAGATAAGCTGCGTATTTGCTTAAATACCCAATTGAAATTGCCAAAAACCCAATTGAAATCAGAAGTAGTCAGTATCAAAAAGCAATGAAAAAAATGTGGTACCTTTATCATGCTGCAGAAAACAATAAACAGACCACAACTATAGCATATTTTTCTTATTTTCCCATGAAAACACATCTTGGTATTTCATTGGAATTGTCTCCAAGATATGCCAAGACATGTTTTCATTTCGAAGCAAACTATTCAATAATTGCTGTATGTTGATGTGTAAACAGTAGACTAAGTGTGATTTTAATTTACCCAATTAAAATTTTGAAATACCCAATTGCTTCAGAAATGATGGAGTGACAATACCCAATTACTAATTCCTTATCTGGAGCCCTGATGATGGTAAAGCACAACGTCCATTCATGTCCAACATGGTGGTCATATGCAGATACCGGCCACATTGCTGTCAATACACGCAACCCCGAGAAAGCAACCTTACTGTCTGTTTCACAAAACATGCCATTTTTTACGGCTATATAAAAGTGAAAGGTTTTAATGTTCCAGCAACAGCTAAGGTCGTATAGAGACGGGATTGCGCCTATATAAACAATACAAAAACAACTTGTCCCCCTCCCAAAAGCAGTAGGTTCAGTAGTAATCTTACTACTTTTATAATGGGCAATAACCCAAAGGGGGTGGGGTATAGGATGAGGCGGTTGTTGTGTGGTGTAATATAATCGATATGTGACTGGAGAAATGGCGCCTGTTGGTTCAATGATGGAATGGCGAACAGTGCTGATCAGACTGCAGATGCACAGGCTGATTTTTATATGCACTGGTCAGAAAACCCATAAGCCACATTTCCCCAGTCACAGCCACATATATGGTTTACTGAAGCAAATTTTGAAGGCATTTCACCTCACATATGCCCAATAAATAGTTTTCCGCCTCCGCACCCCATTCACCCTCCCTCAAGGTGTATGATCATGTGGTACTAACAACAACAACAAGTACCGATTCAAAGTACGTATTATTTTATAGTGTCCTTATTACGTAACGGATTTTGATGTAATATGGCGCATCAAACGCGTCTTGTTAAGCTGCATTTGGTGATCTCTGTATTTTCGCCCAAACTTCTGTCGTTTTTGCGAAGAATCGATTTCTGTGTCTCTGACACGGAAATCGATTCTTCGCAAAAACGACATAAGTCTGTGCCAAACTCCATGGACCACCAAATGCAGCTCATGAAGACGCGTTTGCTGCACCGTATTTCATCAAAATCCGTTGCATATTAAGGAAACTATCAAATAATACTTACTTTGGAGTGGGCGATGTTGTTGTTGTTGTAACCACGTGAGCATGCACCTTGTCCCTTAACCCCACCGCCAGCTGACACTTACGAAGGTTTGGTGTAACACAGTCCCAGATCAACCAGTTACCTATTCATTCACAATATGATGTAATCTTGTCCACGATGTTTCCATTTGTTAATTTTAAAAGTTTGCATAATTGGATTCTGAATTTAATCGGTACTCGTGTCTGTCCATGAGATACTATTATGGGTCAGTAAAGTATACATAAATCAGTGGAGCATCCAGGATTACGCCAAGTGGCCGTATTAGCTCAGTAGGTAGAGCGTCTGACTGCGAATCGGGAGACCCCGGGCTCGTATCCCACATCGACCGCTGCGAATGGTCGATTCGGTGTGTGGGCAAGACAACTTCGTGCTATACTAGTCGATGGGGACTTAAATAGTCGGTCCCGACATGCTTTATACTTTAGTAGCAAAGTATACTTTGAGGGAGAAATTTTCAATTTTATGATAAATTTATTAATTTTTATTATACTGAATTTATTACATTTATCACAGCCAATTTGGCTGTGATAATGTAATACATTCAGTATAATAATTCTGCATACTTTTAATCATGACATATATGCATTTGTTAGTTCTATATGAAATAATGCATTTCAGGAAAAATAAATGATTACTCCCTCAAAGTATACTTTGCTAGTAAAGTATACTTTGCAATGTTGATGAAATAGGCTACAGCTATCGACCAAATATGACTGATAATCCACGACGGACAGCTTCCGATTCTGTGTGAGATTCTTTCGTACACGAAAATCTTGCTTCGGAGCTTTGTGAGTATATTCACACACCTAATACCTTTTTCGATTGCCAGAGACAGAAGTCATACATTTAATCGATGTTTATTGTGTTTGTGCGAGTCGGAAGCGAGACGGCTCTTTCTATAATAGTCATATTGTTTACCAACTTTCTATAATAGAAGATAATACTGTATGAGATCAAGTGGGTGGGGTAATTAATTTTTTGTAACGGTCATTTTCTTTGTGTAACAGGTCCGAGTCTTCCACATGTGCATAAAACGAACATGTACTGCATCGCAATATACATGTATTCTAATGCCGCCGCCTTTGGTGTGTCGGCGAACATTCAGTAAGTCTTCAGTTCTGATTCAGCGATTCCCCCATCCCTATTCATACAGGTGAAATACGGCATTCGACCCTATTAACCCGGCCTAAAATGACCTTAGCTGTTGACAGGCCGTTAAACACCAGTACACAAACCATCGCAAGTAGATCATAATGCATCTACTGTCTGTTTCGCGAAACCTGCCCAAATTTTACGGCCATATAAACAGTGCAAAAACAATAAAAACAAAATCGATAATATTAAATTTGAGCAAATTTAGAATGAGCCTTCTTTTTATTTCGTGAAATTTGGTCCAATATTGATTTTATTGCCAAAAAAACAATTTCCACATGTTAAATCCCTATAGACATTTTTTATAATTTCAGAAATAGTGGACCGATTTTCAAAATGTAACTTGTTTTCTTAGTTAGGTCATTTCCAAGCTATCTAGCTAGGTTTCAGAATCAGTTTCCATTTTTTTTTCATTTTTCGGCTCCTCCAGATTCTCCGCCTCTTTTTGTCCCACGTAAATTCCCATGGAGAAGTCATTTTTCGTAATAAAATCAATATTTGACCAAATTTCGCGAAATAAAAAGAAAGCTCATTCTTAAATTTTGATAAATTCATTTTCGCGGGTGGGAGCATGCGATGGGTAATTTAATGATCGGGATTCATCCTTACCGGTATCCCGAACAAAGACCAGTACTGGTTTGGCTCTCAGATACGTCTTTGACATTCTTGTATGTGTTTAATCTGGTTATACCCCTTGTATGAGTAATACGATTATTCCTAATCTTATTACTTGTAGTTGGAAGGGGCCAGGTGACTTTGGTGACTTTAGTGTGGTATGGACCTGGCACCAGATCAGGTTATTCTAATTTCAGGGCTGAATATATTTTTTTCGATGTAAATATTCAGTCCTGATATTGGGATTTCCCCCAAATTCAGCAGGTTATATACGGGATCGAACCCGTTGGCCCGGCCTTAAATTACCTTAGCTGTTGATAGGTCGTTAAACATCAATGCATCAAATACAATGTAAATGCGCATTTTACGAAGAGTCCATAACAAGCTACCATACACTATTATACATGTATAATTATGTCGCTTCCTTCTGGATGTTCGCTAAATATTAGGGGCCCGTTTCACTAAACTTCGTAAGACTAAAATGTTCGTAAGTGCAAATTTAGGATCGTCTGGAAATGTCAATTGATGTGTTTACATTTATTGAGCATAGGCTGCATATGCAGCCTATGCTCAATAAGTGTAAATCCAATAATTGTTTATAAGAAAACATCGTTAATGTGAAATTTACAGACTATCCTACTTTTGCACTTACGAACATTTTAGTCGTACAAAGTTTAGTGAAACGGGCCCCAGGTTCGTCACTTTAGATACTACCGACCACCCTGTCCAGGTTATGGTGAACACGCCCTGAATATATTATATATAATCGTTTTTCAATTTCGTGACACTCATCTCCGTGATATTAACCCTTTCGTGTTCGTGTCAATTCGGATTTCATGGACATTTAGCGTGTGTTCACCAGTGATGGCGACTAATACTTCCAGGAACCTACATGGCAGGGTGAGCCAGTCGTGTCTGTAATGGACACACGTCATGTGATTTGCGTAATTTCATTAAATACGTTTACAAAATTTACAATTATATTTTTCATACATAAAGTCAAAGGTTGACACAATTTTCAGAGAAAATTTACTCTTCAACTTTTGATGCCATTTACGGAAAATCTTGTAAACGTATTTCACAAAATCCCACGGCATGTCTCATATGTGACTGTGACTGGAGAAATGGGGCTTGTGGAATGTTTGCCCAGTGTAGCTCCTGATGAAGTAGCACACTCCTGTAGCCTGATAACGATCTGTATTGCTTGTTAGAAGCATAATGGGTGTTTCGTTGATGGAATGGCGAACAGAGCAGATCCTGATCAGACTGTGCGGATGCACAGGCTGATCTGGATCTACACTGGTCGCAAAACCCATAGACCCCATTTCCTCAGTCACACAGCCACATATCTTGATATAATTTGGTGGATTGAAACGATTATGTATAAACTTCGATGGTGGTGATATAGGCTAAATAACTGGGTTTGGAAGGTAATACATATAGGCTAAATTTCAGCTTGGTTGTTGAACTTTGATATGCGAATTAAGTGCTTTTAAATGTACATACTTAATGTAATGTTACTTTACAGTTTGAAAATGTGTTGATGCATACACTTTATACATTGGACATCATAGCATACTTACTAGTAACCTATACTATACAGCGTATATCAGACACACTTATCTAATCATATACTATATTTATTAGTTCTCGTATCATCAGCAACTACATACATGCATATCTATAATTACATACATAACTATAAGGGCTTGTTCAGATTTAATTAAGTGCATGCGGGTAGAAGGATTTTTTTCACCTCACAACCAGCACGGACAATTTTATTTCAAGTTAATCAGCGCACCTGATTAAAAACATTTTATTACATTTCATGCATGATTCGTTACTAAAACAAAGCGAATTAAGGACCCGTTATACCTGAGCATCCTTTGATTCATATATAATTGATTTGTAAATGTGATGGATTATGTATAGCATATATGAGCCGCGTCGCGAGAAAACCTGTCTTCGGGAGTCTGACGACGTCACAAGATATGACGTCGTGAACTTAGTTGACGTAATTTCCGCCGAAATTTCCAATTATCGACGTTTGTCAAACCGCCATGTTAGGTTTGCTCCGTGGTGTTAAAGTTATCTAACGAACAGAACAACAACGCACATCGGTGTTTTTATTATTTTAATGCATTTTTACCAATGTGAGCGTTATAAATTTGTTTAAATTGTATTTGAACTTTAGTTCAGTGTAAGATACATTCCCAAATATATCTATAATCGGGCGTATGTGTGTGAAACAAACGAAACAGTCTTCGATCTGCCCTAGGTCCTGTCTGATAATGTATTAAATCAACGGTCGTACAATCGAAATCCACCGCGTGACATTTTTATTCGAAACGGGCATATCTTATGTATGTTTTTATTAACAATAATGGCGATAGGATACTTTTCTTTTATTACTTTGCTGTTGATATCACATATACAAATGTTTGTCTGTTATTGACATGTGTTTTTATGTTCCGTCATTTTGACATGATATTTTCTTTGACACAGTTTACAGGTAACTGTCCACGTTAACTGTTATCGACCACCATTTACAGGTGAAAACTCTGTGTAAACTACATTTATTATTTACATACAGATGGTCGGCAGCATATTTGTAGACCTATGTAGCATGGGCCCGGTTTCCCGCACAGCTACATGTTTCAGATCTGGTTAACTCGACGCGAATTTTCAGTCTATTGCTCAATTCTTTCTTTCTAATATAATGTATAAAATTAAAATTTAGCGCAACCTTTACCGATTTTAAGAAAAAAATATCTCCTGCAAAAAAAACAAAGCCATGGATGTTACGACTAGTATAGCCACAGATCAGTCTCATCTGTGCATATGCGCCGTCTGATCAGAACATACGATGTCCGCCATTCAGTCACTGGGTAATCCTTTCTCGATCGCCGACAGGATATGGGTCGCCGATCGTACATTTATTGCAGATAATGTAAGGTCCAATTTGTTCAGCATGTGGTGCAAGTACAGCTGTAAGCGGGACGATGTGGTGAACATTCGACGTTTCTGTTGTCTGAATATGAAAAGCTTCAATCTGAATGCAAGCTAATATGTATGTCATGTTAATATAAGGAATATATACGGTATGCTGATATTTCAAGGCAACATGTTGGGGACATTAATATCATGGACCGTGAGTGAAAATCTGTCAAGTCGTGACACAAATTCAATAATACAAAAACAATTAAGAACTAGATACAGTAACTGTGGGATTATATTTCAATGCAAATTGTTGCGGTCATTAGTGTCATGGACTGTGAGTGAAAATATTGTCAAGTTGTGACACAAATACAATAATACTGTGCACATTAATTGATATGGTTCGTACTTTGGGACCCTCTTTAATCTTTATTTCCTCCACATATGAGAGTATTGCAGGATAACATGTATACTAATGACACACAAAACATGAAACTGGTATGGTCTACATTGTTGTCGCAACACACACTCTCATAATGAGATGTCACTATCATAGTGATTCCCTAAGCAATCGATCGATCGTAATGCAGTCATTTGTACATAAATGAATATAATATAATTCGTCTGATATCAATGTATACCTCGTATGTTTGTGCTTTTGTAAAGTCGTCATACAATATGAGCCTCAATCTGGAATTACCACCCCTATCGCATCACCGCCTTTCGCCGACACTGATCTCGAAAATCAGTCACACCCCCCTGAAACGACGACGGAAATTGACGAAAAACTCAGAAGTCATGCGGAATGCCGCATGAGATCTGAATCCATCGCCACTTCACGACGTCAAATGCGGAAAATATGGCATCTTTCAAATACATATAGGCGAAATACGGCGATGAGGGTGGAAACAACATCCCCCGGCTCATTTCTAACTTCATGCTCAGTTACACTAACCGGGCCAGCTCGTCCACATTTTGTGCAAGGCACTGACCGAGATTTCCAAGAGTTGCACATGCTGCTCATCAGAGAGGACATGAGTCGTAATGCCCCCGGTGATGAGTTCATGTAGCTGACAAGTCGGGCTAAGTGTTGTGAACCTTGAATTTTGAGTTGAGTCTCTAAAAGACAAACTGCTGCCATAACACTCCCAAAACAAACACAAGTCGGTGGTAGGACAAGCTGATCACAAGCTGTGGTAACAAATGTCTCAAATATGTTACCATAGCCATTTTGTCCATTTGGCAGACTTCCACGCGCTGCCCTTGAAGGTGGTCTCCCACTAGGCGAGTGAGAGACTGCGATAGAGTACAAATTGGATGTAAGCGATGTAGGCTTTTTCTCTCACGCTATTCGAGTGACTGTGAACTGTAGATAGTGAGTAAGGCATAGACGTAAGGGTGCCTGTCATCAGACATGAACACTGCCTTTCAGAGCAAACAGTTTTTATACCCACATTTTTAAAAACTAAATTGGTATATTGTTTTCGTCACGGGTGCCCGTCCGTCTGTCCGTCCGTCACGTTTCTTGAAAGACGTAACTTTTTAACCGTAATATATAGGGACTTGAAACTTGGTGTGTGCATTCCTTATGGTGTGTAGATGCGTCGTGAATTTAGATTTTTGATTCAACCCCCGGTCATGGATTATCTCCCTCTTTCAACTTCACATTTGGGAAATGTGGGTATATTGCGATGGCGCGCCATTGACTGAGCTCTAGTTTTAATGTAATTTAATGTTGAACGTATTGTTCTCCCCGTATGCATGTGTATTTCCATTTGTAATGTTGAACTAAACGGTCGTATAGACCCAATCAACCAATCAGTTAATCAATATACTTCTGTGGTTTTATACAATTATAAATTCTTAAGACTGTCAGTAAACACGACGTCAATAGGAAGAAATCAGCATACCGAATTAACGTACCCACGCCCGTTCATACTTGCTGGTACATGAACTTGCGTGTTTGACTTTGTCGCTTTGCACATTCATGTGTTACCAAAAGACTCAAGCTCATCCGTATTTACATTCATTATTTAATGCCATTCATGCTTCTAGTTCGATTATGTCAACTTGCAAACTGTTGCAAATGTTGGCGTATACTCTATGTGTAACGGTATATACTGTAACGTCATTGTACGTAGCTGGACGTCGCTTTTACGTGACGTCTCTTTTGCTCAAACGACCTGCATAGTGGTGTTGTATAAACTATCATATATTAATGAATATTGCAGATATCATGATAAAATAAAAAGTGTTCAATTCATCATAAAAATACCATTGTCATAGTAACACAATGTTATATTGATCAAACATTTCCCGATGACAGGGTTTCTCGCGACGCGACTCATATGTGAACAGTACCACGTTACTGTATCCTATATGGCACATGTGTTCCAGCCATCAGCCAGTTCCAGCTCTTCTGGTGTTTAACAATAAACGAAAATGCAAAGCAGAACATATGATACAATGTAGCTAATCATACATGGAAAAGCCAGGACTACAGACTCATGAATTATATTACAGCAATATGTACTGCAAGTCAGATATTCGCGTACTTTTGCCAACATTCTCAAAATGCACATAATCTATTGCAGACTTGTACACTTTTCATATACATGTATACTCAAGGTGCACGATCACGTGGTTACAACAACGACAACGTCGCCCACTCCAAAGTAAGTATTATTTGATATTTTCCTTTATATGCAACGGATTTTGATGGAATATGGCGCAGCAAACGCGTCTTCAAGATCTGCATTTGGTGGTCCATGAAGCTTGGCACAGACTTATGTCGTTTTTGAGAAGAATCGATTTCCATGTCGGTAGACACGGAAATCGATTCTTCGCAAAAACGACAGAAGTTTGGGAGAAAATACAGAGTCCATCAAATGCAGCTGAACAAGACGTGTTTGATGTGCCATGTTTCATCAAAATCCGTTACGTAATAAGGACAATATAAAAGAAAACGTACTTTGAATCAGATGGATTCTGGAAGTTACTTGTTGTTGTTGTTAGTACCACGTGATCATACACCTTGATACTGTACTGTGCTAGATGTAAATACAGATGGGTCATATACATATCCCCATATAAAAGGCCAGGTAAACGTGACACACTTTTCCATTTCCTGTGAATGAGGCTATTCTCAATGGTGATTAGTGTTGCTAAGAAAGAGGCACCAGAATAAGTGAAACTGGCTGATGGTTGAAACCTACACAGATGGCCGAGTTGGTCACTCCATGTACCGTATAGGATACATATATTCCATCACATTTACGAAGCAATACTCTTTGTATCAAAGGATGATCAGGTATATAACGGGTCCTTAAGTGTAAAACATGTCCATGAGTTGTGCGAATTACTTTATGGAGGAGGACCATAGTGAAGGCGACTGTCTCGTGATTCAGAGGGTGTGTCATAGAGAATGATTTGGTTGGGCCAAGGAAACACGTCATTTCTCCATACATAATGTAGAAAATGAGTGTGACGTAAACTACTGCCGCTCTACAGAACCCTGTGGTGGTTGGTGGTTTGGAGAATGTGATGAATAGACCTGTAGCCTATTTCACCAACATTTCAAAATATACTTTTCTAGCAAAGTATATTTTGAGGGAGTAATCATTTATTTTCCCCAAAATGCATTATTTCATATAGAACTAACGACTGCATATATTTGATGATTAGAAATATGCAGAATTATTATACTGAATATATTACATTATCACAGCCAAAATTACTGTGATAATGTAATCAATTCAGTATAATAAAAATTAATAAATTGATCCTAAAATTGAAAATTTCTCTCTCAAAGTATACTTTGCTAGATAAGTATACTTTGCAATGTTGGTGAAATTGGCTACTGGTTTGGCTCTCATGTACGTCTTTGGCATTCTTGTAGATATACTAATCTGGGTTTGCACTGGTAATAGCCTAGTCCCACTGCTCCGTTTCTCTATCAGACCTCGATCCGACCAAAATGTGGCGAAATGGTGAGTATGTAGCAAAATTTGAAGTTCCATCCGTTGCCCATTCGACCAAAACGTAATCCCCCCAACATCCGCCTAGTTCACTTCCGTGCGCGTCGTCCAGTTATAGTTTTGATCGGACAGGGTGTGGATAGATGAGGATATGCCGGGTGGGATACTGGTAGAGTGCGGACACGTGTCGTTTAGTACTAGCAGGATTTGGATTGAACGCTCACCAAATTCCATCCGATAACGATTACAGCGGATGGGATACTGGTGCGATGCTTGGGTGATACGTTTTGTGCTGGTAAGATACTTGCTGGGATCGAACCAAACCAAACGGCAGTCCGACCAAATCATATGAAACGTGTGTGTGCCGACTGTTCCAAACCTCGTCCGCATGGCATACGATCTGATCGTATCCTATAAGTATCCCATCCGACCTACTTCCGAACGAGCGAACGGAGACGTTCTGGCGATTATTTTAAACATTTCTTAATTTCAAATCTCCCTACGGATGACGTTTCGTTTCACGCGAAACGGAGCCGAATTAAAATAGTCCCAGCAAAGAAGGCTAAACAATCACCGAGGTTAGACAACAATGTTAACAAAGGTTTCTCACCAGAACTACATTCACTGGCAGTATATGATGACACAAACAAAATTCCACCCGATTCCACCCATGGCAAATGCCAATTTTCAGCACAAATCCAAGATGGCCGCCATATTTAAAAGTATTATTATTAAAATAGCATTTCTTTGGTACTAAGCAACATAAAAACATGTTTGATGTGTTATTTCCAATTATCATTAGGATACCGATATGCTTTCCAATAATTCCCAGGATGTCAGATGTCAATGTCATTCATTAACGTCAAGGTCAAATGAAAAAATCACAAAAAATAAACCAAAATCCAGTAAATTTTATATATTTGCAGCTCCTAACAACATACAATAATTTGTTACCATCTTTTCACTGGTTAGTCTTTTATTTACTGTCACTTTTTAGGTCAAGGTCATATCTCAGGTCAATGTAGATGTCGAATATACATCTCGAATCGAGCCGAAACCGGTGAATATTTTATATCCATAAGCAATTTGTATGTGTAACATATAATTCAAGAACAATTACAGCTAATTTACACTACTAGCTATTTAATACAATATTTCCGCCACGGAAGCGGTGTCGCGACTGCCGAGGCATTTGACCATAACATGATCATGGGCATGTGCTAAAGCAAGCATCACAAGAACCGTCAGAGAAGTGCATGCTTAAACACGAAAAAGGTCAAGGTTTAAGAATATTTTTGACATAAAAATATGGCTAAGTGGTTCCACAACAATGTGAAGGTACACAATGTCATGATTTAATGGGGCATGAGTGTGTTCCAAATGCTCACATGTATCAAGTGTCAAAATATTGAAGCAGTCTGTCCAGTAATATTAAAGTTATACCATGACGACGAAGCTTGTACGCACTTTTTGACATTTCGGACAACGACGGAAAAGCGGCGACTAAAGTCGTGTCTTCTGCTAAAGCAGGCGCGACAATATTACTATTTAGAGGTGCTCACAGGTTTTATAACATTCTGGTAATTCAATACGTGACTCCAAACAATAAGCATGGATGTTATGACCATCGCCAACAACAACAACAACAGCTACCAACGACTGCATGAGATCCAGAAATGTGAAATTATTTGTCTGTTAATCCAAAGTCGGCAACAATGCATTATTTCATAATAAGTTGAAAACAAGTACTGGTGAGACTTGTTTAGTCAGACTTGAATATTAATATTCAAGCCATTGCCCAAATGATTGTCCTTACTGTGTGCCTGTTACTGTGGGGTAGCATTCACTCGTCGCTTCATCGTATACTGAAGAGAGGGGTGAATGGGGGCTGTTAACAGGGTAACACAAAATTTGCAAATGCATGTAACAGCATCTGTAAAAAGTGATAATAGTTAACAGATCTATGAACATAGCAAGTGCTGATGGTTGGCATCATATCATCCTTTGGCCTAGCCCATGATTGTGGATTTAATGAGATCACCTGTTTGCTTTTCCTTCTCTCAAGCCATACATGTGCTGAGATTAGTCACCCACCCCATATTCGATATTGCAAGTTCTTCTTACGAATACAAGAGTTGGTTATCATGCCCTGACATCATCAACGTGTGACATGACATGGACGATACACGGACATTTCTGCATGTCTTTGTTCAGCTGGAATCATTCCAAACATCAGCTGAGCTTGTGAGTAACTCAACAGAGTTAGTCACATACAAGGCAATGAATGCCGATGGGGCCCAACGTATCGCAGATGAGATTCTTGCTTCCATGGTCGGTCATTCATTCTGTGTCAGAATACAATGCTTCCCAGAAGAATCAAGTAAATATTTTAGCCTCAGCTGTCTATGCGAATACATAGGCGGAACGAATTGATGGATCCCCAGCATCTTCTTGCCACAGACATCGTCGACTCTCTCTTTCCGATCTCTTTCAGCATGAGTCTCTATTCGACAATCCTATGCACATGCAAACTGGCGACAAGCGGATCAATCTCATACACCATCTTGTAAAGCTTGTCATTGAATGCATTGTCACAGCTAGTCTAGAAATGGCCTTGCAGTGTCTTGTAGATATGGGAGGTTTCTTGTTCTCTATTTTATATATCACAGCTATGTTAGTTGTGCTGTGTGATGGATGTAGAAAGTCTCCCCGTGTTTGTAACCAATGCTACTATTATTTCCAACCCATTGGGGATCTCTGAGTATGGATTTCCTTTTCATTAAATATTATATTGTTATATTATAAGATTTATCTATTTATTATACATATATTGTGATAGTTTAGTTTGTACCTGGTTCATAGATATCCTGTGGGTGTCTTGTTTTGCTTCACAAGTTCTCCTAGCCTAAGAATTCCTCCAGTTACTCAAATATATGTGTGATGTATGTTCAGCATGTATGCAGCAACTATGATCGTGCATGTATTGTCTTTGATGGATATCACGGCTCCAGCACTAAGAACGAAGTCCATCACCATCAGACAGGATACTACGTTGGTGCATCAGTCACAGTTTCTGATGAAATTCATTAAACGATTGGGGAAAAGGGACTTTTATAAAATAGAGAACAAAATACCCAAAGGAGACCAATGAACCTATGTACAGAAGAAACTAGCACAATACATCATGATACACACGGACAACGCGCACAGCGGTGGTAAATGAGCCTTCAACGCGGGACAAACATGCATTTCACGACCAGCCGTCGGACAAAAATAAAGAATTACCACAACCAAAAGCAACCCCAATATACATGAAAGATAATGTTGTAAATATAATTACATGTATATAAGGGAATTTGACGACTCAAAAAGACTGAAGTCACAAAAGAACAGACGACATGGCTAAACTGTAGTACTATGACGGGCCCAGTCACGAGTTCTACAGGACAATCCATCATAACAATACACTAAACAGCCACTTAGTATGCTTCCTGCAGAGGATATGGCCAAATCAGCCATCGATGACGAGTTTGCCCACGGAGATGCAGGTTACAAAATTGGCATGTTAGTATGAAAACAACAGTAGTTATTGCAGTAGACTGCGACATATTTAAGCTAATGGAATATCATGCAGGTTATAGTGAAAACATATACATGGTTGCATCAAAACAGAGGTTATGCATCACAGCCTTTGAACACAAATCTGGATCCATTTCTTGCAGAAGCCCAGCCTTCTTGCATGCTATTAGCAGGTGTGACACAATGCAGAGACCGTTTGGTACTAGCAAAATGACTGTCCTGACAAAGTAAGCAGCTCTGAAACAACTCACTACCGTGTTCATGGATGCATGAAATGATGCCCTGCTTGTTATATATGGGTGTACATCCTCAGGTGGCTACCGCAGCTGATTATGTGTAACCAGAGAAGGTTCCGCCAACGAAAGATGCTGCTGCTCTGCACAGTCATAGGACTTGCCACCAGATTCCGGTGTGACGTGGTAATAATCTCTCTTCTATGGAATGGGATTGGGCAACATCTAAAGTTGGACGTGTGCCTGTCTAAATTGCACTGCTACCGGTATCAGAAGACGGCTCAGAATTATAAGGTGCAATTGCAGTGGACAGTGAGACAAGAAAAAGTGCACATGTCACAATAATGAGTTGCACTCCCAGCGGCGTAGGAGGGTATTGAAAAGTGGTGCGGCCATATCGTCGAACGAGCAAAGTTCGTGATAATGCTAATGATAATTCGTGAAAATGTCCGGGGAACGGTTACACGAAACACCAAAATACACCCAAAAACACACAAATATAGTCTAAATACACATAAATATATCACAAATACACCATATATAGTTGGATATCCATACAGATATAGTTTAATATATATACATATGCCACAAATACACCCTCAAACATATCAGTGTATGCTCTCCTTACGTTATCGGAATTTGTATAACTTATTTTATGTATCAGTGTAGACCCTGATCTTTATTATTGTTCGCCCTTTTTGGGATACGTGTATATTTTGTTAAAATGCCCCACAAGTATGCCACAAATACACCCTCAAACGTAGGCTACCAATGTGAACATCGGCTTACCTCATCAAACATTATATGAGCCGCGTCGTACGAAAAGGTGCCTTAAGGCGAAAATGACGTTATCGAGTAAATGAGGTCGGAAACGTAGCTTCCATTTACGCTTTTGACATAGCCGACGTTGTTGTTGACAGCTGGTAATGACAGACGATATAAGTGTATTATCGTGTGCTAGTCGGTGTACAATTAGCGAAACAAACCAATTGTATGTAGACCATTGACTATTTTAATTACCATGTTATGCCAAATTATAAATGTACGTTATTGGGGTTATTATGAAAATAATCAGCAACGAGTAATATTGAGTAGCAAGTGAGTAGCTTTGTAGCCCAGTTCGAGTATGGACCCGATAAATGTTTTTCTTTTTGTGTTAGTATATCGTTTACCGAGATTTTACATACATGTATGTACAGTAGATATGTGATATTATATGGATAAAATGTTAGTTAATGCTAGTGTGGAATTTCAAAAACGTACATGTATAAACATTACAGTACACGTTACATATCGTCTCCCTTGCTTTATACGCGTATCTGTTTCTGGTTTAATTTCATGTATGTGTATCATAATGCATTTAGTGAATACAATTTCGTATTTGGTAAATAAACTCTTGCATGTATCAGTAACGAAGGAATTATATGACACACAATGTGATAACCACGGTGACTCATCAAAACTGTGAACACAATATGTGACGCGCAAAGCGAAAACCTCCTTTATGGGTCAAAAATGCGAAATTGAGTTTTCAAAATATTTAGAAAATCTCTCTCGAACAATATGATATATAAACCAATGTTGTATTCAACTGATAAACCATCTTTCTAGACCAACAAAGATACACATCTGACGTCACTTTGTCGCATCGACTTTGTTTTGACAATACGTACGTTACATCGTCGTTATCAATATTTGCGGACAGCGGACCGTATGGAATGCCATGACTGCCTTAACTGATGACATGTATTGCTCTTATATGGTTTCGTATTTATCTTATGTCAGTTCGTCTTTGTCTTATATCAGTTTGTCTTTATCTTGTGTGGATTCGTCTTTATCTCATGTCAGTTCGATTTTATGTTATGTCAGTTTGTCTTTATCCTGTGTGGATTCGTCTTTATCTTATGTCAGTTCGTCTTTATCTCGTGTGGATTCGTGTTTATGCTATGTCAGTTCGTCTTTATATTATGTCAGTTCGTATTTATCTTGTTATCTCGACTTTATCTTATATCAGTGTATCATTACTTTAGACCAATTCGTATTTATCTTATGTCAGTTCATCTTTATCTTATGTCAGTTCGTCCTTATCTCGTGTAGATTCGTCTTTATCTTATGTCAGTTCGTCTTTATCTTGTGTGGATTCGTGTTTATATTAGGTCAGTTCGTCTGTATCTTATGTCACTTCGTATTTATATTATGTCAGCTCGTCTTTATCTTGTGTGGATGCGTGTTTATATTATTTCAGTTCGTCTTTATCTTATATCATCTTGTGTGGATTCGACTTTGTCTTATATCAGTGTATCTTTACGTTATGCCAATTCGTCTTTATCTTATGTCAGTTCATATTTATCTTATATCAGTTCATCTTTATCGTATATCAGTTTGTCAATATCTTGTGCGGGTTCGTCTATATCTTATATCAGTTCGTCCTTATCTCGTGTGGATTCGTCTTTATCTTATGTCAGTTCGTCTTTATCTTGTGTGGATTCGTGTTTATATTAGGTCAGTTCGTCTTTATCTTATGTCACTTCGTATTTATATTATGTCAGCTCGTCTTTATCTTGTGTGGATGCGTGTTTATATTATTTCAGTTCGTCTTTATCTTATGTCATATTGTGTGGATTCGACTTTGTCTTATATCAGTGTATCTTTACGTTATGCCAATTCGTCTTTATCTTATGTCAGTTCATCTTTATCTTATATCAGTTCATCTTTATCGTATATCAGTTTGTCATTATCTTGTGCGGGTTCGTCTATATCTTATATCAGTTCGTCCTTATCTCGTGTGGATTCGTCTTTATCTTATGTAGTAGTATAGAGGGATTCAAAATGATACCACCTAACGGTGGTATCATTTCTCCACCCTCTATACTACTCCACCACCCCCCGAAAAATCAAAAATTGGTTAACGAGGAAATTGTCTCCCACCAACCACAAACATCCAAAATGTGTGTCATAAATACATCATGTTGTTTTCACGTCCAATTGAACATATAAAACTATAGTCTTAAAAAGGATTTATTTTTGTCTCGTTGTCATAAATACATCATGTTGTTTTCACGTCCAATTGAACATATAAATTTAATAGGTTATAATAAAATATATAACAAAATGGATAATAAAATACACAACGAATTGGACGTTTATAATGATTTGGATGAAGGATTTTACGCTGTTGTTTCTACAGTATTAAAACACGGTAAAATGACAATACTATGTGATATCGAATACATGAAATATCAGCGTAATTTATTACGCTGCGATAAAAACGTTGCATTTACAATATTAAACCGGCAATTATGTCGCCGGTATAAGTATCAAATTTATATAATGAAGCGACTAAATAGGATCGGAGAAACACTACTCCGAAACATTATCAAACTAATTTTATAAAACAGTTTAAAATCAAAGATTCGTTTACGGATATGCGTTTCTACAATATCGCTTTTAACGAAGAAATTGGAAAATTATTATTAGAAGAAATTGAAAATTATTGAACAGAACTAATTTATGTTATAATCACACCAAGCAGACGACAATGTTCCAATTACACGTGTTATGAACATGTAAATTAGGTGTCCATTTTATAGAGAGATTACACGATTACGTCTTCCAGGATGAAACATAAACACACTGTAATAGTGGTATCATTTTGAATCCCTCTATACTACTGTAATATATACTATAAATTTTTTAATAACTGTGTTGAAGAACTTTACGAAGAATACGGGGGTTATAGTCCTATATATAAATTCTATAAAATGAGAACACTAGGCGATATCGAATACATGAAATATCAGCGTAATTTATTACGCTCCGATAAAAACGTTGCATTTACAATATTATACCGGCAATTATGTCAACCATACAAGAGGCAAATACAAACATTAAGACGGATAATGCGTATCGGATATGAAACTAAGGTGTATTATATAAAATTGTTAAAACCCAACGATTCGTTTACGAATATACATTTCTACGATATCGCTTATAAAGATATTAATAATTTGTAAAAATTAAAAAAAAAAATAGCAAAAGCCTCCACTCGTGCACAAACACCCCCAGCGACTGGGCAGATTTCTAGCCGGCACCCAGCCACTGGGGTGTTGGGACCTTTCTTAAGCCCACGCATCTGTTGGCTCACATTCTGGGTCGCCTTGAACCCCATTGCCAATTCCTCTATTAAGAGAAACCAGCGAAGTAAGACGAGCCTATGTGTGAATTTGGTTTCCGAAATTGCAAAGCTCTTAGGCAGAAATCTTTTAGGCCGGCACCTTTGAGCTACACAATTACATCGCCAAATACACACTATGCATAGACTGCTACCATTAAACAGACGAGACGGACGTCATACCGGATCAACAACATAGCACACACGAGATGAGACCAATTGTTGTAAGGTCAACACACATATATATACTCATCAGTTTCCTATCAACATACAAATGGTGTGCATATTATAATTATTTATTAATACCTATTGGCGAAAGAAAACATGTGATGGTTCGTTATTTTGTTAATTTTATAATTAATTTTATATTTTTTTTTAATAATTTAAAGATGAACACTCCCTATTATTACATAGTAATTAATTTATGTTGTAACGACAATGTTTCAATTACACGGGTTATGGCCCATGCGTAAATTGATAGCCGAGGTAAACAGAGCCGATAATTCTCAGTGAAAAACACATGTTGTATAGGTATGTAAATTTGTTTACTGCACCAATATAATTTTGAAAAAATTAGGAAAATTATAAAATTAAGAATTTTTTTTTTTTTTTTAAATTATTATTTTTTTTTTTTTTTTTTTTAAATTATTATTTTTATTTTATTTTTTTTTTAATTTTTTTTTTAATTTTTTAAAATTTTTTTAAATTTTATTTTAATGGTGCTGTAACATTTCCTCCGACTTTATTTCCAAGTTTTACCCTAAATTTATCCCAATCAGTACACTCAATTTTTGGCATGGTGGCGCGCGCCTTGATCCTTATATCATTTTTAATTCTTCATACTCCCATTTCTTCCACCACGGATTCAAACTCTAAATTTGATATTTTCTTATCGGCCAACGCTTTGGACACCATAACGTCGATGCTATTTTTCTTAGACCTAGCGAGAACGGATATTCTATCATGTTTTCTACTTTTTTTTCTCGAGTTTTCCACCCGCCGCCCTAATTACCATACAAAGTGTTCCAGATAAAACGGTAATTCCACTCAAAACCCCTGCAAGTGGAATCATTACAATTGTAGATAGCGTTGCAGCAGTCCCCGCCCCACACAACACAGAAACACTTGCCAGAACCGTACTAGATGCTTCAGCTATGTTTGCGCGCGCCTAATTTATTAGAGTGTCTTTTTCTATTTGCACATTCTCTAACTAAAATATCCTGCATAGCGACGATATTATTCAACCTAAAATCTGAACTTTTTTCGTTAATTGAATACAGTGTTGGTGGAGTGGTATTGAGAGTTGAATACAGTGTTGGTGGAGTGGTGGATTGAGGAGTTGGATACAGGTGTTGGTGGATCGGTATTGACAATTGGAAGCGGTGATTCGTTCATAGTTAAATTTATTTCAATATATTAGTATTTACACAATAAGTTCAATTAACAATGAGACAATAGTGGAAGAACTCTCTGAGTCACCGATTTTCGTAACAAAGTTAATAACACTACCTTGGAAATCTAATTCGATCATCACCGGAGAACGAAACCACCGTCGAACTATCTCCAGAGATTTTAGTTGACTCCAACCCCCCGATTCATTTTCCCATCTACTACAATATTTCTTGCGACCGCGCCCACAGGTTTTACCATTAGCATTAACCGAGAACAGGACCGCATTTTGGATAACTTCCCACTGCAGCTGTTCATAGTGCCCCACAACCAATGGGCCCCGCTTCTCAGCCCAAACTGTTATGACACGTTTTGGTGTTTTCATTGTTTTAACTATTCCGGCAAGCGCATTGTTTGCGTTATATGCCTCAGTACGAATCTCTAAGAGGCCTCCTCAAGAGCTTTGGTCGCGGCTCTATACGATCATGTTCAGTTTATCGGTTATTTTTTCATCTAGTTCAGTAAGTGTCGCTTCTCTGTTGATAGAGTCCTCTGAGCGCAACGCATCATAAGCCTCCGTAATGGTTGCCTGGTGGTCTTCTAAGGCTTTATCAATACCCGACCGGGTCTCTTTTTGAAATTCGGTTATTTTTTCATCTAGTTTAGTAAGTGTCGCTTCTCTGTTGATAGAGTCCTCTAAGAGCAACACCCTATAAGCCTCCTTAATATCCGCCTGGTGGTCTTCTAGGGCTTTATCAATACCCGTTCGGACTCCATCAAGATCAAACCGGGTCTCTTTTTTAAATTCGGTTATTTTTTCATATAGGTCAGTAAGTGCCGCTTCTCTGTTGAGAGAGTCCTCTGAGCGTAACGCCCCATAAGCCTCCGCAATGGCCTCTTTGTGATCTTCTCGGACCCCCTCAACCCCCGACCTGGTCTCTTTCATAAATTCGGCTATTTTTTCATCTAGTTCGGCAAGTGTCGCTTCTTTACTGTGAGATTTCTCTAAGCGCAACGCATCATAAGCCTCCGCAATGGCCTCTGCAAGGTTAGACTGGTGGTCTTCTCGGACTTTATCAATACCCGACCGGGTCTCTTTTCGAAATTTGGTTATTTTTTTATCTAGTTCAGTAAGTGCCGCTTCTCTGATGAGAGAGTCCATCTGAGCGCAACACCTCATAAGCCTTCATAAGGTCCGCCTGGTGGTCTTCTCGTGCTTTCTCAATACCCGACGTGGCCTCATTTCGAAAATCGATTATTTTCGATCGTAATTTTCAGCAAGTGTAGCTTCTTTGCTGAGAGAGTCTTCTAAGCGCAACGCATCATAAACCTCCGTAATGTCAGCCTTACGGTCTTCTCGGGCTTTATCAATCCCCAACCGGGCCTCTTTTCTAAATTTGGTTATTTTTTTACCTAGTTCGTTTAGTTCCGTATGCGTTTCTTCACGACTTTGTGTATTCACAGCCAGGGCATATTCTCTAAGTTGTGATAGTAGACTCTTGTGAATCTCGTCCGTGGCCCTCGATATAGTTCTATTAATCAAGGCCTTTGTTTTTTGGGTAGTTAAAAAGTCGCCCTCTGTCGGGATGAATCCCCCTTCTGCAGGTTCCAAATTATTTGAATTTGTCACCCAATCGGAAGAACTACCTGGTCCGTATATACTCATAATGTTGATAATATATATTACGAACATGCGTTTAATTCTAATTTTCTTAAAATTAATTAATTTGAAATTTCTAGGACGACCGAAATCGGGTAATCGTTATTCAACTCTCGCCCTTTATCATCAAGAATATAAATCTTCAACTCGTGGATGTGTCCCGATTCCAAAACTTTCATCTCTGGGTGTGGGAAGTCTAACGTTACAGTCTCACCATAGAAACAATCGCTGGCGGGCACAGTTTTCAGTAATGTGCTGGGGGATCCGTCTATCGTGTTGTACGATGTGTTCACCCGATCCAGGTGCACCCTGAGAGTTTTCGTGAAGGTGAAGTCCACCGGTTTATCACCGACGTACTCACCCGGGGTAAACACCTCTTTGTTTGTTTAGGAGTATGTCTCTCTAAAAACCGAGTTGAATACCCAACCCCGGGGAGACCACTACCTTATTATCACTGCTGATGGTCATTGTTGCGAGCCCGGCGGTAGCATTCGATACTGTGAGGTTGATTATACCGTCAAGCTCTGAGTTGACAAAATCTTTGAGCTGTCTTATTCCCCACAGTCCGTGAGGCAGCTTTACTTCTAATTGTAGTCCATCCTTCACATAGTAAAACCATTCGCTCTTCCCCACATTCTGCCATCCAACCGTGAAGGTGATTGATCTAAGGCCTACCCGGCGTTTTCCGCAGCAGTTGTCTATTAATTTTTGAAGTTCACAACTCCCTTTTTGAACATTAGTTATAGTAGCAAACATAATAATATCTTTCAATGGATACCAAAGCATTTAGCTTTAACTCTAATGTAAAGTACGCGGTCGGAGGTAAATACAACACAAAAAGACGTTGTTAACCGCCTTGTACACCCAACCGTAACGGTTAGACCGGACAGTGGCTTTGCCACCAACTTCC